>CM038674.1:367780519-368188199 GCA_021605145.1 Aegilops bicornis | reverse complement strand
GTTCCTTTTATCTCGGTCTTTGATCGCCATTTTCTTTGAGAAGCAGCCTTCAACTCTCTCATTGTCGCAATGCTTATCTTGCTCTGGTGTTCATTGCTACCATCTTCTGTACCACATCATTGAAGATTGATCTCAAGTGTTGCAGCAAGCTTTTCTGTTTGTCTCTTTGATGTGATTTTTTCTTTTGCTTGGATTCAAGATCGATGATGCCCCATACACCATCTGTTCCATCTGTTGGTCCATCTCTTTCAACAGTATTTAGCACCTCTTTTTGTAAAGCAGGTTTCCCTTGCAAAGCTTCTTCACCATCAGCAATCCTTAGAGCAATAAATAGTGGTTGTGAAGCTCTCATGCAATTCTCCACTAAAGTCCAAAAGGGCAGGGAAAGCACAGTTTTTTCACTCTTCCCCGATGGAGTTGGCTTGAATCTGTTAACAAAGACAGCTTCAAAGTAAGCAACGATGTTGCAAAATGAGCAACTGCAAGCCTCATAAGATCACCACCATTGGTCTTCTTCCTCATCAAATCAAGAATTCTTCACTGAAACTCCGGTATCTTCCTAACATCCACCAGCATGAGATCCAAGCAGTGGGCAGCACAAGGGGTCCCGAAAATATGAGGAGCCCTGCATCAATCTGTTCCTCTAGCAACTTTGCAACCAATGGTGCATCAAGTGATTCAGCGAAAACATTATTGGACCCCAAGAAGAACTGGACTAGATAAGGTAATTGATCAAATAGTGTCCCTTCACGGTTGAAAGGGAATTACATGCAATTGCTAGAGGAGCAACTTAATGAGGGGCGGGGAGGCTAGTGACAGTGGCAGCGGAAAGAATGTGAAGCCAGACAAACTCTTGTGCTGCGGTCTGGCTGTGAAGAAGGTGGTCTCTGAAGCCAGAAGAAGAGTCAGTAACAAGACCTGCAGAACCTCATGGAAGATCTAGTAGCCGCAAGCAGATGCTGAAGTCCTGCAGCTGAAGAGGTCGGCTCAATGTGGTATCCTTGCCGCATTAGGTGCAATGAGGACGAGGGCGGCTTGCACCTTGTGGAAGCGATGAGAAGAGGCGGAGCAGGCGGGAACCATCCGGTGCGACAGTGTGTAGCGGTGAGCGGGCAATGATCATCGAGGGAACCTCCAACATACACGGAGGCGGGCGGAGCGGCGGTGGTGCGACCTGGAGGTAGCCTAGGCATCGATCTGCCGTTGGCGGCGGCGACACACCCTAGGAGGCGGCAACGGCGGCCTGAGATGGTGGAGCTTCGAGGAGGAGAGGTGGCTTCGATCTAAGAGGCTTGGACTGGGAGCACGGTGCCCAGATGGGATTGTGACGGGAACTTCAATCTGGACACGGGCTTCGAGTTTGATGAGGTCGCGCTGGGGGCGGATGTGGAGATCGGCTCAGTCCAAGTGAGGAGGTTACAATCGGGGGTTGGGAAAGCAGAAAATCGGGCAAAATAGATGAAGACGAAACCGAGGTCGATCGAGAGAGCTGAGACTGGAAAATTTCCGCTATGGGAAAAATCCCCTAAGGGCCTCTTTGATTCACAGGATTCTCAAAATGCAGGAATAGAGTGTCATATTCCTCTTGTATCCCACAGGATTACAAAACTACAGGAATTTGGCTGGAAGAGTGTTTGATAGCACATGAAAAACAAAGGAATTCTACCATGAGGTTTGAGTGGATGGAAAATTTCCTCCAAAATTTAGTACAAATGAATCCTATGGAAAATTCCTAAGGGTTCCAATCCTGTGATCAAACAGGCACTGTAGGAAAAAATCGTAAGGATCCAGATCCTCCAGGATTACAAAACTACAGGAATTTGGCTGGAAGAGTGTTTGATAGCACAGGAAAAACAAAGGAATTCTACCATGAGGTTTTAGTGGATGGAAATTTTCCTCCAAAATGTAGTACAAGTGAATCCTATGGAAAAATTCGTAAGGGTTCCAATCCTGTGAATCAAACAGGCAATGCAGGAAAAAATCGCAAGGATCCAGATCCTCCGAAACCTGGGCTCATGATACCATACTAGAGCAACTTCACTGTATTGCACAGCCCAAGGGGCAAATATATAGGACAAGAGGTTTGGAGTACAAGTAAGGAAATCTAGACTAATACGAATACTTATGGATACTCCTTAACAGCGTTAACGGCATTATGATACAGGAAAGCATGCCATTTATCTCCACTGTAAGGAGCAATTTTACTGTTTTGAATAGCCCAAAGGGGCAAATATATAGTACTAGAGATTTGAAGTACTCCTTAACAACAATAACGGCATTATGATACAAGAAAGCATGACATTTATCTTCACATCTTTCTGTAGCTATATACAACTGGATTTGGGGCAACTGAAAGTTAAAAATGATTTTAGTTGGCACGGAGGTGAAGAGAGTGACCCATCTGCTGTGCGTCTTGATGTTCTCCATGCTGAGGTATTTATTGGACGCAAACTAAATTGTTTAGTTTCCTGGCCTGGGTTATTTATTCTCCTGCTTCAATAACATGCAAATAGATAAATGGAATCAACATGACGGTTGGAGTCAATGGCACTCTCGGGAAGTGTATGATTCGAGAGGGTCATGGCATCAATGTAGGGGTGCGGCGTAGTCTGAGGGATGTTTTCCGAAAGGTCCCAATGCTCTCCATGAAAGTTCAGGTGATTAATTTGTTTTTCGTATAAAGTTTGGCTTGTTATCTCTTGTTTATTTGATCGCCATAGTTTTGTACTTTAGATCTGACATCTTGTTTTCTGGCCTGATTTTTATAGTGCAATCCTATTTGACACTGTATGCATGCTCTTGCTCTATTTATTTGTGCTCTTCACTCAATACTTGAAAAGTTAAACTAAAGCTGAAAGATAGTTCAGATGCTAAGTTTCCATCTCCAGAATACTTTTGTTATCTGTTGGATGCCAAAGTGACAATGATAAAGAAGTTACCAGAAGGTACCGGCGGCAATGGTTACTTGCTCAGCTTTATGTTGGCAGATGCATCAATGGAGAATATTTGATGAACTGTCCACCCCTATGTGGTTATAGCTGAAATCCTATATGTTTTTGTAATTCTGTGTTCTTTTTTCTGCAGATAGGATTACTGCATGCTGTTATGTCGGATAAAGAATACAACGTCATCACAAGTTGTATTTCGACAAATCTATCGGAGACACCCAATCTTCCCCCCAGTTTCCGTGAAAACGTAAACCGGACAAAAGAGTCAATACGCCTACTTGCGGATAAAGTTAACCTTAATAACCATTTGATGCTTTCACGTACTGTTGTCATCATGACTGTGAATGTCCACTATGCTTTGCTAGAACTTTGCAATGGTCCAGATGCCGAGTCACCTCTCGCGGAACTTGCTGTGAGTATCCTTTAAGAGTTATGCAACTTGTCTTGTAGGGAAAAGAATCGATGAGATTGTTTATCACTGGTCCTGTAAATATTTCATATTATGTGTCCCGCACATTTTTAATGCCTGTTCAAGCTTTTATGCAATGTATTTTTTAACCCTGATAGCATGTTGGTTACTGTCATACATTTCTTTTTCTGCAGCTAGAAGGTTTATGGGTTTCTTACAGGACAACTTCACTGTTTGAGATGGATCTATATTTGTCTATACTTAAACTTTCGATTCGTGATATCCGCCCAGATACAAAGTCTGAGATGCGCTTGATGCTTGGATCTTATTCAGAGACTTCTAAGCTGAACACACCAGACCCTTCATCAGATGGGGGGGTTTCTAACCTAACCATGCTGATACTAGATTATCGATGGCGTTCTTCCTTCAAATCGTTTGTTATAAGAGTCCAACAGCCTCGCATACTTGTTGTCCTGGATTTTCTGCTTCCAGTAGTTGAGTATTTTGTGCCTTCCATAGGTACAATAACAGGCAGAGAGGAAAGTCTGGACCCAAAAAATGACCCTCTTATGACCTCAAATGACATTGTACTTTGTGGGCCTGTTTTCTTACAGAGAGAGAATGTTATTCAACTCTCTCCTGAGAGGCAACTAATAGTTGATGGTTGCGATATTGATGAGTTTACTTATGATGGCTGTGGAGGCACCATATCATTATGTGAAGAGCTTGACAAGAAGGGGCAGTTATACTCTGAGACTATAATCATTGTTGGGCGGGGTAAAAAGCTAAGATTCAAAAATGTCAAAATTGAGGTGCATGCTCAGTGAACTTGTGATTTGCTTAATTTTCTTCCTTTAAAATAACTATTATGGTTTTGAATGATGTCCTAATTTTTGACTCATACCATTGCTATGTACCCTAACTTCATACTTTTTGTATGTATACAAGAATGGTGCATTACTGAGGAAGTGTGTTTATTTGAACACTGGAAGCAGCTATTCAATCTCTGCTGAAGATGGTGTTGAGGTTTCAGTGTTGGAAACTTCTTTTAATAACGATGAAGACAATCGTTTCCAAAGTGAAGAATACAACAGACAATTCAATGCACTTCAGCCTGCTGCTGGTTCACCCTCAAACCAAATGTTGAATTTTACATTTGAAGCGCAGGTATGAGTTATGACACTAACTTTAGAAGTTATATCAATTCCCTGGCAAACATGCACCATTGTGCATTCAATTGGGTCCGTCTGTTAGTTAAATGCTACTTTAAGTCTTATACTTTTGGATTTGCTATTGACCGTTAGCCGTTTTTGTGCATACCACTGAGACTCTTTAGCAATCCATATGCTGGTATCTCAAAAGTGATAGACGTACGTGTATCAGTGGTAGTCTGAAGAGCTGCATGCTAAAAGCAGTCCCATTTCTAGAAGTTCTGGTTACAGTTAGATGGTTTAAGAGGTTTGGTAATGGCCCACGCTAGAGGCCGATCTGGAGCAACAGTGCTTCTTGTCCTGGAGCAACAGGTACATTAGTCTTGTTTGCCGGATGTTCGCTCCCAGGGAACTCGTCTTCCATCTGGATCTTGCTAGATGGCAGGTTGCTTCCCCCAGAGAATGAGTGTGGAAGAAATTGGAGCACTGCTATTTGGTAATAGAGCATGAGGCGAAGGCAGGGTTTCTAGGCATGGCAGGCACTCGTGACCAGTCTTGACCGTGAATTCCTTGGCTACTAGCCCCAGACTTGGCGCATGCTGAGGCTTCCTGTGCAGGATGTTGCAGGGTGCTGGTCATCAAGTGAATGTTGGTGGCCATGGCACTGCAAAATCTGAATTACAATTTGAAGTGCTATCTGCACTTAATCTTTTATTCCCTCTTGAATACACATGAGATCTGTGTATCATTGCATTACTGACAGTTTAAAACTACAACCATACACACCAGCGACAGCAAGGTGAGACTTCGACCAAAGCAAATAAACTACTAGACAGCCTTGGTAGACAGTAGCCTCAAGCGCGCTAATCTCCTAGCTGCTGCCAAAATCCAGAGATGTCCTTCCTCCAGTATTTGCTTAAGGATCAGCTGCACATTAGGCTAGCTTCCATTGAGTACACAATCATTCCTATGTTACCACATCGTCCAAGTACCCATCATGATCAAAGTGTGTTAGTATTAATCTGAGGCGCATAGTAGATCATCCGAGGACCAAGCAATCACACGAGCACGACACCGAGATTTGTTAACGAGGTTCACCATCGTGGCTACATCCCCGGGGCCTGACTATGGGCGCTCCTCTCCATGACACCGCTACAATACCGCACCCAGGCCGCCCGGGCCCCAGCACACGACGCCGGCTCCCCTGCGTGTCTGTGCTATTATGTTGGCATAGGTTACATCGTGTGTCTACCTTCTCATTATATAAGATTCCTAAGATACAGGTGTCCCATTCAAACATGTCTTTGTACCCTATGTACACACAGTCCAAATTCAAATCCAACTGTAACCTACCTTGTACAAATATTCGACACAATTTTAACAAACTCCACCTTTTGAATATTCTTCACCACCTTGGATTCATCAATGCGTCGAACCTCAGTGTACATTGGACTTGAGATTATATCATGCTCAGGTCACTACGCTCTCCTGAATCCACCTGTTCTCCACCAAGCACTTAATCTTTCACATTTACATATTTGCTTCATAAAGCTCTCAAGCTTCCTAATCATCAAATTGTTTTTCCTTAAACCATTAACATGAATAACATGTATTCCTATCTCGAAACAGGCTTCACCCCGCTTTATAGATTACAGGTCCAAGTGCAGGAAAAGTAAAGATAACTGCTGGGGCAACAGCACAAACATGCCCTAAAAGAAAAGAGGAAAAAACCCACCAAGTGTCCGGTAGATCAGTGACTATGAGGCATAGGAAGAAGTTGTCCTGTCTCAGTCATCGCGTCCAACATGCCGCCAAGCCGGTCCCGGTCCCACTGTCTAGAGAGTGGGTGCCTGTGCTGCAGAAAGGCTAGAAATTTGAAAATAGAATCAGTGGCCCGCCATAAGGAAACACACTCAACATGGTACATGGTACATATATGCATGAAACCCCTCATCCAACGTGGTAATACGAAATGGTATAATAAGCCTAATATATATCTAACGTCCACCAACTGTCATGTTCAGGAGATGCATCTTGACCAGAGGTCCAGGATTCAGTGTGTGCACATTTTCTTTAACTAATAACAGTGGTAGTTTGCCAGTGATCTATTGAGTTGGGGGCATACAGATTCCTTGTGGTATGATTTCTTGATGGTGCACATTTTTATTTGGGAATGTGCAGGTTGTCTCGCCAGAATTTACTTTTTGTGACAGTTCAAAGTTAACAATGGATGATTCCTTGCACATCGAGAAGCTTCTTCGTGCCAAGATGGATTTCAGTTTCATGTTTGTCTTTTCTCTCTAGTTCCACTAAACCATTTTTTTCGTTTATGTCACTGTAGATCTACTAGTTTCTCTCCTTACTGATATAAACTCTTACATGTAAACAGGTATGCTTCAAAAGAAAAAGACATATGGGCTCGATCGGTCGTTAAAGACCTGACAATAGAAGCTGGTTCCGGTCTTCTTGTTCTTGAGCCAGTAGATTTTTCCTGGAAATATACTTCAGTCAGTGAAAAGACAAACATAATATTGACATCTTCAGAAATATGCATCCATCTTTCTCTCGGTGTTGCTTCTCTCATGCTCAAACTGCAAAATCAGACCCTTGCAGCTTTGCAGTTTGGCAATATTAACCCACTGGTCTCTTGCACCAACTTTAAGCGAGTTTGGGCGTCACCAGAAGGTACTTGTGTTAGTTCATCTAGTTTTTGTTGTAAGACACATTAGTGTTTTTTTGTTTCTTTTTGTTCAACTGGTTACACCCCCTGTTAATTTAATTGATCAATGATATATTGTAGGTGATCTACCTGGTTACAATCTCACCTTCTGGAGGCCACAAGCTCCTTCGAATTATGTTATTTTGGGTGATTGTGTGTCCTCAAGGTAATTTTCCCTCTGAGAACTGCCACCTGGTGACATTATTTTTCTGTTGTGAAGTGTGAGCTGGGTATTAGTAGCACTGTACCAGCAACTTTGATAGTCATATCAGTCTGTGCGCTCAGTGACCCAGATAAACACTAGGATTGGCATGCGACTGAATGCAGCTACTTTCTAGAGTTCTTGCTTGTCCAACAATCGGCTATATCTGGATTGGTAGTACATCCAGAATCAGTGCCATTCAGATCATTCTTCCGCTGTGAAATGTAGGTCTAATGCAGAGTATCATGTCATTGGTCTGAAATAGAGCCACCGCACAGTCCGGCAGTGCATTCTTCGGCGCAAGAGCAGACAAGTCTGGTTGGTCCAGAAGGTTTCGTTCGAGGCACAGGCGCCGATCTGCCAGTCTGGTTGGTCGGGCCAGATAGTCTTGTCGGTCCAGAAGGTCGAGGCCGACGTACAGGCACTCACGGGACTGTTCGGTAGTGCAAATTTTGCACTGCTCCTCCTCCTCTTCTTTGAGACTCTGCTCCTCGCTTGGGACTTGGCCTGCCTTCCTTTCTTCTCCATGGTGCATGCCTTCGTACCTAACCATGCATATCATTTCGGCTTGAGGTAGTAGCCATGTCTCATCCAAATGAATCGGGAGTTCAAGTAGGAGCGAAGTCACCTCGGTTTCAATGGCATGTTGTCATACCCGTGCATGTAGCTGCACCAGGCTTAGTTGTCATGGGTTGTGGCCCAATTGGTCTTGGGCGTGTGCTGGCGCTGGAGATGATAAAAGAATCAGCGACACGGAAGGAGGCATCAATCAGAACAGAACAGACCCACTTCTTCCTCGGCTCGCTCCTCCCCCTCGTGGCCAGACGAGTATATCTCCCCCCATGTATCCTCTCTTGCTCTTCTATCCTTGATCTATGCTTCTCCCATCCTTTAGTTATCTTCTCTGGATTATATCCCCTCAGTGATCCTAGGTTTGATGAATTTGATTCATACACCCGGGACACTTGTATCAACCTATTTGTGCTGTTCGGTATCAATTTGTTACGTCCTGACTCAGGGTTGTGACAAACGTGCGCGAGATCTTGTAACCGGTCCACTTGGAGCTTGAGGGCTTGATGTTGGATCCATGGCGGTACCCATGGGATGCTCCACATCAAATTTCCATCTTGAAGTTATTCTTGTCATCGAGCTACTCCAGACTAGATTCCTGTGAGGGGGCTTCTTATGAACACATTGCTTCTTAGGGTCACTTGCACTTGGCAACTTGAGCACATTAGCCAACTCTTTTTTTTGAAGTGTATTAGTTCATGTTGGTCATCCAAGATAATGTCTTCAAAGATTGTCCTCAAGCTGAGTGTGGCAACGAATTGATGGATGAGTTAATCATTCCAGTCTTGTTGTATATGCTCATGAGGTGATAATTCCAACTATGTAGCAATCCACATGAAGTGAATTCCTCAATGGATTGGCACTACTAGCGCCCTTCATCTTCGTTAGTTCCGAGCCAAGTCTTATGCTCACCACAAGCTGGCCTAGCCCCTACCGCATGACCTTTTGTAGTACGAGCGTGCCCTATCTGAAAGTTCTGGGCTTGTAGTAACTAATCACGCAATTTTGAAACCAAATATGGGCTTTGAAGTGAAGTTTTTGAAATTGGATAGATGGATTACTCATTGACCAGAGGAATTGAATGGAGGAGGTCAGTTTCCTTGCTCGCCCTAACTTGGCGGAGCAATTGTGACGGGGGCGACCGGTGGAGAAGAATGCCGGTTCCAGCGAGGATTCCAACGAGGCGATGGGCCAGAAAGGAGCATGGAGAGGGTCGAAATCTACGACAGGGGCGAAAGAGCTTGAGCAGTATGGGCATGAAGGACTGAGGGATTAAACCCTAAACTAGTGTACGGGTAGCTAAATGAGTTTAGTTCACGCTATGTCTGGTAGCACCAAGTAACTTAAGTGCTGAAGTACCAGGCAAAGACTTGGCGAAAATTTCATTGAGTCGTTGGGCACTTCTAGGGCTGACGTCACCCAGTGAGATAGGAGTTTTAGATTCGAATTCCGTGCTTTATCACATTCGTAATCCGGTAGTTCCTGATATGAGTTTTAATTTGAATTTCCGTGCTTTATCAAATTAAATGTCGGTAGTTCCTGGTAGGAATGCTATGTACTCCTGTAAAGAAATATAAGAGTGTTTAGAATAGTAGTTCTCAGTGCAACAAAGATATTCAATTTTTCAACTTCTTTTGGTAGTTCCGTGATAAATATTGCGAGTCGAGCTATCGGGGTATTAACTTGTGGATTAACCAAGATTAGTTAGGATTGGTTGCGACTGATTGTTAGCTAATGGTTGACTACAATGTGTTATAAATACTCCCTCTGTAAACTAATATAAGAGTGTTTAGATCACTACTTCAGTATTCTAAACGCTCTTATATTAGTTTACGGAGGGAGTACTATACTAGACACTAATATAACAACACCTGCTGCCATACATGACCATTTACCCCTTGCAGCAAGTGGCCTTGGCCTTCATGTCCCCCCGAAGCAATGGCTCCAACAACCTGAAAGACAAAGCGGCAAAGGAAGACAATGTTGACAAATAAAAAAAATGAATTTCAGCATATCATCAGCGATGAATGAATACAAAACAATCGCATCACCCAAGTGCAACGTTACAACATATAATTAATTAGAATAAATGCATCACACAAACGGCAACATTACAACATATAATTAAGTGGTCTTGGGGCAAGTGCATACTGTTAAGCTTCATGCACTAGCCAACGCAACCAAAAATCCGAACTAACGGAAAGGGCTAGGCAATACACATATACACTTCAACACCCCCTCTCACATGTGACATGGGAAGTCAACACATGAACAGACTCGTTGCCCTCCCTGGTCGCTCCGCCCGTAGGCTTTAGCATGCTTCACTCGTGTTGCTCTGCCTCGTCCGTCAGCTCGCCGCTCCGCCCGGTCAGCTCCGGCATTGCTCGGCCGCTGCTCGCCCTTCTTCTTCTCAGCCAACCGCCTCCACGATCTGGTGTCAGGGCTGCGTGCTGCTGCTCTGGGCATTGACTTGGTGTGGAATGGTTGTAGATTGGCGCCTCTGTTCTTTTTCTTTTTGGGCTTCGGCTGCTATTTTGGGCCTTGACTACTCTTGGGTTTTCGACTGATAGCTTCCCACATGCCCGAGTCTTATGTAATACTTGTAGATCTGGAGTATATATTACGCCCCATGGGCTATGCAATAGAGATAAGTTGCATCCATAACAACAACAACAAAGCCGTAAGATCTCGAAACCTAGTCATGGGTGTTAGGAAATATGCAGCTTGTATTCCCATCAGGAACATAATAAGAAGTGGTAAGATTGCCTCGACTAGCAACAGAAAGAGGAGTACCATCAGCAGTGAGTACATGGACAGGAAAATCAAGTGATCTAAGAGAGGACAAATTGGATGAATGAGAAGACATATGAAAAGAAGCTCCGGAGTCCAGAACCCATGAGGATGTACCTGACTGTGTAGAGGGTGGTTGCTCAATGCGGGAAGCATCAGTTACAGAACCAGCAGTACCCATCGAAGAAGAGCCTGAAGCGGTAAGCAGACGCTCAAGTCTCAGAATATCCTGCTCAGTCAAGGCGGAGGATCGGGGCTCAAGGTGAACTACAACAAGAGCTCCGCCACCATCTTGCACGGGGACCAGGCCGCCCACGAGATGATTGCCAGCCTCGAATGTGCAACCGCCGCGCTCCCGGTCACCTACCTCGGCATACCCCTGACGACGCGTCGCCCTTCCATGGGCGATTGCGACCTCTCGTTAGTGGTCATTGGGCACCTACCCGCTGAAAGCTTGGCTCATGAACCGGGCCGGCGGTGGCGCTTATCAAGTCCGTCCCTATCGCCATCCGGTGCACCGGTATGCGTTCGCACCCGAAGAAGACGCAGCAGCTTGCGAAGATTCAAAGAGGCTTCCTAGGCGGGCGAGCCGCCCCAACGGGCAACGCCACGTGAATCGGCATCAAGTCGCTCGCCTCGCCTGGGCGGCCTTGGGGTTCGCGACACAGGCGAGCGAGCCGCCCCGCTTCAGGCCGAGGTGGCTCTGGCTCTCACGCACGGACGCCGACCGCGTCTGGCAAGGCTTGACCTCCAGTTTTCGGCGGCGCGCCTACTGTTCTTGCCTCCACTGCATGTCCGCCGGAAGCAGCACGGCCTGCTGTGCAGGGAAGATCGATGGCTCAATGGGCGCTCGGTTGGCGAGCTCATGCCGTTGCTATACAAATGTATTCCAGCGCGCAAAAGGTCGAACGGTGGCGGAAGGCCTCAACGGCAACTCCACGGGCCCGCGACATCCAAGGCGTCCTTGGCATCCACGAGATTGGTCGGTACCTACAACTCGGCATCTGGCGCAGCAGGTCACACTCAGCGATGCCCACGATCGGCTGATCTAGAAGTGAATGACGGCGGCACATATCTGGCCTTGATCGTGCTACGAGGCTACCTTCCAGGGATCCCTACACTAAGAAATAGAACGTACCTCCTTAAATAAATATCTCACCTATCAAACTCAAGCAAGAGTCGAACCGCCTACTCCTGGAAGCTGATTTGGAAGGCTTGGGCTCCCCCTCGGGTTAAGTTTTTCCATTGGCTCGCCGACCTGGATAGCTGTTGGACTGCCGACCGACTGGCACGCCACGGATTGCAACACCATCCGCGCTGCCTGCTTTGCGACCAGGCGCCGGAAACGATGCGACACCTTATGCTCGACCGCCCCTTCTCCAGGCAGGCTTGGCACGAGACCCTGGCATGGCTGCGCATACCAGCGCCGACCCCCAACCAAGAAGCAACTCTCAAGGAGTGGTGGCAGCACGCCAAGGCTGGCACGCCGCACGCACAACGCAAGGCCCTGCATTCCGTAGCACTTCTTGTGCCACGGTTGGTCTGGAAGCATAGGAACAACTGCGTTTTCGACAATACGACGCCCTCCCTTGGCACGCTGATGGACCGGATCAAGGAGGAGGCTGGCTGCTGGGCTAGCGCCGGAGCGACGGTCTTAGAGTAGTCCTGCCCCCTTCATGGGATGTGCCTTTGAAACCTTTGTGCTTGCCGCTGCTTATTCGCCCTAGGACGACTGTAACCGACTCCCTATCTTTTCAATGAAATGAAACGCAAAGGTCTTTTGCGTTTTCTCGAGAAAAAAAGTCAAGGCGGAGGCCGAAGATGTCGAAGTAGAAGTCCCTGAAGCTGATCTCCGCGCCTTACGCATGTGCCGCTTCTTCTGGAAGCACTGATACTCAACATGACCATCTTGTTTACAGTAGCCATAGTGAGGACGAGAGCGACCCTGACCGCCAGTAGGAGTGGGCAAGAGCGGCGGAGCACTGGAGTGGGGAGTAGTCGGTGCAGCATGCGGTACAGCAGAAGCTCGGGTAGCAAGCACAGAGGGAACCACAAGTAAACCAGCACCACGTAAGCGAGTCTCCTCAGCACGAATCTCAGAAAGCGCCTCCATGAGAGAAATACGGCCACGAGCAAACAACTGGGCGCGGAGGGGCTCAAACTCCTTGCGGAGCCGAGACAAGAACTCGTAGACACGATGAAACTCCAAATCAGCCCGCACAGCCTGGCAACACTGGCAAGTACGACAACCAGCTATGCGGAGAGAATCAAGCTGACGCCAGAGAGCAGACCTCTGTGCATAGAAATCATCAACAGTGGAGTCACCCTGCTGAAGAGCATGCTCCTGGCGGACCACAGACAAGTACAAGGCATCACCAGAAGGCTGATAGCGCTGACGAAGACGGGTCCACATCTCAAATACAGTAGGGAGGCCCAGGAGCTCAGAGGCAAACTAAGGCAGAACACTAGCAGTGAGAACAGCGGCGGCATGAGCATCATCATCAAGCCACCGAGTGTAAGCAGACAAAGCCTCATGATAAGTGTGAAGAGCGTCGTCCTCATAAACCAAAACCTGCTCATCATAAGCACGAACAACAGCGTCATTAGTAAGCTTAGCTGCATCCTTCGCAGCCTGATTAGCATCTGCAACAAGAACCGGTGGCGTCGGCGGGGTAGGGGCCACAAGAGGAACTGGGCGTCGCGGACAGGAGACCTCGCCAGAAAGAACGCCCTAGAGACGAATGCCACGCATATGAATGCGCATGAAGCCAACGAACTCGATGTAGTTGGTACCATCAAAGATCACCGGACAACGAGGAACTGCAACGTAGCCTGACGATGTAGACATTGTGCCCTTCCTTTTTTTAAGGCACCAACAAGCACTGACGCGAGTGATGCGAGTACCAGAGGATCCTGACGAGAACCGCAGAGAGCCGGCGCTAGCAGCAGGAGACGGCTGCAGAAAACCGGCGGTAGCAACGATGAACGCAGCACGCACTCGGGAGACACCGGCAGATCGGGGCAAGCCCGTTTGACCAGGAGAGGCGGCAGCAGGCGGAGACTCCAGCATGGACGAGCACACACGCGGATGGAAATGCTTCTGCCTTCGTGCTTTGTGTTCGTGCTTGGCTCGATCGGAAGAACGGCGGGAGGGTAGCTGTCTGCGCGATCAGAGCGGGACGGCAGCGGTCTTCGCGATCGGGGGAAGGGGCGGATGGATCGATCCTTGGAAGGAGCAGGCTGAGCATTGACCTGCAGGAGATTGGAGCGGACGTGGAGAGTCGGCGGCAAGAGATAAACAACGGCGGGCATGGAGGAGAGCGGCGACGCGGGTTGGATCAATAGCACGAGTTGCAGCGTGCAAAAAATTAACCTAGCTCTAATACCATGTTAGGAAATATGCAACTTGTATTCCCATGGGGCCATAGTCAATTATATATACATGTACAGGTGCAGGAAATATGCAGTAACCCACTTATACTATGGGGTAAATACAAAAGTCTACATGTCTATATATATTGTACTATAAAAATGGGCACGTGAGAAGGACATGGCTAGTTCTTTGATGATATTTCAGTCCTTCAAGTCTCTCTTTATGGACCCTCCCATATCAAGTTTGGCCTACCCCAGGCCTCTCTTGACATTATCAGCATGCCTTAATCTTCCACTATGAAGCCTAGTGTTGTATATGTCCAAACCATCTCAGATGATGTTAGACAAGCTTCTCTTCAGTTGATGCTACCCCAACTCTATTATATCATCATTCTGGACCCGTTCCTTTCTTGTGTGGCCGCATATCCATCTCAGCATGCGCATTATGTGTCGCACATCACATGTCGAATAGCCTCCTATAGAGCCTGCCTTTTAGCTTTTGTGGCGCTCTCTTGTCACAGAGGACGCCAAAGCTTGACGCTACTTTATCCATATGGCTTTGATTCATGGCTCACATCTTCATCAATATCACCATCCTTCTGCAACATAGACCCTAAATGTTGAAAGGTGTCCTTCTGAGTTACCACCTGCCCATCAAGGCTAATCTCCTCGTGCCTAGTAGTACTGAAACTGCACCTCATGTAGGCTGTGTTTGTTTGGGTTTTAGAGAGCAGTTTCCGGTAGAAATAAGCTAAAGCTGTAACAAACAGCTAAAACGGGGCAGTTTCCGGTTGACAGTCCAAAACGGTTTCGGGCCTTTTTACGTGGTATAGGGCGAAGCGAGGCCAGTCGTGCTTCCATCAGGAAGCTGATTTCCCTCGGTCAAATTTCCACCGACGCCCTTGATAGTTCAGCACAATTACGAAAGGTATGCCACCGAGCTCTGTTTCAATCGATCCATTCATCTTGTCTCTCTCATCGCAAACCGACGCGCGCAAGGAGACAGCCAGAGGGAGAGGAACCTAGGGTTCCGCCGCTGCAAACATTGCTGACCTCCACTCGCCGTCGCCCGCCGCCGCCTCCTGCACTCGCCGTCGCCCGCCGCCGCCTCCTCCACTCGCCGTCTCACGGTCAACACCTTTGCTTGGCGATGTCGTTCCCACTTCATCCGATGAAGGCAACATGAACGGCACGCAAGATAGGATTGCGAGCTCTTTGTTTATTGTGCGACAAGCTATATAGATTAGTATTTGTACGGACCTCTAATTATATGTATGGATTATTAGTTATATGGACGATCTAATCCTTTAGCTCTCTTTTGTACGGATTATTAGTTATATGGACTATCTTTTGTATTGTATGGGAAATTGTGACTTGTATATATGAGCAAGAAAGTGAGAAAATTATTATTATGAAATATTTTATGCCTTACCATAGAACAAATCATTCCCTGTCAGTCAAAATACCATTTAAAAAATCTTTTAACACTGAATCAACAAGTTACACTGATCTCAATGCTCTAAGGGCATTTCAGGCTTTTCACCAGCTCACAGTCGTTTTCACAGCTGCGTTGCCAAACAGCTAACCTTCACTACAGCTGTTTCCTCAGCACAACTGTTTTGCCAGCACAGCAAGCCCACAGCTGAATCTGTTGAAACTGAAGCCCAAACAAACACAGCCGTACTCAGTCTTAGTGCTACTAAGCTTAAAACCTTTTGATTGTAAAGTTTGTATAAATAAACTTCAAAAAGATTGTATAAATGATACATTTCCTGGCCTTTTGCCAACAACATGTTGAGTGTGTCAATCAGCAACACAAACAATATCACAAAAAGCGGGTCGCCTCGCCGGAGGCCCTTGTGGTGCCAAACCGGCGGCCCTGGCTCGCCATTGATGGCAATCCACTCATGGTAGCGCGGGCCAAAGCCAACCTTAGCAGTACCTCGCAGAGAAACGCCCACGACATCTAGTCGCACGAGGCTCCCCCAACTGGTGCAAATATCAACATGAAGTTATCATTGATGCAGCGTTTCGAGATGAATGTGCACTGGTTCCCCTCGACCAACACCACCAATCTCGGCGACAACCTGGTGGCCAGGATTTTGGCTACGAACTTCACGAAGATGTGAATTAGGCTAATCCGTCAGGCCGACCGGCCGAGGCGTCTGGTCTCTTGTGCAGCAGGATTAGGAGGGCCTGATTCAGACCCTCGAACGCCCGCGCCCACAGAGGAGTGCAACTTGGCGAAAGCATCCATGACACCGTCCTTCATGGTCCCCCAACAGGCCTGAAGGAACTCCGCCGTGAATCTGTCCGGTCTCGGCGCCGTCCCTAGCGGCATCCGACACACCACCTCCCATACCTCCATATAGGGGGCATCAAGGTTCGCCAAGTCTTGCGAGCATGATCCTAGGAAGTCTAGGTTCAGCGAGGCTGCCCAGGAGGCCTTGGCCATGGGCTATGCAATACAGACAAGTTGCTCCTCTTAACAGTTGTGTCAAATGGAGGAGTTTGGTGATATACCAGGCCAGGTTTTAGAAAATCAGATCCAGCATGGTCTGATAACCAATAAGAACAGCTTTTTCAGTCCAGGAAGCCACTTAATGTAAGTGGGATTTCAAAACCTGGCAGTAACTACATGCAAGACTTGCCTCCATCTTAAGATTATCGTAAATGAGGGACATGTAGTTATAAATTCTACTTTGTTATTTCCATAATCCATTGTCTCAACTACCAGTTACAATTAGGTTCATAATAACAATGCCCATTGACCTATTTCACCTTTTTTTTGTTAGTTCTATCCCTATTCTGTTTGGCAGAGAAGCTAAAGAAAAATGCATTAGTTCCTCTGTGTTCTAAGACATAAAAAATGTTGAGTATAAAAGATGCAATAGAATTTCAGTTCTGTGAGAAGTAATATGTACATTTTTTAGACAGTTCGCTGATCTGGTTGCTATCTTTCCCCTTTAATCTTTCATCTTTCTCCTGCTAATGCTAATATAATGTGTGACTTTGCCTTTTCAGGTCTGTGCCACCTTCTCAGGTTGTGGTTGCTTTAAGCAACACCTATGGCCGTGTCGGAAACCTCTTGGCTTTAGGCTTGTACATACATTACCTGGATCTCTAGACTTAGCGGATTCCAAGAAGTCAAATGAGCAAAATGACTGTTCAATCTGGGTTCCTGTGCATACGTGGATACTTAGCTCTAGGATGTGTGGTAAATAGTGGAAATCAGCCACCTTCCAATAATGTTGTGTACTGCCTTCGTTCTGATCTAGTGACTTCTGCAACATTTTCAGACTGCATACACACACTCTCGTCTGCTCCTGGGTAATGACACCATCATTCTTTGTTATTTGGCCTGCCATTGTGTTGTTTGATTGTTTCACCTCATGAAAAGAGTTTCTAGAACCTACCTAGAGTTTGAATGAAAACACCAACAGTGGTATCATGGATTCGCCTTTTATCCCTTTTCTGCAGAATACTTCCTGGATTTAGCATCTGGCGTGTGGACAATGTGATTGGCACATTCCATGCACACAGTTCTGCAAACCAACCCAGTAGAACAGAAGCTCTTGATTTGCATCATGTTCTGCTAAGGAATCCAAATTGCTATATCATTAAAGATCTGGCTGCAGATTCTCCTGTTCGGAGTGACCAGCCAACTGATCAATTAAGTAATCCTAAGAGTACTTCTGGGTGGGATGTTGTTAGAACTTTGTCAAGACCAAGTAGCTATTGCACGTCTACTCCACATTTTGAAAGAATATGGTGGGATAAAGGTGGCGACTCAAGGAGGCCATTTTCAATATGGCGGCCATTACCTCGTTTCGGCTTCGCTCCAGTTGGCGACTGTATAACTGAAGGGTAATGATTTCTTAATATAGATATATAGTTTTCAAATACTCCGTGCTTTCTCATACTTGTTCACATATTTCATGATTCTTTCAGGCTTGAACCACCTACTCTTGGCATTCTTTTCAAGTGTGACGACAAGATAGTTTCTGAAAAGCCTGTACGATTCATGAAAGTAACACAAATTGACAAAAAGGGCATTGATGACATATTCTTGTGGTATCCAGTGGCGCCTCCTGGATATGCTTCTCTTGGATGTGTCGTGACAAAAACAGATGAGATGCCAAGCAAGGATTTCATTTGCTGCCCTAAGTTGGGTTTGGTGAATCAAGCAAATATCTCAGAGGACCCTATCTCAAGGTCTTCCAGCTCAAAGGGACCTAACTGCTGGAGCATCTGGAAAGTTGGAAATCAGGTTATCTGTTATGTTTGAATCAATTTCTTTATACTTTATTAGCTCATGGTTGTATGAATCCAACACTCTGTGATGTTTTAGGGATGTACTTTCCTTGCACGGCCTGATCTGAAAAAACCATCAGCTCGATTGGCATACAGTATTGCAGATCATGCTAAGCCAAAGGCACCTGACAATGTTACTGCTGAGTTGAAGCTGGGATCTTTGTCAATCAGCATCCTAGACAGCTCGTGTGGAATGGTGCGTAGGCATGCTAAATTATGTTTCTTGAAATGGAAAGAAACTGTTGAAATATTTGTATTTTCTAGTTACATAATTTCTGAATATTTAGGTCACACCAATTTTCGACGCTACAATTTCGAGTATAAATCTTGCGACACATGGGAGATTTGAGACAATTAATGTCGTGTTGATCTGTTCAATTGCTGCATCCACATTCAATAGACACTTGGAAGCATGGGAACCTTTGGTTGAGCCATTTGATGGAATATTCAAGTAAGTTCTACTTCACTGTTTTCTTGTTTCCATCCACCTGACAAAATTCTACTGTTCTGTCAAATTCACTGTTTCTGCACTACATTATATTTGTTCAATCTATATTTTAGGTTGGAAACATATGATACCAGTGAGCACCCTCCTTCCAAAGTTGGTAAGAGGATTCGTGTTTCTGCAACAAGTCCTCTAAATGTCAACCTGAGTTCTGCAAATCTTGATTTGCTTATCGAAACTTTAATTTCATGGCGAAGACAAATTGATCTTGAAAATAGATCATCAATCAGAAATGAGGTTTCATCTATCATTTCAACTACTTGACTATTGCTGCTTTTTGTAAACTTCCTGTAATGATTTATATTCTCTCTCCACCTGTTTTTCAGGATTCTTTGGAAAACTTAAAAATAGCTGACAATTTGTCCAGTTCTGCGTTGGATGAAGATGATTTCCAGAGGGTAGTTTTCGAGAACAAATTAGGATGTGATGTTTATCTTAAGAAACAAGAAGATACTGAAAACACCATCCAGCTATTACAGCATGACAATCAAATTTCACTGTTGATGCCGCCTGCGAGGCTTTCCGATAAGCTAAATGTATTGTCGAATTCTACGGAAGCAAGATATTATGTTGTCATACAGATCTTTGAGTCCAAGGTCATACTTATACTTATGTTATGCTTTGCACAGGCAACTTCTCGGTATGGCACTCACAGTATGTTTTTTCTACATGACAGGGCTTGCTTATCGTAGATGATGGCAATGATCATAGCTACTTCTGTGCTCTGCGCTTGCTCATAGGAAGTCAGACTTCTGATCAGTACAAGGTATTCCCACAGAGTGCCAGGACAAGATGCGTAAACCCTGTGGAAACAGCTGAGTTACAGACACATCATGCTAAGTGGAATGAACATTTTATATTTGAAGTTCCAGAACAGGTAATTTTCCAGTAGTGGT
The DNA here is from genome assembly GCA_021605145.1 of Aegilops bicornis. Taxonomy (NCBI): domain Eukaryota; kingdom Viridiplantae; phylum Streptophyta; class Magnoliopsida; order Poales; family Poaceae; genus Aegilops; species Aegilops bicornis. The sequence goes on along the minus strand of CM038674.1, from coordinate 368,168,323 downwards.
TTCAGTGAAATTTATTTGATGATTCACCCTTTTAATGGAAATCTATGGTGGGACGAGCCCCACATTGCTTTAGAGAGCGACAGGTTGTTAATAGAGCAGTCCCTATAAGGAGAGAGATATGCATGCATGCATAATCTTACACCTCGCGTTGACATCATCAACAATAATTGCTAAATTTGATTTATTGAAATGATTTATCTCACAAACTGTTAATCAGATTAGTGATATGTCTTAACTGGCGAGTTCGTGTTGACGAGGGCTTCAAAATAAGATCCTGTATTGGCATGTTTAGATGATTTTTTGTCGCCACCAGTTACCAGATTATAGTACGTGGTTACCATATTTAGCAACACACAGTTTCCACAATAATATGAATGGTCACCAGGCAATAATACATGTGTTATTAGGCATTCCATTCCTTTTGTACAGCTACAAAGTGAGTTTTTCAAATATTACAAGTATAAAATGATAATATGTCATAAAAGTAGTATAGTGCAAGTCTTACACTAATGGAGAATGGCATCCCATCATCTGATAACTAAGTGTAATTAAATCTGGTAAGTGAAACTAATCTGGTAACTACTGGTGAAAAAAAGTTGTCAAAACATATCGATATTGGATCTAGTCTCGAAGATCTCGCCATGGTGAAACCAACAGGGAAAGCGGATCATCAATCGATTAATGGTTTGAGAAATAAAAGTTTTCTAGTGTAGTCCTCACATAAGACATCATGGGCACGTCCCCCCACATAGCACAGTCATTCTTTTTATGCCTGTCTTGTAGTACCGTGGCCAGATCATAGTATAATAACTTCTCATAGCCTAGTAGGCCCGGTCGGACCTTATTATATCTCATTCGTGAAATATTTCGCATCTTCTTGTATGAGTGTATTAGTAGGATTGCATTAATTGTTATTTCATGGGCTTTGCAGGCATCAGCTAATTTAGAGATTGAGGTAACAAATTTGGCATCAAAGGCTGGCAAAGGTATATTAAAAACTGTATGGCATTTAGCAGCTTTCTCTTGATTTTTTGTTCATATTTCTTGTCAAATCCATTTATAAGATCATATGTATTTCTTATTGGTTGTTTCTTAACAGCAAAATACTGATTCCATTTTTCTGACTTCCAATTTTTTCTTTGCCTCTTTCCTTCGGAACTACCCGTTTGCCTACTATCTGTTATATGTGAACTAAATCTTACACTTGCATGGGAAATTTGGATACTAGAGAGTAATGTTTAGGATTTGAATAACACCCTTCATTCATTTGTAAGGTGAAGTACTTGGTTCTTTGTCAATCCCTATTGGAAGGGGAACAACAACATTGAAACGAGCTGCTTCTATCAGAATCCTTCAGCAAGCTGCTGATGTCAAGCGAGTAATGACATGTCCTCTCACTGGGAAGGTAGTTATTTTGTTTTGTAGAACTTGCTGAGCTATTTTGACAGTGTTAAAAAAACTTTTTTTAATTTATATTAAATTTGCTCATCAGTTAGCATCCTTAATTACTTGTTTAATTTATATTACATCAACTTAAGCATATTTAACATTTTGTAGGCCACAGGACTCGATGAGGGAGACAGGAAAGGCTGTGGTGCTTTAGTACTTTCATGTTGTTACATAGAACGATCTACTCAAACAGACTTCCAGAGCTGGAAAGACAGCATAAGCAATGCAGAGACTGGTTTCTGGGTAGGGCTTACCCCAGATGGTCCATGGGAAAGTTTTACTGCAGTTTTACCACTGTCAATCATCCCAAAATCACTTAATAGTAATCACTTTGCGTTTGAGATCACCATGAAAAATGGAAAGAAACATGCAACTTTGAGGTCCCTTGCTGTTATTGCTAATGATTCTGACATAAAACTTGAAGTTTCTGTATGTCCCATAAACAAGCTTAATAGCTCCATGATAAATGATAAATCAACCAGTTCCACCAACAACGTTGATGAAGTATTTGAAAACCAGTGGTACCAACCCACTTCAGGATGGACAAGTAACCATTCTAGTGATCATGGAATTGAGTTGGGGCAATGGAGCACTAAGGACTGCTCTTACTCATCTAAGGTAATTTCTTTTGGGCCTGTTGATCAAGGAAATCAATCTTTCCCTTATTTGAGGAAATAGACATTATATTTGGTTTTAGGTTATGCAAAAATGACATATATTATAACAAAAGTTATTAGCTTCTAATCTAACAAAACTATGCAACTTATTATGAAGGCATTCTTTGAACCTCGTCTTCCACCTGATTGGAAGTGGACTTCACCGTGGAAAATCGAAAAATCTACTTCTGTAGATTGTGATGGATGGGCATATGCTGCTGATATTCAAAACTTAAACTGGCCGTCATCCTGGAGATCTTCTAAATCACCACATGACTATGTTAGACGAAGGCGTTGGGTACGTACGAGGCAGCTATTGCAAGAACAAAGTGTGGAAATAGCTAGGAATGTAGTTGCTATTGTGGATCCATATTCATCTACAGCGTTGCCTTGGACAGCCATGATCAAAGATATGGATTTGTGCTTGCAAGTTCGGCCTTTTTCTGTAAAATCAGACGAATCATACAATTGGAGTCAGGTTCTTTCACTAGGTTGTGACAGCCTACCTAAGCAGCAGCAGTCTTCACTTTCTAGGCAAAGCACCATGAAACAATCATCTGTTCCATCAAGGAATTCTGTTCTTAGGCTTGCTGACCTCGAGAAAAAAGATGTTCTTTCATACTGCTCCCCTCTTGTTGGCATCAAACAATATTTCTGGCTTAGTGTTGGAGTTGATGCTTCCATTGTTCATACGGACTTAAATATGCCTGTTTACGACTGGAAGTTCTCTTTTAATTCAATTCTTAGACTTGAAAATAAGCTTCCATATGAAGCTGAGTATTCTATTTGGGAGAAGTCAGCTGAAGGTAATATGGTTGAAAGGCAGCATGGCATTGTATCGTCAGGTGGAAGCGCATTCATTTATTCAGCAGATATTCGGAAATCCATTTATCTCACACTGTTTGTTCAAAATGACTGGATTTTAGAAAAGGTAATGCATTTGTGTCTGTGCAGAACATTTCCAAACCAAACTAATGGATCATGGTTCTTCTTATGATAGTGAAGTTAAGAGATCTATAGCACATAGGTGTGATAAATCCGCTGGTTTCTGGAATACGCTTTGTACTATCCTGCTGTTCCCATCTCTTTTTCTTCTTACCAGACAGATCACTAATTTATGTGACCTGCCTTGCATGTATACTTACTTGAGGGATTAAAGTAATTTATCCATTTCTCATTCCTTTTAGGATGCTGAACTGATAATGGACTTGCTGTCCCTGGAACACGTTCTTCTTTCTGGATGGTTCAGAAACGAACCCAGAGGTTTGAAGCTTTTATTCTTTCAGCTTTTCATAGTAGAATTTCACGAACAGTAATTTGAGTACAACCGAGATGTAGTTTTTGCATTTCAGCTTTTCTTCAGATGGTGTCCAAACAAACAACCTATGTAGCCACAGTATTTTTTGCATCACATTTGTTGCCATGTGTTACACAATTCTGTACAACTTGAATTTGAGCCCATTCATAACGTTTGGTTTACTGAAGCCCTCTACTCTCTGATTACATGATATTCATATCAATATATGCCACACCGGCTGGTTGTGAAGGTGCATTAGCTTGTATTGTTCTTTTAGGATCCATTTAAAATTCCCCATAACAGTTTGATCTAGCAATCTAGCATCCACTCTTGCGTTTTCTTGCATAAAAACTTATTTTCAGTATAGAAAAAACCTACATGATCTGGTCAAAATACTCCCTCCGCCCCGAATTACTTGTCCTAGAAATGGATGTATATAGAATTTAAAATACGTCTAGATACATCCATTTATGCGACAAGTAATTCCGGACGGAGGGAGTATGTGACCTGTTTCTTCTTTTGAAAGAAAAAATAGGTGACCTTTTGGATTTAGTTTGTAGTCAATCACTTTCCTAACTACTCCCTCCGTCCCAAAATAAGTGACTCAACTTTGTACTACATCAGTAACATATATATTGCGTTCAAAATAGCTTATATTTATCAACAAATATTCAAACACCATATATTTTGAGTAAAAACAGTACATATTTATTGATAGGCGCGCTAGGTTGATAATACTTGACTGAGTGTTCTATATTTTTTTAATGTTAACTATGATTATGGACCCAATTGTTTAGTATTTCTAATGTTTTTCGCTTGTGTATCAAATTAGGAAATTGCGTGTTAGCGTTGAACATGATCTGGGAGCAAGTGATGCTGCACCAAAGACGATAAGATTATTTGTTCCATATTGGATAAAAAACAATTCTTCCATTCCACTAGCTTATCGTATTGTGGAAATTGAACAAGCAGTAAATGCAGATGCAGACTCACTGAGCAGACCGAACTCACTCAGTAGACCAGACTCATTGAGCAGAGTGGCTAAATCTTCAAAATTTTCCCTCAGATATTCTTCAAAATCCCTTGTCAGAAGAGGCAGCGTATCACAGAAAAGCACACAAATATTAGAAGTTATTGAAGATTGTGCTATGAACTATATAATGCTTTCACCACAGGATTATGTGAACAGCTCGACAAATACGCGCGAGTCTCGGGATAACACCTTCCGCCCGGCACAGGTTGCGATTTGTGTGGCTGTTGGAAGATGCAAACAGTACAGTATTGGAGTGTCCCTATTTGAGCTCGAGAACAAGGTTGACGATGCTATATTAACACATTTGATTATGCTTTTAAGCGCTACACTTTGCTGATTCAGTGCCATTTATCTGGTGCAGGAGAATGTCGATGTTAAAGCATTTGGTTCTGATGGATCATATTACTGGTTCTCAGTTCAACTGAAGATGGCTTCAGATAGGACTAAGGTTTGAATATTCATGTGTTATTTTCTGCATGTTGTAGTTCATTTATGTAAATTTGAGTCCGTGGTCATATACTGACCTGTAGAATTTATCGGGTACCAAGTTCACTTGCCATATTTTTAGTTCTGTTCTTCTGATTTATACTATTGCCATACGGAATTTGGAACTAGGAACAAAGACCATGCAGACACTCCCATGGTAAGTAATTGTCATAGTTGTCTCTCATTCATCTCTTCCCTTGCCTCGGGCTCAATATATCAGTAAATATATAAGTTGGAGATAATAAATTGATATCCTGATGCATGCTGGGACCATAAAAAAGTCAAGAACAGTTCTTTTAGTAGCTATGCTTTACAAATTCTCAAACAAAATGCGCTAGGACAAATGTTTCCATGGTGTTGCTAGCGAATTCGCTATCTGGTGTTCAGCCGGAGCTTTGGCGCTTCGGGAACTTTTTATATGGGTTACTTACCTCGGACAATAGGCTTGTCCTTGGTCTGAGTTTTGTTCGTATTGTTTTCTGTGTGGTGTGAGTTATTAGTTTGTTCCTTAGGGGTGCGCCTTGAGGTGTGTTTGGGTTGAGGGAGTTTCTGCCCTCACCCTTGTACATATTTCTTTCTTCTTAAAGAAATAATACGCAGCTCGCCTGCGTGTTTGAGAAAAAAAAATCTCAAACAAAATCAGTATCCAAGGGTTTCTAGGATATAAAGCTCACTGTATTGGTAAGAATGTGTTCATATTTAACCGCAGAGTCTATTTATATCTGTTACAATTACACTTCATATCTTCACTCTTTAGCTATTTCTTTTACCCTTTTTAGATTATTTTTGTTGGTTTTGTTTACTGCCTTCGAACTGTGAACCTTGACTCAAGTTATTCTGTGTGAGATTGTTAGTACTTGTTTCTAATAGAATGTTATTGTGATATGGAATCAGCTGCCCCTTCTCTTTGATGAAGTGCTACTGCTTACACAGAGCTTAACTCTGGATCATGTAGTTTAGGCTGGGAGACTTGTGCTGGTGCATGTTTTCTGATTCAGATACTATCATTATCAAGATACTTTCGTCCTGCATGGCAAGTGTATACTCCGGCCTGAAAACATGCTACTTGGATGACCTTTGCCTTCCATGACCAGTGTTTGAGCGTTACACATGCCTGCAGTATTGGCATTCCTGTTAATTATCCAATTTTATTTCTATGTTTTGTCAATTGTGCTTTACATTAAAAGGATTCTTTTGAGGCAGTGCTGTGTATGTATGCCACTGTATGCCTTTTCTTTTTCTCTTGAATAATATCTCACAGTATGATTTAAGTATAGAATTCAGAAAAATGTTCTACTAATGCAGGTAGTGAATTTTCTTCCGCGTGCACTTTTTATTAATAGAACTGGGAGAAGTATTATTTTATCAGAGTATCATAGTGAGGTTGAGGAGCATTTACATCCAACTGATCCTCCAAAAGTGTTCCAATGGCGTTCAGAATTTGGAAATGAATTTTTAAAGGTTATTAACTTTGAACTGGTACCTTTTACATACTTCGTGCTAATGTTTAGTTTCTTAAGTTATTCGTTTTCTTTACCTTTCTCCATTTTGTATTCTTGCAGTTGCGGATGGAGGGATACAAATGGAGTACACCATTTAGCATTGATGCTAATGGAGTTATGTGTGTGCTCATGAATAGTGTTACAGGAAATGATCAAGTTTTTGTGAGGGTAAATGTTAGAAGTGGAACAAAAAGTTCACGTTATGAAGTTGTATTTCAACTTGCTTGCTGGTCCAGCCCGTACAGGTACAGCTACTTGTCATATTTACGTCAATATCTCTTACACTTGATAAACAAATTAAAAATCACGTACACAGGGTGGAGAATCGCTCCATGTTCTTGCCTGTACGATTTCGTCAAGTTGGTGGTGATGATTATGCTTGGCGTAGTCTACCTCCAAATTCATCAGCTTCCTTCTTCTGGGAGGATCTTGGCAGAAGGCGTTTGTTGGAGGTATTGGTAGATGGAACTGATGCTATGAGCTCTATGACATATGATATTGATGCCATCATGGATCACCAGCCACTGGCCACCTCAAGTGGGCTTAAGAAGGCCTTACGTATCACTGTTGTCAAGGAAGGCAAATTGCATGTTACACAAATTAGTGATTGGTTGCCAGAGAATAGAACTCGAGGACAGATAACTGAAAGACTATTATCACCAATCTTTCAGCCATCAGAGGTCGACTGTGGGCAGTCATCTCAAGATCTTGATAGTGAATTTCATGTTACTTTGGAACTAACAGAGCTGGGCATATCCATAATTGACCATATGCCTGAGGAAGTTCTTTACCTCTCAGTGCAGCAATTATTACTTGCTTACTCATCTGGAATGGGTTCTGGAATCAATAGGTATGATCTACTGTCGGCCTTTTGCTTTATTACTTTCTCACTGCTATTTTTCTCGTTTTCTCAAATTCCTCTATGATTAGATGTTTTAAGCACCCTTTCAATGGTAGGTTTAAAGTGCGAATGCACTGGATTCAAGTGGACAATCAATTGCCTTTTGTTTCAATGCCTGTCCTCTTTTGTCCTCAGAAGACGGACAATCAATCAGACCATGTGCTCAAGTTCTCTATGACGATGCAGACCAATAATTCTCTAGATTTTTGTGTTTATCCATATATTGGTGTGCAGGTGAGCTGATTTGTTTTAACATGGTTTATCAGGAAATGGTCTTTGGATTCCCACAACTATTTTAGTTATAATTTTACAGGCTTGTCATAGCTTGTACTATCTAGTATAGATTTAGTTTTTTTCCCCTGTAATCTTGACTGCTGCATTCTGGATAGTTATTGTGCTATACCCGAGTGATCATGTAGATATTATGATGTGCTCAATATTCTTTTCCAGTAACAGCTGTGTATGTTTTCAGGTTCCTGAGAATTGTGTGTTTTTTGTTAACATCCATGAACCGATTATTTGGCGCCTCCACGAGATGGTTCAACACCTAAAAATTGATAGGATATCTACCTCTCAGCCTTCAGCTGTTTCAATTGATCCTATTCTGAAAATAGGGTATGCAATTTGCCGCATCTTAATAGTTTTTCCTTTTTTTTCTTCCCTGCTGTTAATACTGAATCTTCTTTTATAGGCTTCTGAATATCTCTGAGGTCCGCTTTAGAGTATCAATGGCAATGTCCCCAACCCAAAGGCCAAGAGGAGTTCTTGGGTTCTGGTCATCCTTGATGACTGCATTGGGGAACATGGAACACATGCCGGTAGGGCAGCGTTTTAACTTTTTATCTGTATCTTCATCTTTCATGCAATACTCATAATTCATTAACTTTTCTCTAGTTCTACAAACTGGCAACGTTTATGCTTCTGTAGTTAATTATTTTTCTATTGCTAATCTTTTTTCTTAAATGTATAAGGTTCGTATAGCTCAAAGGTACCGTGAGGAGTTGTGCATGCGACAAAGTGCACTAATGAACTCTGCTATATCTAACATCCAAAAAGATCTTCTTAGCCAACCTCTTCAACTACTTTCTGGTGTTGATATTCTTGGCAATGCCAGTAGTGCTTTGAGTAACATGAGCAAGGGTATAGCAGCACTGTCCATGGACAAGAAATTCATTCAGGGCCGGATGAGACAGGTACATCAATGATTGTTCCTATGTTCATATGCGTGTGACAAAACTGGTGCGAGTTGTACCTAAAACAAATTGCAATGCTGCTGCTGTGTTTTCTCCAGGATAGCAAAGGCGTCGAAGATTTTGGTGATGTCATACGAGATGGAGGTGGGGCTCTCGCGAAGGGAATCTTCAGAGGTGTCACGGGCATATTGACAAAGCCCATCGAGGGTGCAAAATCTTCTGGTGTTGAGGGCTTTGTACAGGGAGTTGGAAAAGGCTTAATTGGTGCAGCTGCTCAGCCAGTGAGTGGAGTTCTTGATCTTCTGTCGAAAACCACTGAAGGTGCAAATGCTGTAAAATTGAAAATATCATCAGCTATAATGGCTGAGGAGCAGTTGCTGCGTGAAGCGTCTCCCCCGAGCAATTGGTGGTGATAGCTTGATCTATCCTTATGACGAGTATAAAGCAGCTGGCCAGGTAATTAGTTGTCTCTCTATACAGGCCTTGATGTATTTGAATAGCATTTTCTGAATGATATATTTTCCTTTTTTTTTGTTTGTGTGTGTGTGTGTGGGATTATGAAGGCTGTCTTGCAGTTAGCTGAATCTGGTACGTTTCTTGGCCAAGTTGACCTTTTTAAAGTGCGAGGAAAGTTTGCATCTACTGATGCTTATGAGGACCATTTCATACTTCCCAAGGGGAAAATTCTCTTAGTTACGCACAGAAGAGTATCGTTACTTCAGGTGAGACGGGTTTACACTCCAGTTACACTATGTTTAACAATTATTCAGTCAAAATCATTATATGCTTGGTTTCAGGTACCGATGATGACCCAGAGAAAGTTCAATCCTGCAAAGGATCCATGCTCGGTAATCTGGGATGTATTATGGGATGATCTCGTCACATTGGAGACTACTCATGGGAAAAAAGATGCTCCTGGATCCTTGCCTTCGAAGCTTATTTTGTATTTGAAGGCTAAGCCTGCGAATTCGAGGGAAGCTGTTCATTTGATCAAGTGTAATCGTGGTTCTGATCAAGCGACTATCATTTACTCATCAATTGATAAAGTCTATAGAACCTATGGCCCAAATGCAATCAAGGTACACAAAATCTTAAATACAAATGACATGTACATGTAATCACACAGCATGCCTAGTTCCTGACTAAATAGAAAATGGTTAAACTTCATGTTAGTACCAAACTTTCTGTGGAGTGTGCTTAACATTGCCCGATTTAATTTAGTTAAATTTGGACCAAAGCTGAACGATTTCTGTCAACCTTCTTTAGGAATTACTGAGATGGAAGGTACCAAAGCCATATGCCCCTCGCAATACCAACCGTCACACTGTTCAAGATTTATCATTTGCATAGATGATATTGATCATGCAAAAGGTCAAGAAACATTATATACACGTGTGATGTTCCAGATGGGCTGCGTTTGAGTACCCATACCTGCTAAAGGAAAGGTATTGACACTTAACTGCTCTTGTGTTGCACACCATCATTTGAGTAAAATCAAGCTTGTTTGAGTAAAATTTGGATTGCTAAATGATTAATCGACCTTGTAGCCCCGTTGTTTCTCTATCATGAGCTTTGAGTGTTATAATTTTAAAACTGGAGCTAAAAGGCATATTCAGCTTGAGTTCTGAAAACTTCTTCCCTGACTACTGGTATAAGTGGATCTTGCTAGAGTTATATTATGTTCCATGTATAGCCTGTATAGTTCCCCGTAGTATGAGGGATTTCCTGCATATTTACCACCTGTACATGTATATGTCCTGGGGGTATATAGTCTTTGGCCATTGCCCCCAGGAAATACAGGTTGCTATTTCCCTAACAGATCTATCATATGGTATATATGTGCTTGCAAGCACTAAGAAATCATAGAAGTTTTAGTCTTAAATATACTACTCCCTCCGATCCGTATTAATTGTCGCAGCTTTAGTCCAACTTGGGAGTATCTCCTTATTTCCTTTTCTTCTTCTTGTGGTGTAATGTTAATCCAGACGACTATAATTCTTTGTCTGGTATCATCTTCCTGACAGCACTGCCACATAATTAAGTTTGAAGGCTCCTCAAAATCTAGAATGTAGCTGTGACATTTTTTCTTTGAGGAATCGTTTGTTGGCATCAGATAATGTTGTATGATTCATATTGAGCTTATGTTTTGCAGGTATTAGTTGGCTTGCAGCCCGCGTTGTTGCTAATGGATTGAAGTCGCTAAAGTAAAATAAGATATCATTTGTTGCTCGATTTAAGTGGTGATTTCCTTCCACAGTTACGGCTCTTACCTACAGGTGGGTAGTACTGGCAAAGGAGAACCTGTCCACTCCGGCTAGAAAAACACGGAAAGCCTTTTTCTTACTAGTTTGATTTCTACCCCATTGGATGCTCGAGGCTCAAGAAGAAAAATGGAAGGAACAACTTGTTTAGAGGTATATGTTAGGATATCAGGATAGCTGGTGGTGGCTCTCATTGATTACATGTACATAGCCTTTTTGTGATGTGAAGCCAGAGCATTTTCCTTAAGCAGAACTAGATGACCCTTTACACACTTTGCGCAAAAATCAGTTGTAGCCGCGAAGACAAAGTAACATATAACCTATGAACAGTTATGTTTTACGAATGCCCATTGAGGTGTCTGGTTCCCTACATGACTATGAATAAGCAATAAAGAAGCCGAGCAAACTATATGTAATAAATTTCAACTAGCATAATTTATATGAAATAAATTTTAACATAGTTCATTTAAAAGGAAAGCAAACCATTACAATGAATTTCTTAGCAAACTCGAACGCACCATACATGAAATATGGTTCATTCATTTGGCTGGTGCATGTGAGCCCATTGTAGTAGAATACATGAAATATGTTTCGTTAAAAAGGCTTTTGCCTCGCTTTTTATATATAAACCAGCAACTAGGGCTGCAAACGAGTCAAGTTTGATCGAGTTGCACTAGGCTCAACTCAACTTGTATTAAAATTTGAGCGAGCTCAAAATGGGGGAAGATTAGATCGAGTTGTAGAAAGTGGCTCGTGCTCAGCTTGTAATGATCTTTTGAGCTAAATAAGATAATTTTTAAAATAAGGAAAATTCTGAAACAAGATATGCCACAACAAAAAGAATCACTATAATATTCTACTTATTCTTTCTCAATTGGTTGTGGATGAGCTAGGAAGAGAAGAAATGAAGGTAAGTTTGCTCTCAAACTTTGGCCAGAATTAAAAGATATTGAATGTATGGCTGGCCATGTATCATATTAACTATGGTGTGCCAAAAACAACCTCTCTAGCGTATGAGCCCGACACCACCAATATGGTGCCATTGTTAAGAAATAGTGATGGCGTTGGAGGCTACATCAGCAGTATTTTTGATGTCTATGGCGTTCGTTAAAATTGCACGATGGCAATATCATATGTACCTATGGCGTTGGGACTTCTCCACACGACATAAATATGGAGAAACCTTGGAGGTGCTGCATATCCTTCCCACACCATTACTTAGTTTGAAAGCATCGGAAAAACTCTTGTCACGGCAGCCAAAAAAGGTGCTTTTTTAAGATCAAATATATTTAGAGTTGGGTTCGCAAGTGCGATAAGAAGACATAATGACATGTGTAGCTGATCAAGTAGTTTACAGAACTACAACAACAAAGCTAGCTATCACTATCCTATTTTTTAGAGAAAAGGCTTAGCCTGAGCCTGAAGTAGGCTCGGTCCTAACCCGGCTTTGAATTAACAAAAACAAAGCCGTCAACCGGCCAAGATTACACAAGCAACATACAAACAACACAAAAAAGAACAACAAGAAATGCCGGAAAGATGCAAGGGGCACTCTGAACTTACAACACATTGGAGAGCTAATTACAAGAGATACAAAGATGGAGCACAACTGCATAAACCGATGACCGCAACCCTCAGGCGCCGAGGAAAAACGGGAGGAGCGCCACTGGGACATCTTGAAATGAGTGGGCGGCATGAACATGGTTATGCTCTGGAGCTTGGGGACAGCACCTCCCTCCACCACCGAAGAGGGCCACCACCCTATCGTCTTGGCTCAAAACATGTCGTACCGTCGGACATGGGAGACGCTCACCGAGAGCTAGAGAATGCCGATCCTCTGATCCACAACAAACACAGGTCATGACCTCCTTGACGAAGAAAGCACACCAAGCCGGCCACACCATCTTGCGCCTAGAATGTCTAAAGGCTGCAGGAAAGCCGCCGAGAAACAACAGAGAGGCGGACAACAGGACATCGAGAGGCACTGCAACTGCTGCTGGCCAAAAACCCCACCTTCAGCAACCCTACGCCCGAATCCACACTCCCCAGGCAACGCCTCCATGGAGGGAACGACACACACGGCGCCGCCGCTGCCCAATCTAGCCGGATTTTGGGTTTTCACCCGGGAAAGGAAATGGAGGTGGGGAGAAGGAGACCACGACACCGCCTCCAATAAGGAAACGTCGCCCAAGGCCGACGTCGCTGCCGGGCCGAGCCAGCCGGCCAAGGGTTTCCCCCGGTCCCGATCTGCACCACCAGCCCCAAATTTCACCGGATCTAGCGACCAACCGTGGGAAAATAGGCGCACATGGGGGAGGGAGCGAAGAGGGGGCGGCAAACCTCCAGATCTGGCGAGGAAGGAGGCCTCCACGCTGTAGCCACCAGGCGCCGACGCCCCACCGCCCCCGCAGTCAAGGACACCGGCCAGAGCTCTCCGCGAGCATCGTTCAGGGCAAGAATGTCGACGTCGTGCCGGCATGGGCCGCCGCCCCTGGGATCCAGATCCTCCATAGCCGGAGCGACGAGGGCCTCACCGCCATTGTCATTGGTCACTGGCGGTCGCACAGGCTTTCCTGGCGACCACCTCAGGTGGCAACGAGAAGGGGGAGGAGGAGTGGGGGAGGCGGCGCCCGGGAACCCTAGCCGCCGCCCGAGTCGCCCAGGCAGGCGATGTGGGGGCCGAAAGGGAGGGGAAGTTGTCACTATCCTATTCCATCGATAATAAGGATCATTAATGTATTTCTTCATCGGATTCGCAAGACACCGGTCCGTCAGCATCGTGCCCCTACTGATTAAGGCGAGCTTTTATCTCCTTTAAGCTGGTAGGTGCGCCGACGTTGAAAACGTCGGCACGGTCGAGGACATCCTTGTTGAGGATGGTAGCAAACTTGAGCTGGATGCGTCTAAACTCATCTCTACTATCTCCCGGGCTAATTTCCTCCATTTTCTTTCCCCATGCGATGATGTCGGAGTTCTTTTTAAGGCGTCCAGCCTCTTGTATGTACAAAAGTCAGTTTTGTGGCTGAAGCGTACCGCTTTAAATTTGTTGAACTTGCGACATCCGTCTCTGATCAATCCTCCCCGGCTAGTATAATCGACGGGTGCTTCATCGAGAACCTTCTTGATGCCTTTGTAGTCTTTTCTTCACTTCCCTTGTCGAATCCAAGAAATAAGTTTCGGCGAACTTTGGGTAATAACGATGAGGACACAATGTTCTCCGCGTAAAAAGTAGAGAAAAACCAATTATTCTCGAGTATATAATGTTTTGACGTGGAAGCATAACGAGATTGTACGAAAGAATAGTGTGTATCGAGTACCGAATGACTTACTTCAGATAGTAGGGCAGTAGAAGACAATCTTTTTCCATGTTGGCAAGCATGGGGTCTGTCAGGTAGTTCCTCATAGCTTGACGGCGATCAGGGAGATTGACGTTGGTCTCGTGCATGAGGTAGGGGTACCCTACTGCGAGAACCTTGTTGAGCTCACATTTGGCAATGTAGGCGCTATTAATTGCCCATAGGCGTATTAAGGAAGGACCAAGCTTGTATAGGTGGAATAGGTTGAAGATGTCTTCGAGTGGCATATAGAACTTGACCGCGGGGAAATTGCACAAACCAATATTAGGTGGCACCATCACTGTGAAAATGGGGCGATGTCCACCTGCATGAGAAAATGCGCACTTATCCCTACAGAGAATTGTGTCAGGCAGAACCCTCAATTCTGTCTGCGGAAGATCACTGAGAGTGCATTTGCTAGCATTACATTGAGTGTTTTTGGACTCAGCAACACTCCCCTGGATGGTGGTACTTGTGTGTCTGGTGGCGTGAAGTCCTCGATCGTTGAACCGACTCTTCTGGCAAAGAACAACACGCTGATCAGCTTGGACAGCAGGAGGCAGAAAGAATGCTTGGACGGGATCAGCAGGCCTAGGTCCATCAAGATTGCACATGGCAGCTGAGTTCTGGTATTCATCAACCAAGAAGAATCGATTGACAAGTAGTTCATCATTATTTACTTGGTCCTTAATGACATTCACATTGTTGTTATGGACTTCAGGTTGACTCTGCTGACCCAAAGGAGATGGTCCTCGATACGTCTTGCCATTGTTCATCTGTTGCGAGCTTTTTCGGATTTGGACGTTTCCTAGCCGAATTTGATTCTTCAGCCACATCATTGGCCAACATAAGCATTGTCCAAAGGTAAGTTGGCTATCCGCACCTGAAGGTTGTATCGGAGTAGCAATATCATCGTAACCATTTAAGACAACATACAACTCAACTTTGAAGACCCCCAGACATCTGCACTCCGTGCATGATTGCATCTTCGGGGCAAATGATCGAGCCGATTGCAACTTTAATCAGCTCACCATTCACATGGGCTAAGAGATTGCACGAAGTGTCTTCCGTAAGAGCATCAAGAGCAGCCATGGCGACGGGTTGCCAATAAAGAGACAGAAGAGCTGCTATCCTTGGGCGATGCTTCGATGACAATGTTTACTAGCTCGCCATTTTTGATCCATTGCTTGACGCTCTCGATTATTGAAGGCAACATGGCTTGGGCGTGGGCTTGGCTTTGCGTGTTGATGTGTGCTTCAATGTCGGCAGTTGCTGCGGCTGTGGCGGTGGCTGTGGCTGTGGCCGCAATTATTTTATGTTCGATGGTCTACTTGTTGGCTCTCCTTCTTTGCCATTGCTGCTCGCGGTCTTCGACATAATGATGCTCCCATTTGGCTCCACATCCGGCGCCGTTCACACGGCCACCCGCCGGCGGATGCAACGGGTCCTTGCTGAGGGTCACATTGATCGACCGGTTAAGAGGAGTGTTCCACCTGGCTGTGGACCCTTGAGCGCTATGAGGTTCCGCATGCTGCCTTGCCAGCTCTTCTTCAAGTCTTACAGTTTGGTGATCGGCGGAAAATTCCACTGACTTGTAATCATAATGGCCCCGGCCCTTGACATAGTTATATTTGAGGGGTCTTTGAATTGCTCGAAGTGGTTTGGGATGCCCTTTGCTGCAAGTATACCATCCTGCTTGTCCCACACATGCTTCTTCCCAACAAAACCACGACTTCCAAAGGTGTGGTTACTTAATGTGTTTGATCTCATGTCCTTCACCCATGTCGACTAGCTTTGCACCACAGGGTTCTCCGTATTTTTGCATCTTGAAAATGTTCTGTTTGTCTTCATTACTGGTAGGCCACTTCTTCTTGATCATGGAGTAATCTTCGCGGACCTCTTTTCTTGTGGCTAATTTCCAAGAACTCAAATTATTTGAGAACTTATGGATTGCATGGTTGTTCACCTGATTCTTTGTGTACGATAGGTTGTCGTACTCACTAGGAAACTTAAATCTAGCATGCACCCTTCCTATGAGGAGTTTTCGCAGATTATGTTTGCCTAAATCCCTTATATTGGACTCGTTGATGGAGCAGACTTCTCGAAGGATGACACCTAGGGCGTTGCCGTAGTGAGACGCAGCCTTCGGCGGACAAATAGGCTCACCAATGGAGTTAACTCGAGTGACCACAAGCCTGTTAGTGCCAATAGCATTTCGGCTCCTAGGTTTCCACTGCTTCTTGGTTTTTGGAGCATCCTCCACCTCATCCTCAGCACAATACTATCGTGCCTTCACTCGTGTCCATATGTGTCAAAGAAGAGCCCACATCGGACATCTACAAACAAATAGGACATATACTTAATTCATATACAAAATACAAAATTTTGGCATGACCTTTGCTAAAAATAGGACATATTGGTTGCCAGAAATTTGACGAAACGGAAATTAATCAACGTTCGACAAAACATTGGCAATTCTATACAGTCCTTGCAAACGAATCATCACCTACAATACATGATTTCAACCACATTTCCTCATTTTCAAACCAAAACACTTTGGTTAATTTTGTTAATTTTTGTGGGGAATATTTGAATTATTTTCAAACCACACAACAAATTCCAGAATATTTGGAGCAACCAAATACATTTGTGATTTAATTCATTGACCATAAATGTCATGAAAAAAATGTGTATCATCTGTGGTTAGGGTTTTCACCTTTTTCCATGAAAAATGAACATTTTTGAAGGGCATTTTGGGTTCATTGAAAAATATTTTAAGTTGAACCAATTTGAATTTTTTTGGTGCTAGGGTTTGGATCATTCCCCAATTCAAATTTAAATAAAAATTAAACATGATGCAAGCATTACTAGGTAGTCTAGGTGCATACTAGACTAGGGATGTGACAACTCGCCCCCCCACTTGAAAGAATCTCATGCGGAGATTCAGAAGGCGTAGGAAAAAGAGTATGGTACTCCAGTCGAAGACGATCCTCTCGTTCCCAAGTATTTCTGATAAGGATCAACGTGATGATCCTACAGTTTTCCCGATCTTTCACCTCAAGACAATTAGATAACAAACCTTTTAATCACGGGATCGATCCATGCAACCTGAAGATGAGGAAGCGAATCCAGCAAGCAACATGAAGATGAACAACACACCTCTAACCTTAGCACCATAATCCTTGATCACACAAGAACCTTCATGCAATCATCACATTATTCGATAAACAACAGCGTCGTCTCCAGAGGGATGATTCACCAGGTGCACACAATGTTCAAAACTCAATCTAAAAATTTGACCCCCCCTCTAAACCTAACCACCGGCCTCCTTATATAGGCATCGAGAAAACTAGTCGGTTGGACCGGCCCACACCGAAACACACACACAAAAAATCCTAAGTGGCCCATAACATGACCTAGAAATAAAATAGATAAAACTGGAACCAACCAAGTACATGGTTCGGTCACCCCCTTTGGCACACCTCTAACTTGGAGGAGTCCTGAAGTTGGGCTTCACCTCCTCCTTCAATGGAACAACATGAGGTACTGGGATGCCCTCATCATCCTCCTCCCCCCCTTGAAAAGGTGTTGTCCTCAGCGTTGGAGGGTCTTCTCTAATGAGTGGCCTCAAATCAGCAACAATGGCACGCTTCGCCTCCATTTGCAAGTCTGGCTGACCTGCCACACCACCTCCTCCCTCTCAGCTAGCTGTACTTGTCACAGCGGGTGGCACCACCTTCCGTCACCACATAAGCTTGGACTTAGGCGCCACCACCTTCTTCTTCACCCATGTCGATGGAGCTCGGTGCCACTGAACACGGAACTTCTTTGTACAACCCTGCAAAATAGGAGCAATGTCTGGGCCACATAATTGACGAACGCATCCATCTTTGCCTGTGTGCATACACATAGCTGCTCCAACAAACCTCCGCCTAACTGGTCCAACAAACATGCGGTCTACTACCCGCTCCTTCATATGCACCGAGACACGAGCAACACAACTATCATCTGTCTGAACACCTTGGCCGACACAAATTGGAAGTGTAGGACTAGCTGCAATCTTTGTCATCTCACCACTAAGAGGCTTGACATCAACCGACTTGTCACCAACATGCATAATTGGCTTGTCATCGACAGGCACGGATGAAACAATATCAGTACTGACACTCCTCCCATCATGCTCCTCCTTCGGAAGTGGAACCATCCTTTGTTGTGGCTTGGCCTTGTGCACTTTCTCCTTGCGCACCACCAACACCACATCAGACTTGATATGATCATCTGTCATAGGCTTCAAAGTTTGTTGTTTTCCATCATGCGAAAATGTATATGTATTTGCTCTTCCAGCATGGATAGCATTGCGATCATACAGCCATGGACGCCCAAGTAACAATCCACACACCTCCAATGGCCATGCATCACATTCCACCTCATCAGTATACTCACCAACTATAAATGGCACACGCGCCTTATGTGTAACCTTCAGCATACCTGTAACATCCCAAATTTTCAATTTGGAATGTTATACATAGGTCATTCATGCATATCATATTTTATTGCCTTTTCGTTTGCGATCCTTTAAATTCTAAGCAACTCAAGGACCCGCGGAGAGAGTTGGGGATTTCACGATTTTCATATTTGAATTTTATCAAATATTGAAACAAGGATCATTTTGGTTTTAATGATTTTTCTCTCCGAAAATATTTCGTATCAAAATATATGAGAGGAGATAATATGACTTCTCCAAAATAAATGAAATGTTGGAGGAAAAATATTAAAATCAAATAAATAATTTTATTTGGATTTTATTGCTATTTTATTCGAATTAGGAAAATATGCGTTTTCAAAATTGCATTTTAGGCCCAAATAATTGTTCACTTTGTCCAGCATAATTTTAGAGGACGGGGAAAATTTATTTCGGGATTTTTGGAGTCCGTTTAGTATTTATTTTCTTTCTTTTTTTACGCATCGATTTTTTTTTAAAAGTCAATCGACTTAGTTGGGCCGTAACCGACTAGGCCTTCTGACCTCTTATAAGCCGCCACCCACCCACCCTAAACCCTAGCCCGACCCGGCCGCTTGCTTGCCGCCCGAGCAGCGTGCCGCCACCTCGCCCGCTTCATTGTCGAACCACGCCGCCGCCTCGCCGCTTTCGCCACGAACGCGATGCCGCCTCTCCCGCCGCCGCCGGAGCCATCCCGCCCGTCGCCGCCGGAGCCGTCCCTCCGCCGCCGACCTCGCCGAGGTAGCCACCGCCGCTGCGCTGTTCGTCGGTTTTTTCTTGAAAACCGTTCGATTTATTTTGAACCCTAGATCTATTTTTTAATAGATTGGTTCGGTTTTTTTGGTTCGGTTAAACAGCGGACGTTCGTCCGTTCGTTCGTTTTAAACGAGCGCCATTCACCCGTTAGTCACAGACAGCGAACGTTCGTTCGTTAGCCTGTTCGTCAGTTTTTCTTTTTCCAGGGATTTTAGCGATTTTTTTCGATCGTGATTTCTGACCCGATTTTCGTTTTAGTTTATCTTTTCGCTCGTTTATCGGAATCAGGCGATTCAAGCGCCTAGATCTTCGTCTCAAAGCCCTCTTTCTGTTTAAACAATTTGAACAAGATTTTGGTACTGTAAAATTTGACTTTAGTCCAGATTAGTAATCGGATCTTGTTTCTTTCGCAGTTTGAGTTTCGTTGCTCCGTTTGATTTGATTCTTTTTGCAAACCGGAGTTCTTGAGTTGAACTTTCTGGTTAGATCTTTTATTTGAGCTTTACCCGTGCATCTTTGCTTGATTTCTTACTTATGCTATTGTTTGTTTGCGATAGAGTGCGAAGCGTGCTACTACGAGTCTCTAGGTTTTGCGGATCGTCAGCAAGACAAGTAACACTTTGATCATATTCCTTCCATACCCAGTTTTTATGCATTAGTTACAATCCTCAGAACATTGCATGAATAGGATGTGTTTAACTTGTGGGTTTGGGAAGTAGATGATGAGGTAGAACCTATTACCTGTTTTAATATCAAACCCTTGGGAGTTACTTCTACGTTATGCTTATATTGCTATGCTATGCTCGTGAGCGTGGATTGGGTTTGAGTGTATCCATGACAGATGTGAGTTGTTAATTAATGGTTCAACTTAAGGTGGCAACTTTAATACACATCTGGGTGGATTGCTTGTTGGGCACCGGGGGATATACCAGTGTTGTCCTAGAAGATCCTGGGATATACCGTGTGATCCTCCTAAGGTCCGCCACTGTAACACCCCGAGTGTCATGCTACAGTAATTCCCTGTTAATGGTGCCATGTCATCATTTTTCACTATTGCTAAAACCCCTTTTGATTCAATCTGGTCCTAATTCAAATTTCAAGTTCTAAGTGAACTCCAAAAGTTCGCAAAATATGGAAATTTAAAATGTTGATCATGTGACAAATATTCATTTGTAAATATTGGTGGAGAACCAAAATTCTTGCAAATTGGTTGAATGCCCTAAACTAAAATAAAACAAAGTGCTAAAAAGAAAAATAGAAAATGCCTCCCTTTCCCTCGTGGGCCTCGGCCCACACCCAGCCACCCCACCCCGCGACTCCCTGGCTTAGATGGCTCTAGGCCCAACCACCCACCACTACTAACCCCCTGGCACCTAACCCTAGCCCGATCCACCACCACACTCCCACTTCCCCCACGATCCCCTCGCTCCTCCCCCTCCCCCTAGATCCAGATCGGGCAAACCCCAATGCCCGCCCAGCACCGCCCATCGCCGCCGCCCGGGGCCACCTCGTCGGACCACCGCCACCGCCCTTCCCCGATGCTACCACGTCGGCGCCACCTCACCGACGCCACCTGGACGCTCCCGCCCTTGGCGCCGCCCCGATGACCGTGCCTCGCCACCTCGACACCGCTCGCCGGAGCCTCCCCGCGTTGCCTCGTCCTCGTCCCCGCCTCTCTATCGTCAGCCGACCTCGAGCCTCGCCGCCCCCGCTTCCCTTCATCGCCGGTGAGGCCCCCGGCCTCCGCCTTCCCTTTTCCTCCCGTCGCCGCGCCCTGTACCGCTCCCGCACGCGCTCCCTATCGCGCTCGACGCGCCCCGCCGTGCGCCACTGCGTCGCGCCCGCGCCGGCTGCCGCTTCGCCGTGTCCGCCTCCGCCCTTGTCCTGCTGCTGCCTGCTCCCCGCTTGTTGTGCTCGGCCCGGCGCCATGCCGCCGCGTTCCTCTGCAGCCCCCGCTCGTCGGCAGTTGCACCCCGACCACCCCTCCTCGCTCGCTTCACTCCCCCTCGCTCGCAGTGGCCATCAGCGGCGGTTGCTGCCGCCCTCGCCCGTGCTAGCCCATGGCTCTGCCGCTGCCAGCCATGCCCTCGCCATGCCATGCGCCCGACGGCCTCCCTAGTGAGGCCGGCCCGCGCCGGTGTGCCCCGACCACTAACTGGGTGGTTAGCGCTAAGCTAATCCCCACCCCACAGCCACTGACCGTGGGGCCCCAGCACCCTGTAAAAAAAGAACTAATAAAATAATTAAATTAAAATTAATTAATTAACTTAATTAATCCTGTTAATTACCTTAATTAACTTATTAACTAATTAAACTGTTAATTAGTGTTAGTCAATGACAACCGGGACCCACGTGCTAGTTTGTCCAGTCAAACAGACTATTGGCTAATGACATCATGCTGACACAGTAATTGCTTTTACCTTTTAATTTAATTCTGTTAATTCCGAAAATGATTTAAAACTTTGAAAAATCTTTTAAAATAAATCGTAACTCGGATGGAAATGTTTTCTACATGAAAGTTGCTTAGAACGACGAGACGAATACGGATACACGGTCCGTTTACCTGTCAGATGCCTCTAACTATCTGAACATGGAACATTCCCCCTCTGGTCATCTGTCTGACACAGGTCCGGAACCGGGAAAACATTCCCGGTTGAATTCGCCATTCGCCATTATCGCCTAGTACTGCGTTAGGTCACCCCTAGCACCGCGTATTGCCATGTTATGCCTTGTGATGCATTGCTTGCTCTGTATTTACTGCTTCTTCCCCCTCTTCTCTCCGGTAGAGACCCCGGGGCCGATGCCCACGTGATCGACTACGCCGATGGCGACCCCTCCTTGCCCGAGCAACCAGAGGCAAGCCCCCTTTGATCATCCCGATATCGCCCATTCCTCTCTCTCATGCTTGCATTATATTTTGCTACTGTTATTGTTTGCTCCTATTTTGATGCATAGCCTGCTTTTGTAACCTGCTCATTGTACCTTACCTGCTTATCCTAAATTGCTTAGTATAGATTGGTTAGTGATCCATCAGTGACCCCCACCTTGTCCCAGTTGCCTCGCTTTATGTTCGAAGACCCGATCAACGGGATCGAAGACCAGGCCCCGGCACCGCACATCACTTTCCCCTTAGTTGCTCGACACTACTGGGTTACTATCGAGTGCCGACGGTGAGACCTCTACAGCACTTCCGATGTTAACCCTGTAGTATAGTTATTCGGTTGTGGTCATCGAGGGTGATTCCGCCTTGACCACTTCTGATACGACTCTGTCGTGCAACCCCTCAAGTGTGAACTTCGAGGGTGGTTCCTCTTACGTTCACCTTGATGATTACATCGAGTGGAATCCACCGGGGATGATTCCTCGGGTTTTCCCCTTGATGTTTGGACACACAGTTACTATGGTTACTATGACTTTACCTTTGAACCATGTTACTAAAGGCGAATCGGCCTGAGGGGTACCCGCGCGAGCTTAATTACGAGTGATGTGGAGACGAGTTGACCTAGAGGGTGCCCGCGAGATAATTACGAGGCGTGGCCGGGCATTCCTAGCCCTTGCCGCAAGTCCTCGAGACGGGGCAACGGGGTCACATCTTTCGTGAGTCTCGCTTGTTACCGCGTTCCTAATCCACTATGATTTGGATATTTGATCCGAGGGGTCTCTGGCCTGATAGCACTAACCATCACGTGAGCATAGTATGGGCGTTCTGCGTCGTATGCATCAACCGAAGCTTAATAGACGTCAGCGCCGGGTTGGACTGGTAAGCTCCTGCCTTTTTAGGGAGGTAGCTAGGTCTGCTCACCGGCTGCGTACGCAACGTGCAGGAGTTCCTGGGGCGATGGCCCATGACCCCTGGGGACATAGGTTTAGTCCGACGTGCTGACCTCTCTATTAAGCCTAGGTCGGGTTGCGGCGTATTGTTTGGCGAGGCCGGGCATGACCCAGGAAAGTGTGTCCGGCCGGAGTTAATCGAGCGTGGTGGGTAAGTTGGTGCACCCCTGTAGGGAAGAAAACATCTATCAATAGCCTGTCCTACGGTAACAGACACTTGGAGTTGTATCCCGATCGATACAACTAGAACTGGATACTTGAGATGAGACATGGATATGAGGTGATAACTGGATAGTATGGCTCTGGGATTTCTTTCTCGCAGGGAGTCGAGAAAGGATCTCTGGACGAGGTTGATAACACTTCTACTACTTTACGTTATGCTACTCTACTCCCTCCTGTTCCTGCAAGATGGTGGTTTCCAGAAGGTGCTAGTCTTCGATAGGACTTGTCCTTCTCTCTATTATGGCATTTCTGCAGCCCAGTCCACATATACAGCCTTCCTTTCATAATGTTGCATATGTAGTGTAGACCCTTGCTTGCGAGTACTTTGGATGAGTACTCACGGTTGCTTTGCTCCCCCTTTTCCCCCTTTCTTCTTTTTTCCGGTTGATGCAACCAGATGACGGAGCCCAGGAGCCAGATGTCACCGTCGATGCCTACTACTACGTGGAGACCGCCGACGACCAGGAGTAGTTAGGAGGCTCCCAGGCAGGAGGCCTTGCCTTTTCGATAGTAGATGCTTTTGTGCTGGCCTTCTTAAGGCAATCTTATTTAACTCATGTCTGTGCTCAGATAATGTTGCTTCTGTTGTCTCTTGTGTATTCGAGCTTATGTATTCAAGCCCTCGAGGCCCCTAGCTTGTAATATAAAGCTTGTATTATTTTAATTTGTAGAGTTGTGTTGTGATATCTTCCCGTTAGTCCTTGATCTTGATCGTACACATTTGCGTGTATGATTAGTGTATGATTGAATCAAGGGCGTCACAAGTTGGTATCGAGCCATTTGCTGTAGGTAGCCCCCTTCCAACTCCTTGGCCGAAGTTGAGTCTAGTCATCCAAAACTGTTTTACTAACTTGGCTGTGTGGCTTACGGGCCCACGTCACCGATGGGTGGTATTAGGATCTTTTATTCCTCGTCTATACTCTAGGTTTCTGACCTCTCTTCTATTCAGGTTAAACATTTTACTAACTCTGACATTAGGTTCTCGTACCCACTTCCTCCCGGAGAGCACCGACATTATCGATGATCGCCTGCTTCGCCAGAAGATTCTGCGGATACTCCTCGATGTTTCTCGAGACTCTGTGCCCACTGCCTTACAGTTCCTGACCACCGGTAATCCTCGTGCATAACCTCCTTGCCGCTTGTACCTTCATCCCGATTGCTCATGTTGTTACAAGATACCCTAGCACTCTCCGTTGTTCCGAGAATCCTTGTGCCTTCTGCTTTGCAGCTTCTTTTTGCACTAAGGATAATTCACTTAACCGGGGTCCGCTCATCCCCAGTTGTTCATATGCTTTTCAAAATACTTGTAAATACTATGTGATCTTCTGAAAATCCTTTGCAGCCTATTGCTCTTGATTCTCCTTGCCTGCTTTCATTAGGATTAATTCCATAGGTCTAACAATATTATTTAAAATTATTTGTGGTTGTCATTCTGTTCCTATGGATTCAACGTGTGAGCGAATACTCGCAATCATCAACTAATCCTTGGAAATTTTCTTTCCAGCTTCGACATCGCTCCGGTTATGAGCTGGTTCTTGCCCAATCAAGATTTGATCGGGTGCACCTTTAAGTCTATTCAACTTACTCATACCTTGATCAGAGCCTCTGCTTCTGATCCTTCGACCTGAAATCATAACTCCTTTGTACTCAAGCATCGAATTATTCAGATGTTTCTATATTCCAATGCCTTTGCATTCCTTCCTTCTTCTGATTGAGTACCGATATTCACATCAGATCCCTTAAGGACCGCTGAATCCTTTGTTGGATTATTATCCGACAGTTTCCTTCATATTCAAAATTTTGTGCGCTCTTCCCCTGATACATATTGCCTTTGGTAAATTGTATTCTCTGCTTTGTCAACCATGCTCTGCTTCCGAGCTTGAGTTAATTACCTCTGAAGTTTTTGCAAATGTTCCTAAAATGCCCCGACGGGTTGAACTAATGCTTTCCCTAATTTGTGTGAGCCCGGAAATTTGTATGGGTCATACTCTACTGGTGTTACGCCGGATAACAAATTTATACACTACAACTTTGTCAAAAGCGAGAAGTAAATGAGAGGTTATGCATTGAAGAAGTGGGAGTCGACCTTGAACTTTGTGTTCATGCCCATAGACACGATGTAGATCTTATCATGGAAGCTTATCTTATAATCAAATGTTCCCTTGGTATAAGCTCATCTTGCATCTTTAAATTGATTTTTTTGCAATCGTGGTTCCAACCAAGATTGTCTTCTTTGATCCCCTTTCTCGGACAAGTTGAATTGCTTGCCTTCTGCATATCAATACACATGTCCAAACTCTAATATGGTCTACCTTCGAGTATTATCCCTGGTATCTCGAGAATATCAAATAACTGAGTTGCTTCCTATGAATATTCATCTAGTATTACTTCTCATCGATTTCAGATTTCCCCCGGGTTCTGAGTTATCAGTCACTCGAGAACACCGATAAGAGAAACGATCCCGCACTCCGATTCAACAACTCTAAGTAATTTTCATTCCTTACGAGTTTAATAATCCTTCAAGTCATTCCTAGCTTGCTCGGCTATATCTTTATCGTGATAAATTTTAACTGTGCTACCTGATCCTTCTTCCGGGAGCACAATTTTCGACGATGAGCTAAGCCTACATCGATTTTCCTCGTCATATCATTTTGTCTTGAATAGCCAGCTTAATTTCGAGTTTGTGTCGTACCCGTGGTTCCAATAACCTTCCGCTTCATCATTCCTTTGACTTGATGTCATCGCCGGTCGATTACATCTTCATGAAATCTCTCGACAAATGTTTCGTGATCATCATCAACATTCCGAGCTCTTCTAGGATATCAATCGAATTCATGATGAGAAATACAATCCTTGCCCCTCGATGATTTATGTTATCATCGACAACATTCTTGCCTTCCCCAACACAAAGTTGTTCATATAATTTTGGTAATACATCCTTTTTGACATGTTGATGGATTGTTGCTGAGCCCATCGGCCACACCCTCATCTTTTCCTTGCTGAAATTGTATAACTTATTTACTAAGTTGTTTCCAATGGATCCTTTGTGTACCCGAAGTCTGACCTTTCCCTGATGACCATGTCAACACTATCCCGAAGCATGTGTGTGGTACTGCGATCATCAACAAGAACATTGGGAGCGCAATGCTAACTGTTCTTGATCAATTATCCAAACACCGTTGTATGGGTAAACCTCATAAATTCCTTGCCCCTTTGTCTACATGGTTTAATACTTGGAGCCCTATCATGCTCTGCCTTCCTTGGGAAAGTTATACTCTAATACTTGGGTATAAACACCTTTCCTTTCCGTTGGTCCAATTTTCATAATAAACACAATTTCCTTTCCATTGGTTTGCTTAACCTTTCTTGTGATCTATATATGTTATAAGCAGAAATAATTCCCTGCTTATGGAAACACCTCGGTTTACAACTCTATCAGTGTGACCCTGTTACTATTGCTGACGACATCTTGGTAACCCCCGATGGACGAGAACTTTGCCTATTGGTCCGCCTCGTTTCAACGAGCAGGAAAATGGTTCTCTTTGTCGCTCGCCCTTGGTACCAACGTCTTTGCCAACATAACTGACAAGCTATCCCCTGCCATGCCTTGGTACCATGACCGTGAAATATGTCGGCTTCCTTCCTACTTTTGAACCACATGGTGGGCCCATAACCCACAGTTCCACAGGATCGAAACCTGACTCCTGTACATCCTTGATTCCGAAGTATACTTTTGCACTTGCCTTCGTATGTAATTCATGAGCCACCTTCCTGGTGATCTATTCTAGTATCAGACACAATAATTTTTGTTGTTGTTGTTGCTCTGAACCCCTTTCACCTTTTGATTAGGTATCGAATGATTGTCTGCCCGTTAAAACTTCTCATGGTACCTTCATACTTTGCTCTCGATATTTTATTAAATTTCAACTCGAGAGATACTTCTGTCACATTCCCTAAATTGTTCACCAGACAATTAACCCTATAAGGGTCAGTTCACCCGAAGTTACTCTTTACTTCCCCACTTAAATCTCGGGACGAGATTTCTTGTAGTGAAGGAGATTTGTAACACCCCCAGTGTCATGCTACAGTAATCCCCTATTAATGGTGCCATGTCATCATTTTTCACTGTTGCTAAATCCCCCTTTTGATTCAATCCGGTCCTAATTCAAATTTCAAATTCTAAGTGAACTCCAAAAGTTCGCAAAACATGGAAATTTAAAATGTTGATCATGTGACAAATATTCATTTGTTAATATTGGTGGAGAACCAAAATTCTTGCAAATTGGTTGAATGCCTTAAACTAAAATAAAACAAAGTGCTAAAAAGAAAAATAGAAAATGCCTCCCTTTCCCTCGTGGGCCTCGGCCCACACCCAGCCAGCCCACCCCGCGACTCCCTGGCCTAGATGGCTCTAGGCCCAACCAACCACCACTACTAACCCCCTGGAACCTAACCCTAGCCCGATCCACCACCACACTCCCACTTCCCCCCACGATCCCCTCGCTCCTCCCCCTCCCCCTCGATCCAGATCGGGCAGACCCCAACGCCCGCCCGGCGCCGCCGCCCGGGGCCACCTCGCCGGACCACCACCGCCGCCCTTCCCCGGCGCTACCGCGTCGGCGCCACCTCGCCCGGCCGCTGGGCGCCGCCGCCCGGCGACGCGCCCGCCACCTCGACACCGCTCGCCGGAGCCTCCCCGCGTTGCCTCGTCCTCGTCCCCGCCTCTCCATCGTCGGCCGACCTCAAGCCTCGCCGCCCCTGCTTCCCTCCATCGCCGGTGAGCCCCCCGGCCTCCGCCTTCCCTTTTCCTCCCGTCGTTGCGCCTTGTACCGCTCCCGCACGTGCTCCCTATCACTCTCGACGCGCCCCGCCGTGCGTCACTGCAGCCGCGCCCACATCGGCTGCCGCTTGCCGTGTCCGCCTCCGCCCTTGTCCTGCTGCTGCCCTGCCCCCCCGCCACTGTGCTCAGCCGCGCCGGCGCCATGCCGCCGCGTTCCTCTGCAGCCCCCGCTCGTCGGCAGTTGCACCCCGACCACCCCTCCTCGCTCGCTTCACTCCCCTCGCTTCGCGATGGCCGTCGGCGGCGGTTCTTTGCCGCCCGCCGTGCTAGCCCATGGCTCGGCCGCTGCCAGCCATGCCCCCACCGTGCCATGCGCCCGGCGGCCTCCCTAGTGAGGCCGGCCCGCGCCGGTGTGCCCCGACCACTAACTGGGTGGTTAGCGCTAAGCTAATCCCCACCCCACAGCCACTGACCGTGGGGCCCCAGCGCCCTGTAAAAAAAAGAATTAAAAAAATAATTAAAATTAAAATTAATTAATTAACTTAATTAATCCTGTTAATTAACCTAATTAACTTATTAACTAATTAAACTATTAATTAGTGTTAGTCAATGACAACCGGGACCCACGTGCTAGTTTGTCGATCAAGCAATTTGTTGGCTAATGACATCATCTTGACGATAATTGCTTTTACCTTAATTTAATTCTGTTAATTCTGGAAATGATTTAAAACTCTGAAAAATCTTTTAAAATAAACCGTAACTCGGATGAAAATGTTTTCTACATGAAAGTTGCTTAGAACGACGAGACGAATCCGAATACACGGTCCGTTTACCCGTCAGATGCCTCTAACTATCTGAACATGGAACATTCCCCCTCCGGTCATCTGTCTGACACAGGTCCGGAATCGGGACAACATTCCCGGTTGAATTCCCCCTTCGCCATTATCGCCTAGTACCGCGTTAGGTCACCCCTAGCACCGCGTATTGCCATGTTATGCCTTGTGATGCATTGTTTGCTCTGTATTTACTGTTTCTTCCGCCTCTTCTCTCCGGTAGAACCCGAGACTGATGCCGCCCCTGTGATCGACTACGTCAACGACGACCCCTCCTTGCTAGAGCAACCAGGCAAGCCCCCCCCCCTTTTGATCATCCCGATATCGCCCATTCCTTTCTCTCATGCTTGCATTAGATTTTGCTACTGTTATTGTTTGCTCCTATTTTGATGCATAGCCTGCTTTTGTAACCTGCTCATTGTACCTTACCTGCTTAACCTAAACTGCTTAGTATAGGTTGGTTAGTGATCCATCAGTGACCCCCACCTTCTCCCAGTTGCCCCACTTTATGTTCGAGACCCGATCAACGGGATCGAAGACCAGGCCCCGGCACCGCACATCACTTTCCCCTTAGTTGCTCGACACTCTTTGAGTTCTTTGTCGAGTGCCGAGGGTGAGACCTCTACAGCACTTCTGAGGTTAACCCTGTAGTATAGTTATTCGGTTGTGGTCATCGAGGGTGATTCCGCCTTGACCACTTCTGATACGACTCTGTCGTGTAACCCCTCAAGTGTGAACTTCGAGGGTGGTTCCTCTTACGTTCACATTGATGATTACATCAAGTGGAATCCACCGGGGATGATTCCTCGGGTTTTCCCCTTGATGTTTGGACACACAGTTACTATGGTTACTATGACTTTACTCTGCACCATGTTACTAAAGACGGGTCGGCCCTGAGGGGTACCCACGCGAGCTTAATTGCGAGTAATGTGGAGACGGGTTGACCTGGAGGGTGCCCGCGAGCTAATTACGAGGCGTGGCCGGGCATTCCTTGCCCTTGCCGCAAGTCCTCGAGACGGGGCAACGGGGTCACATCTTTCGTGAGTCTCTACTTGTTACCATGCGTTCCTAATCCACTATGATTTGGATATTTGATCCGAGGGGCCTCTGGCCTGATAGCACTAACCATCACGTGGGCATAGTATGGGCATTCTGCGTCGTATGCATCGGTAGAAGCTTAATAGGCGTCGGCTGACGGCGACGCGGGTTGGACTGGTAAGCTCACGCCTTTTTACGGAGGTAGCTAGGTGCGCTCACCGGCCCGCGTACTGGCGTCTTGAGGAGTTCCCGGGGCGATGGCCCATGACCCCTGGGGGCATAGGTTTAGTCTGGCGTGCTGACCTCTCTATTAAGCATAGGTCGGGTTGCAGCGTATTGTTTGGCCGAGGCCGGGCATGACCCAAGAAAGTGTGTCCGGCCGAAGTTAATCGAGCGTGATGGGTAAGTTGGTGCACCCCTGCAGGGAAGAAAACATCTATCGATAGCTTTGTCCTCTGATAACGGACACTTGGAGTTGTATCCCGATCGATACAACTAGAACTGGATACTTGAGATGAGACATGGATATGAGGTGATAACTGGATAGTATGGCTCTGGGATTGCTTTCTCACAGGGAGTCGAGAAAGGATCTCTAGCCGAGGTTGATAACACTTCTACTACTTTACGTTATGCTACTCTACTCCCTCCTGTTGTTGCAAGATGGTGGTTTCCAGAAGATGCTAGTCTTCGATGGGACAGGGCCTTCTCTCTATTCTGGCATTTCTGCAGCCCAGTCCACATATACAGCCTTCCTTTCATAATGTTGCATATGTAGTGTAGATCCTTGCTTCGAGTACTTTGGATGAGTACTCACGGTTGCTTTGCTCCCCCTTTTCCCCCTTTCTTCTTCTTTCCGGTTGATGCAACCAGATGTCGGAGCCCAGGAGCCAAATGTCACCGTCGATGCCTACTACTACGTGGAGACTGCCGATGACCAGGAGTAGTTAGGAGGCTCCCAGGCAGGAGGCCTTGCCTTTTCGATCGTAGATGCTTTTGTGCTGGCCTTCTTAAGGCAATCTTGTTCAACTCATGTCTGTGCTCAGATAATGTTGCTTCCGCAGACTCTTGTGTATTCGAGCTTATGTATTCAAGCCCTCGAGGCCCCTGGCTTGTAATATAAAGCTTGTATTATTTTAATTTGTATCTAGAGTTGTGTTGTGATATCTTCCCGTGAGTCCTTGATCTTGATCGTACACATTTGTGTGTTTGATTAGTGTATGATTGAATCGAGGGCATCACAGCCAGCCAGGCTCAAAGGGATCGTGAGATATTTCATGCTAGAAACTTCCGTGTGCAGCCACAAGCCATTATGGGCTCTGGCATAGTTGAGTATGTTGTGTGACCTCTTTCAGTGGTGGCCTAGAAGATGTAGAGGGAAAGTAGGTGTAACTGTTCACCCGGAGTAAAGAGTTAATGCTTCTGAAAGACTGTGTCTCGGTCATCTGTTTCTCAAGCACCATGTAGTGCGAGAAATCCAACGAAGGAGATCGAGTCTCGTGGGGAAAAGTGCGCAAACCTCTGCGGAGTGTACAATCTAATCATGGTTAGCCGTGTCCTCGGTTATGGACATCTTGAGTATCTAGTACTTGGATTACCCTATTGTATCTCATCACTCTAATTTAATTTGTTGGGTTGATAATTACTTTTAATTGGGATTGAGTTGGAGGTACCTTCTCAATGATGTTTCAACTACCACGATAGTTAAATAAAATTTATTCCTTTGTTGTAGGGAAAAATTTGCTTTTCGCAAAAACCATATAACCATAGAGACTCCACCAGCCATATATGCATGTAGTGATAGCATTATTTTGTTCGTTGCTCTACTGTGTTATATTGCCAACATATTCCATGTGCTGACCCGTTTTAGGGCTGCAACATATTATGTTGCAGACTTTTTAGACGACGAGTAAAGGTGCGATAGGTCGTTGCCATGCACTCAGCTATGTCGTTGGAGTTGATGGACTCACTTTATCTTCAAGCCTTCCGCTGTTATCGTGTTAGATGGCCTTAAGCCTTATTTATTGTAATAAGTTCTCTTTGGAGACTATCGATGTAATAAGTGTGTGATTGCTACTCTGTTATAAATACTTCGAGTACTGTGTGTGTGTTAGCATTACCGATCCAGGGATGACACTGAAGCACAGAGACTTGACCATATGAGGTGGGGTCGCTACAAGATGGTATCAGATCACACGCTGAATGTAGGACACGACCACTAAGAAAAGCCATATGTCACTCTTCTCTACTCATTTCTGACTTCTCTCCATTTTCTACTCTTTAGGATGGCGGACTCGAGGAACAAGTTTGCACAACCGGATGAAGACACACCTTTTGGACGACACTTGAAGGAAGTCACTAGATACTTGAATATTGGATTACCAAGCTTCACCGAGACCTACAACGCCACTTTACCAGAAGAGGAGCGCTGGATGATTCAAGTTCAAGTTCCAGGAAGGACATTCACTCCAGTTACGGAGCCCATAGAGTTTTCCTTTGATGCACCCACCTGAAGTCTAGGAAAGAGCATGGCAACCCACATCACCATGGGACGCATCGGCGAAGTTTACCACAAGGATCTCAAGGATACTATTTACCAGATATGTGGTCGCCGAGATGAGTAGTGGGAGATAGTCAGCACCAGGAGGGACATGTCCATTGTAGCATTCATCCAGGAGCTAAACCAGCACATTCGATGCCAGGAGAACCAGATGTGCGCAGGCATGATAGATTTGAAGAAGGCAATGACTAGGATCACCGAGCTTGAAGAGGAACTCAAGGCTACACGCGACGATTATGAGGAGGAAATCATCATACTGGTGGAGAAGAATGAAGACCTGACAAAGAAGCTAGGAGTATTCATGGGAGATACCGCACCAGGAGGAGAAGACGCCGAACCCAAGGAGATTCGTTCCGAAGACTACATCATCATCGACGACACCGACTCCGACCCTGACGATAGTGATGATGATTATGAAGACGAAGCTGAAGCGGATATCATGGAGTCTTCCACCGATCAATATTTCTAGATGACCACCATATGACTAGTAGTATTCCCCCTGTACATAGTAGTAGTCTGAGCACTTTTAACGATAGTTCTAGACCGATTGTATGCCCTTGCTTGCTTGATTGATTGATATGATTGTGTTTGTCTCATGTGCATATGGGTAGTGCTTTCTCACTAGACCTTTTTCTATTCTAATCTCTCCCCTCCAAACCCATCAGATGCCTCCGAGACGTGACACCGGATTTGTCTTCCCACCGGAGATCACCCAGTTGATTCAGCAGCAGAATGCCTTGATGCAGATCTTAGTCTAGAACCAAGGCAACAACAACAACAACAACAACAACAACAACAACAACAACAACAACAACAACAACAACAACAACAACAACAACAACAACCCACCGCCACCACCTCCAGTTGACAACTTAGCCCGCTTTCTGAGGTTGCAGCCGCCGGTGTTTTCCAGTAGCACCAAGCCCATAGTTGCGGATGAATGGTTATGCAAGATTGGAAGGGAGTTGACCACCACAAGTTGCACAGATGCTGAGAAGGTGCGTTTTTCCGCACACCAATTGGATGGACCAGCAGCATCGTGGTGGGAGAATTACACAACCACTTTCCCTATAGCCAACATCACTTGGGATCAATTTCAGCAAGCATTCCGCACAACCCATGTCTCAACTGGAGCTATGAGCATGAAGAAGCGTGAGTTTCGCAACTTACGCCAGGGAAACCGTACTGTGGCTCAGTACGTAGATGAGTTTAGTAAGCTATCTCGTTATGCCCCTGATGATGTGGCCATAGATGCCGCGAAGCAAGAGAAGTTTATGGAAGGGCTGAACGATGAGATGAGCATGCAGTTGATGGTGGCAACTTTTAACAACTACCAGGAGTTGGTAGACAAGGCTCTTGTGATGGAAGGGAAGCAGCAACAGATTGAGAGCCGCAAGAGGAAGTATGGACAAGGAAGTACAATTCTGGAGCTCAGCAGAAGCCTCGTTTCACCCCGAACTCGGGAGGACTTGCCCATAACCATGGAGGCCACACTCACAATGGAGGTAGTTCCCATAATCACAATGGCCCCAAGAATGGAAACGGGAATGGAGCAGGCAGCAATCAGAATCGCTCTAACCCAGCCACACCCGCCAAGAAGGATCAAAGTCACATTACCTGTTTCAAGTGCGGGAAGACTGGGCACTATGCCAACGATTGTCCGGAATTGAAGAACGGCAATGGCAATGGAAGCGCTGGGAAGAAGCCCAACCCTTTCAACAGGGGACAAGTGAACCACGTGAACGTGGAGGAGGTTGAGGAGTAGCCTGCTGCAGTTATCGGTAAGTTTTTGGTTAAGTCTTTTACTGCAATCGTTCTTTTTTATACTGGTGCTTCGCATTCATACATATCAAGGGGATTCGTGGATAAGTATAAGTTGCCCACTAAGGTACTTAGGACACCAATGTTAGTAAGTTCACCAGGAACGGAGTATATGGCAAGTCAAGGATGTTTTCATATGCTATTGACCATTGGGAGCCAAGTTTTCCCCTCAGACCTGATAATTTTGGAGTCACAAGGTTTGGATGTGATACTAGGAATGGATTGGCTATCGATGTATGGGGGAAACATCGATTGCGCGAGTAAGTCGATTTTACTCACCACCCCGGAGGGAAAAAGGATCAAGGATGTATCCAGGCATGCGCCGAGGAGGACTCAAGTAAATTCTCTCATGGGAGTTGTTCAGGAGGAAGTGTCGGTAGTAAAGGATTACCCAGATGTATTTCCAGAGGAGTTACCAGGCATGCCACCAGATCGAGATATCGAGTTTTTGATAGAACTATTGCCAGGCACCGGGCCTATATCGAAGAGACCATACCGGATGCCCGCAAACGATCTGGAGGAGATTAAGAAGCAGATTAAGGAATTGTTGGAGAAAGGTTACATTCGACGAAGTTCATCACCATGGGGAGCCCCAGTGCTCTTGGTTGAGAAGAAGGATGGATCGTTAAGATTGGTGGTTGATTATCGTGCGTTGAATGAAGTAACAATCAAGAACAAGTACCCACTACCCATGATCAATGTTTGACCAGTTGCAAGGAGCAACGGTATTTTCGAAGATCGACTTGCGATCGCGATATCACCAGTTGAAGATTCGGGAGAAGGATATACCTACGACAGCTTTCACCACAAGGTATGGCTGTATGAGTATACGGTTATGTCGTTTGGACTAACTAACGCCCCTGCCTATTTCATGAGTATGATGAACAAGGTGTTCATGGAGTTCTTGGATAAGTTTGTCGTGGTGTTCATTGATGATATCTTGGTATACTCGAAGAATGAAGAGGAACACAAGGAGCATTTGTGTTTAGTTCTCAAGAAGCTCAGGGAACATCAGTTATATGCCAAGTTCAGCAAATGTGAGTTTTGGTTGAAGGAAGTTGGATTTCTTGGACATGTTATATCAGGAGAAGGTATAGAAGTGAATCCCACCAAGGTTCAGTCAGTCACTGAGTGGTTGGCACCCACCTCAGTTGGAGAGATCCACAGTTTTCTTGGACTCGCGGGATACTATTGGAGATTCATTGAGAATTTTTCCAAGATTGCGAAGCCTATGACAACATTGTTGAAGAAGGACACCAAGTTCCATTGGACTGAAGAATGTGAAGCAAGTTTCCAGGAGTTGAAGAAACGTTTGACTACAGCCCCAAAGGCTTGATTACGCGAGATATCATAAAGGATTTCCAAGTGTATTGTGACGCCTCTCGCTTAGGACTTGGAGGAGTACTTATGCAAGACGGAAGGGTTGTTTCGTATGCCTCAAGACAACTTCAACCACATGAATTGAATTATGCCACGCATGATTTGGAGTTAGCATGCACGCGCTCAAGACCTGGAGACATTTTCTCATTGGAAACCGTTGCAATGTGTACACGGATCATAAGAGTTTGAAGTACATCTTCACACAGAAGGAGCTGAAGCTCAAGCAGAGGAGATGGTTGGAGCTCATAAATGATTATGACATGAAGCCGCATTATCATCCAGGAAAGGCCAATGTCGTAGCAGACGCTTTGAGCCGCAAGAGTTATGTTAACACCCTCGTAAGCGGAGGGATGCCAAAGGAGTTAGCCGAGGATCTCAGGGAACTTCGTTTGGAGATTGTTCCTAGAGGTTTTGTTGCAGCAATGGAAGTTCAGTCTACATTGTTGGGAAAGATTCGAGAAGCTCAGAAGGATGACAAAGAGATTGCTGAGATAAAGGAGAGAATGGGCGAAGGAAAAGCCAAAGGTTTTCGTGAGGATGAGCACGACACCTTATGGTTCGAGGATCGTGTATATGTGCCCAATAATGCAATAATCAGGAAGTTGATACTACCGAAGCTCATGACTAGCCATACTCGATACACCCCGGAAACACCAAGATGTATTTGGATTTGAAGGAGCGTTTACGGTGTTGGTATGAAGAAGGATATTGGCGAGTATGTAGCCGTATGTGATGTATGTCAGAGAGTGAAGGCAGAACATCAGAAGCCAGCAGGATTACTACAACCTATGCCGATACCCGAATGGAAGTGGAACAAGCTTGGCATGGACTTCATCACCGGTTTGCCCAGGACACGATCAGGATATGATTCTATCTGGGTAGTAGTGGATCGCTTGACCAAAGTAGCCCACTTTATCCCCGTGAAAACCACCTATACCAGTGCAAAGTTGGCTAAGATAAATATGACCAGGATAGTATGTCTGCACGGAGTTTCGAGGACCATCGTATCAGATAGAGGAACACAGTTTACTTCAAAACTTTGGCACCAGCTGCACCAGACCTTGGGTACCAGGTTGGAGTTTAGTACAGCTTTTCACCCGCAGACAGATGGACAGACCGAGAGAGTCAATCAGATTTTGGAGGACATGTTGAGATCTTGTGCTTTAGATTATGGATCTAGTTGGGGCGACAACTTGCCCTACGCGGAGTTCTCTTACAATAACAGCTACCAGGCTAGTTTGAAGATGGCACCGTTCAAAGCCCTGTATGGAAGGAGATGCCGAACACCATTGATGTGGGATGAAGTTGGAGACCGTCAGTTGTTTGGTCCGGATTTGATTAAGGAGTCCGAGGAGAAGGTTAAGCTGATTCGAGATAGACTGAAGATAGCTCAGTCTCGACAGAAGAGTTATGCAGATTCAAAATGCAAGGAGGTAGTCTATGAAATCGGAGACCGAGCATATCTGTGAGTGTCACCCTTGCGAGGTGTTAAACATTTTGGAGTTAAGGGAAAGTTAGCCCCGAGATTTGTGGGACCGTACCGTGTTTTGGAACGCATGGGAGAAGTTGCCTACAAGTTGGAGTTACCAGAAGGACTGTTAGGAGTTCATGATGTGTTACACGTTTCCCAATTGAAGAAGTGCCATGCGGAGATGGCTGATATTCCTCTGATAGATACAGTGCCCCTGGAAGCAATACAATTGGATAGTGACTTGACGTATGAGGAGAAACCTGTCAAGATTCTAGAATTTGCCAGCCGAGCTACTCGCAGCAAGGTTATCAAATTTTGCAAAGTTCAGTGGATCCACCATACCGAGGATGAAGCCACCTGGGAATGAGAGAATGATATACTCAAAGACCACACACACCCATTTTCTTGCTAACCCGAATCTCGAGGACGAGATTCATCTTAAGGGGGGTAGGTTTGTAACATCCCAAATTTTCAATTTGGAATGTTATACATAGGTCATTCATGCATATCATATTTTATTGCATTTTCGTTTGCGGTCCTTGAAATTCTAAGCAACTCAAGGACCCGCGGAGAGAGTTGGGGATTTCACGATTTTCATATTTGAATTTTATCAAATATTGAAATAAGGATCATTTTGGTTTTAATGATTTTTCTCTCCAAAAATATTTCGTATCAAAATATATGAGAGGAGATAATATGACTTCTCCAAAATAAATGAAATATTGGAGGAAAAATATTAAAATCAAATAAATAATTTTATTTGGATTTTATTGCTATTTTATTCAAATTAGAAAAAATACGCGTTTTTCAAAATTGCATTTTATGCCCAAATAAATGTTCACTTTGTCCGACATATTTTTAGAGGACGGGGAAAATTTATTTCGGGATTTTTGGAGTCCGTTTAGTATTTCTTTTCTTTCTTTTTTCCGCGTGGCGAAATATTTTTTTTAAAAAAGTCAACCGACTTAGTCGGGTCAGAATCAAACTAGGACTTCGCCCGGCCTCTTATAAGCCGCTTGCCCGCCTTGACCACCCAACCCGAAACCCTAGTCTGACCAGCCCGGCCCTTGAGCCGCCCACTTCGTCGCCATTGAGCCGCCCGCCCGCCGGAACCATCCGCCGCGCCTTGACCTCGCCGAGGTAGCCGCCGCCGCGCCGTTCATCAGTTTTTTTCTCGAAAATCGTTTGGTTTATTTCGAACCCTAGATCTGTTTTATAATAGATCGGTTCGTTTTTTTCGGTTCGGTTAAACAGCGGACGTTCGTCCGTTCGTTCATTTTAGACGGAGGCCGTTCACCCGAGTCACAGACAGCGAACGTTCGTTCGTTAGCCTGTTCGTGAGTTTTTCTTTTTCCAGGGTTTTTCACGATTATTTTCGATCACGATTTCTGACCCGATTTTCGTTTTAGTTTATCTTTTCTCTCGTTTTATCGGAATCAGGCGATTCAAGCGCCTAGATCTTCGTCTCGAAGCCCTCTTTCTGTTTAAACAACTTGAACAAGATTTTGGTACTGTAAAATTTGACTTTAGTCCAGATTAGTAATCGGATCTTGTTTCTTTCGCAGTTTGAGTTTCGTTGCTCCGTTTGATTTGATTCTTTTTGCAAACCGGAGTTCTTAAGTTGAACCTTCTAGTTAGATCTTTTTATTTGAGTTTTACCCGTGCATCTTTGCTTGATTTATTATGTATGCTATTGTTTGTTTGCGATAGAATTCCCGGAGTGCGAAGCGTGCTACTACAAGTCTCTAGGTTTTGCGGATCGTCAGCAAGGCAAGTAACACTTTGATCATATTCCTTCCACACCTAGTTTTTATGCATTAGTTACAATCCTCAAAACATTGCATGAATAGGATGTGTTTAACTTGTGGGTTTGGGAAGTAGATGATGAGGTAGAACCTATTACATGTTTTAATATGAAACCCTTGGGAGTTACTTCTACGTTATGCTTATATTGCTATTCTATGCTCGTAGACGTGGATTGGGTTTGAGTGTATCCATGACAGATGTGAGTTGTTAATTAATAGTTCAACTTAAGGTGGCAAGTTTAATACACATCTGGGTGGATTGCTTGTTGGGCACCTGGGGATATACCAGTGTTGTCCTAGGAGATCCCGGGGATATACCGTGTGATCCTCCTACGGTCCGCCACCCAGGCTCAAAGGGATCGTGAGATATTTCATGCTAGAAACTTCCATGTGCAGCCACAAGCCATTATGGGCTCTGGCATAGTTGAGTATGTTGTGTGACCTCTTTCAGTGGTGGGCTAGCAGATGTAGAGGGAAAGTAGGTGTAACTGTCCACCCGGAGTAAAGAGTTAATGCTTCTGAAAGACTGTGTCTCGGTCATCTGTTTCTCAAACACCATGTAGTGCGAGAAATCCAACGGAGGAGATCGAGTCTTGTGGGGAAAAGTGCGCAAACCTCTGCAGAGTGTACAATCTAATCATGGTTAGCCGTGTCCCCGGTTATGGACATCTTTAGTATCTAGTACTTAGATTATCCTATTGTATCTCATCACTCTAATTTAATTTGTTGGGTTGATAATTGCTTTTATTTGGGATTGAGTTGGAGGTACCTTCTCAATGATGTTTCAACTACCATGATAGTTAAATAAAATTTATTCCTTTGTTATAGGGAAAAAATCGCCTTTCGCAAAAACCATATAACCATAGAGCCTCCACCAGCCATATATGCATGTAGTGATAGCATTATTCTGTTCATTGCTCTACCTTGTTATATTGCCAGCATATTCCATGTGCTGACCCATTTTCGGGCTGCAACGTATTATGTTGCAGACTTTTCAGACGACGAGTAAAGGTGCAATAGGCCGTTGTCATGCACTCAGCTACGGCGTTGGAGTTGATGGATTCACTTCATCTTCCAAGCCTTCCGCTGTTATCGTGTTAGATAGCCTTAAGCATTATTTATTGTAATAAGTTCTCTTTGGATACTATCGATGTAATAAGTGTGTGATTGCTAATCTGTTATAAATCCTTCGAGTACTGTGTGTGTCAGCATTACCGATCCAGGGATGACACTGAAGCACAGAGACTTGACCATCTAAGGCCGGGTCGCTACAATACCAAACCTATTCAACCACTCTAGATGCTTAGGTTCAGGAATACTCCAAGTGGACAACCCCAAAGATGCCACCATTGCCTTGCTTATGCCATTGGTACAACTACCACCGTCAATCATCAACTTGCACGCCTTGCCCTTGATCATGCACTGCGTCTGAAATAAATTCTAACGCTGGTCTCTATCAAATGTCATGCAGGCATCACCATGTACCCGCTTGAGTTGCACATTTAGCCCAATCAATGGCACGATATCATGCACTGGGATCGTGCCAACATTAGCCTTGTCCTTCTAAGAACCAGTATGTGTTGTCGTTGCCTCGTTTTCATCGTTAACATCAACTATCTTCATCACGCATGTGTCCTTGGAAATTACCTTCGCAGAATACTACACAGTATGCGCGGGAAAAACCGTACTAGGATTTTTTAGGTTCGTCTGCATCTCTTTAATGATCTTTTGTATATCAGCTATCTCAGTCCGAGCACGTTCCTTATACTTCTCATCCAGCCGAGAAAACCATGTGGAAGGCATCTTCCCGATCCGGCCAATAGAAAATAAAATCTCAGTTTCCTTTTTGTTACCTCGAGCCTGTCTCTACCGTGAGTTGGTTCCAAATGGACAAGGGAACTTTCTCTCTCCTGCCGTAACTAATTAGGATTTAACGAATTTAAAAATCTGGCAAGCTGATCACAAAACTTCAAAACTAACTAGTACTCCATCACGTACCAACCAAATCGCCCTGCTTCCTAAAATTCCAGAGTCAGACAAAAACAGAGTGTCCTTCCTATCCGAGCGACCAAACCTCGTCGAGATCGCAAGGAAAATTGATGGCACCGATACCCTCAATTTGATCTGACTGGAAAACAAACTCCTCTCCGAGATGCAGATCCAAGCGCGCTCGGCCCTCGCGAATTTGCCGCCACTAATCTCCTTGCCGAATAACAATTTGCACCTTGATCGACAAGAACTCTCTGCAGAACAGACTGGTAGCAGCGATGCAATCTCTACAGGATGAACTCGCGTTGAGAAACCCAGTAATCTAATACCACTTAATAAAGGATCAACGTGATGATCCTACATTTTTTCCCAATCTTTCACCGCAAGACAATTAGATAGGAAACCTTCTAATCACGGGATTGATCCACGCAACCTGAAGATGAGGAAACGAATCCAGCAAGCAACATGAAGATGAACAACACACCTCTAACCTTGGCATGATAATCCTTGATCACACAAGAACCTTCATGCAATCATCACATTATTCGATAAACAACAGCGTCGTCCCCGGAGGGATGATTCACCAGGTGGACACAATGTTCAATCTAAAAACTTGCCCCCTCTAAACCTAGCCACCGGCCTCCTTATATAGGCATCTACAAAACTAGTCGGTTGGACCGGCCCACACCGAACACACAAAATAAAGTCCTAAGTGGCCCATAACATGACCTGGAAATAAAAATACATAAAACTGGAACCGACCAAGTACATGGTTCTGTCTCCCCCTTTGGCACACCTCTAACTTGGAGGGGTCCTGAAGTTGGGCTTCACCTCCTCCTTCAATGGAACAACATGAGGTACTGGGATGCCCTCATCAATTTCTCTCTCAGAATGATGAGACCACTGAACCTTGAGAAACTTGATGTTCCGACATCGAGCGATACGTTGCGCCTGACCAAAAATATGAACAGGGTACTTTCGATATGTGAGGTTACCTTGTAGATCAAGCATTGTCGGATTCTGGGTTCCAGCAAACCCTCGAGGTTCGAACACTGGGGTGCGCATGAAGATCTCTCTCTCTCTCTCTCTCTCTCTCTCTCGCTCTCGCAACGATCTCAAGGCTAAACTAGACGAACCAAAGAACAAGAGACACGAGGGTTTATACTGGTTCGGGCCACCATTGTGGTGTAATACCCTACTCCAGTGTGGTGTGGTGGATTGCCTTGCGGGCTGAGGATGAACAAGTACAAGGGTAGAACAACCTACTGAGGAGAGGTGTTCTTGAGCTCGGTGAGCTTGTGTGCTGAGGATGGTCTGAATGATCCGTCCCCTTGCTAGGGTGGTGGCTAGTCCTATTTATAGTGGCCCGGGTCCTCTTCCCAAATATTAGGCGGGAAGGGATCCCACAACGACCAATTTGAAGGGGGAAAACTAGTACAAGTTATCCTGACAAAAGGTGGTCTTCGCCTGCCAAAGGCTCTGGTGGTGACGCCGTCGTGGGCTCCGCGGTGACCTCCATCCTGCCGTCCTGCCGGTCTTGGTCTCGTTGCACCGATATGAAAACCTTTGCCTAATGCCTCGGGACTCCTCGCCTGCGCTTGCCCCTTTAGCACCAAAGAGGCAACGAGTACTCTACGTCCGCTGGCGCCCGCCTGGCTGTGGTCGTCATGGCTCACGTCATGCGAACCTCGCGAGGTGCCCCTTGCATAGATATCTCCGCTCCTCAGGAGCCAGCCTAGGGAGGCTGCCCCTGAGGAGGTCTTGCGTCATCCACCTCGCGAGGCTTGGCCCCCCGCGAGGGTTTTGAGTAGTTGTTGGTGAAGATGGGCCGTACTAGGTCATTTGGTGAAACCACGCCTGGGCATGCACGAGCAAGTCTGGGCACCCCCGTTCCCAGGATGCCGATAGTAGCCCCCGGTCTCAAGGCACGCTCGGACATGGCTTTATAGCCCGCGGCCTTGATTGACGCGTGGCGATTGACATGATGTGGGCGTCTCCGCTTCCCCATGCTACCTCGGCAACTGCCCGAGTGATAAAAGGCTGGCGCGCCGTGTTGCCTTCATTGCTCCTCTTCGTCTTGCTCCAGATCCCCTTTCTTGCTCCTCTCTCCCCAGGAGACCTCCAACCTGCTAGGGATTCTCCCTGAGATCGCATCTGATGGCGCCCAACAAGGCCAAGGTCTCACGCGCCTCACCCACCTGGTACAAGCCAGCCTTGAGCGTGCCCACCGTCTCATAGGAGAAGCTCGCCGCCGCGCGCCGGATGATGGTGGCTGACAACGATGAGGGAAGAGTAGCGGCGCTGCGGTCCGGCTCCGCCAAGCCCGAGGCTCCGGGTAGCACCTTTCGTCCCTTCTTCCTGAACATCGTGTTCGCGGGGCTGGTTCCTCCCTTTTCCGATTTCTTCTACGCCTTGCTCAGCCACTACGACCTCCATGCTCTTCACCTCCATCCCAACTCCGTTCTCCTCCTGTCAATTTTTTCCTTCTACTGCGAGGAATTTGTGGAGGTGATGCCATCCATGGTGCTGCTGCGCCATTTCTTCTACCTTCGGATCAAGGACGGCCACTGCTCGGGATGCGCCAATTTCATCGCAGCCAACGGGACAACGCAATCTCAAAGGCGGGGAAGAAGGCTGAGGGCTTCACGAACAAATGGGTCCTTATGGACGCCAAGTGCTCCTACCCCCGGCTGTTGCTGCCGACCGGGATTCCTTCTTCTGACGAGAGTTGGCTCAGCACGAAGCTCTCCGACCCCCGGGCGAAGCATGTGCTGGAGAAGATGGCCGTCGACCTGAAGCCCGACGACCCGAGGGCGCAGAAGCTGATGGGGGCCATGATACTCAAGTTTCTGGCACATCGCCTGACCCCGCTTCAGGCGCATTCGCGCCCCCTTTGGAAGCTCGAGGACAAGGGGGATGACCTCCACCTGCGCCCTGACTCTCTGTCAGACGAGGAGCTGGGCGCAGCCATGTGACTCCTGGTCGGGGAGGACCAGTGATTTCCGCCGGACTCGCATCTTCCGCTGTACCGCCGCGCTGACAGGGCAGAGATTGCTACCGGCATGCCCGTCTTCAATGAATACGGGCTTGTGTCGCCGGTGTCCTCTGAGGCCCCGGTGGTGACGGCTCTGGTGGTGGTGTCCTCCGACGACTCTGGCGGGGAGGAGGAGCAGGACTCGGAGGCGACCCCGGAGGGGACTGGGGAGACCTCCCCTGCATGCAAGACCAATCTCCTTCGTGCCCTGCCTGACAATGACGACGCCGGCGACCACCCGGTGAGGGAGGTCCTGCCCCTGCTAGGGTCACCACGAGGTCCAGGGTCACCCCCTCAAAGAAGTCGCCGACCGGGGTCCCGACGAAAAGCAAGTCGGCACTGGTCTCCCGGGGCGATGCTCCTTCCCTCACACCACCCGGCGACACCGCCTGGCCGGCTGCCGCGGCCTCATCTGCTCCGGGGGCTCGCGCGCCGGCGCCCCAGGCTGTGAGGCCCCTGGGCTCCGTGCTCCTAAAGAGGCTGTGGGACTACGCCGCCGTGGACTAGTAAGCACATCGTCCTGACTTTGTCCTTGCTCCCGCTTCTGTTGCTGCTTCGTGATGTTCTCTTCTTGCATTGTTAGGCCGACTCTGTCGGCGAAGAAGAAGAGAGAGGGGGCGGCCACATCCTCAAAGGCCCAGCAGCCCGGCCTGGCCGCACCCCCTACGGCGCAGAAAGGCGGTAAAGGTGCCCCTACTTCTCTAGCTCGGTCGTCCTCGCGAGGCCCAGCAGACCACCCTCAGGAGAAGGCGGCCTCCTCGTCCAAGTCGGCTCCGGAGGCGCCCATCTCCAGCTCGCTCGTAGATGTTGCCGAGGCTCAGAAAC
Organism: Aegilops bicornis; assembly: GCA_021605145.1. Lineage (NCBI taxonomy): Eukaryota > Viridiplantae > Streptophyta > Magnoliopsida > Poales > Poaceae > Aegilops > Aegilops bicornis. The sequence continues at coordinate 368,123,367 of CM038674.1, read as the reverse complement.
TCCCTGTTTCTCTTCCTGCCGTCATCAGCTCGCAGGCCTTGGCCACGATGCAGCCTCCTCCTCTGGTCGCACCGCTGGCTCGCGATCCTTCCGCTTCGCCCGACGCCCTGAAGGAGGCCCTTTCCGCGCTGACGCGGCTTCGGGGTGACCTTCAAGGCATCGACCGTGCCTGGTGGCAGGGCGCCTGGAGCTGATCTCGGGTTGGCTGCAATCCGACACGTCTGTCAGGGCGGCGTTGGGCCAGGCCGTGGTAGCTTCCGAGGAGGACAAGTGAGCCGTCGACCAAGCCATAGCCGCTCGCGAGATGGCGCCGAAGGACGCCGAAGCCGCCAAGGAGCGGTGCCGGTTGATGGAGGCCGAGCTGGAGACCATGCACAACGAGCGCGCGGCCGAGGCTCACAGTCATAAGGCGGAGGAGGAGAAGATGAAGGCCTGAGAGGACGCCGACACCGGTCACGACGCTGAGTTGGAGCAGTAGGCGAGGGCGCAGGCCGCAAAGCGCAGCCATCTGGAGGAGCTGGAGCGGAAGGTGGAGGCAGAGAGAACCCAACTAGAAGCCAAGGTGAAGGTTCTGGCTGAGGATCGCGCGGCCTTAAAGTCCCTTGAGGAGAGATCCCGCGAGGCGTTGGGGGCACTGTACGAGAAGGGCTTGGAGAAGCCGCTGGTGACAAACGACGAAGGCCCCGCCCAACTGCTTCCTTATCTCGTCGTGGCGCTCGAGGGTGTCGTCGACAGGGTTGGCTCCATGGTGGAGGCGGAGGCCCGCGCGCTTTCTTCTTCAGCTCTGACGCACGTCTTCAGCCATCTACATCTTCGCAACCCCGGCGTTGACCTCGGTGAGCTGCTCGAGCCCGTGGAGGAGGAGCACTGCGCAGCTGGTGCCGCAGCCGTGGAGGGTCAGGTGGAGGCCTTGCTGAAGAAGTTCCTCGCCATCGAGCCTGCACCTCCAACCGACAGCGCCGCCAATCCCGCGGTCAAGGCCAATGATGCGGCCGACGATGACGCTGCCGACGGGAAGGCGCTCCGTGACGATGACGCCCAAGGCTGAAGACAAGGCTTGCTGGTGAAGGACGACGCTCCTTCTCATTTTATTTTCCTGCGAACTTCCTTGTGACATGAGACGTGCCTCGTGGAGGCGTTAAAAATCTGCTTGATGTTTGGAAGACAATATGCTGTGTAATAATTTATTCTAGGTTCAGCGATTTCCTTCCCGTTTGCTTGATGTTCTATGTCGGCATGGCCCGACCCCATGCATACCTCAGCCGCCGTTGGGCCGTTCGGATCACCAGGACGGGACCAAGGGGTGAGGGGCTACTTGGCCAGTTAGGCTCCTGAGTCGCGATGCTCAGGAATCCCCCTTGACGTGCAAACGGTCTGCGGGAAGGAGATGCAAAAATAGGCCTTAGGGTTCTACGTCGGCAGGGCCCGACCCCGCATACCTCAGCCGCCGTTGGGCCGTTTGGATCACCAGGACGAGATCAAGGAGTGAGGGGCTACGTGGCCAGTTAGGCTCCTGAGTCGCGATGCTCAGGAGTTCCCCTTGACGCTCAAACAAACCTTCATATATGTCCTCGCCGAGGTCCCGCTCGGAAGTGGTGCACGACGACCAGGTCCGAGGGACCTGGCAGGGCGGCGTACGCTAGGCGGGGCCTAAGCGTAGCCCCCGTGCCCATCCCCCTCGCGCGACTCTCCCGACGGGAAAGCGTTGCGATGAGGCTGGACACTGAGCCGGGTGGATCCCTGAGGTTGGTACGGCAGTGGGGCCGCCCTCAGTTGTTTATCACCAGCGTGGAGCGTAGAGCTTCCACACTTGCATGGGCATAGCCGCTCCTCGACCGTGTTGACTGCCAGCATGGAGCATGGTGCTTCCACTGGTGCGTGGGTGAGAGCTCCCTCTGAGTGGAGCCCCCGGGGCGTGTATATCCCCGCCCTAACACGTGGCTTGCACGATAGGACTAGAAGAGGTGTGTCTGGGCACCCGTGAGCCAGCGCGGGACTCACGAGGCCCTACCTCAAGGCGGGTTGCGCCTGGTCTTGGTTCTTGATAGCTTCGGTGGTCCTGCGAGATGGTTTGGAAGCCTGCGCCAGACGAATTTCCTAAGGCGATCACATGAGGAGGCCAAATACCAACGACCCCAGGAGGTGACGTGAATGGGGCCGGCCCGCCAGACAGAGCTCAGTCGTTGGGTTTATCGACACTGCAGGGACGGACCCGAGCACAGACGCCGTGCCTAGCCTACTCTTGCGAGGAATCCTAAAGAAAGACAACCGGCGCGCGGCTCCCGTTGTAACGAGGGCGGTCGCGGGTGGGGTATCGAAGTACCGGATAAGCAGGTGACAATCATAGGACAACTCAGGCAAAGAGGCAGGTTAGCTCAGATAGATGCAAGAACGATTCATGCCACTGGGACGGACCCGAGTAGCCTGGGGAAGATGCAGCCCGAGGGGCGCTCCCGGCAGGGTAAGCTAAAGATGCGAAAGGATACACCTCGCAGGGACAGACCCGTGCGACTTGGGGATAATGCTGCCCGAGGGGCGCCCCCAACTGAATGAACTGGAAAGAGTCACCTGATACCGTAGCCGGAGCAATGTTGGAGTAGCTGAAGATGCATGTTGAAGAGTTGCTCCTCACGAGCCGCCATGGTCCTGAGCCTCAGGAGGCTCCGCGGGCTCAGGTGGCTCCTGGAGAACCGTCGCAATCTCCTCCAGAACAGTGTGATGCCTGGCCTCCTGAGCCGCCAGGATGCTCTGCAAGTGGCGCTGGAAGGTGACAGCCGTGTTCGGCAAGCCGAATGGCATGCGAACATAGCTGTGAGGTGGGCCCTCGCACCGTCCAACACGCCAAGGCCAGAAACGTCCTTGAGACGCGGCCCTGTTGAGCCCTGGAATGTCGACGCAGACGCGCAGCCCACTGTCCTTGCCAGGATGGGGAGCTGCGCCGGGTGGTCGGCGGCGGTCGCCGCGTATGGTCCTTGCTTCCTGAAGCTCCTGGATCGCCTTGGTGATGAACTCCTGAGCACAAGGCGCTCCTCGCCTTGTGCCCTCTTGGGGAAACGTGCAACAAAGCACGCCTCCACGTGGTGCTGGCGCCTCCCTCGTGACATTGGCTAGGTGCCGAGGCCCTCGAAGAGAGCCCCCGAGCCCAGCCTGAGGAGGGCGCCGGGCGTGCCTTCCTATGCGAGGGAGGGAGGCGCCCCGACTGCGGGCGCAGATCCTGAGGTGGTGCCATTGGAGACACCGCTTCCTTGAGGTGCTGGGTGGAGTAGCTGCTTCTTCTACTTGGGGATGGCCTCAGGAGGGTACACGATGCCTTTGTTATCGGGGTTTTCGACTGCTGCTGCCTGGTAGGCGCGCTCGAGGGAGCACACCGCATCTCTTTCTTCACATGGGACCGTGATGATGCCGCTGCTCCCTGGCATCTTGAGGACATTGTAGCCGTGGTGGGTCACTGCCATAAACTTGGCCAAGGCTGGATACCCAAGGATGGCGTTGTACGGCAGGCGGATGTGGGCGACGTCGAAGTCGATGAGCTCGATGCGGTAGTTGTTGCGCTGGCTGAAGGTGACAGGGAGGCGGACATGCCCTATTGCGGTGGTAGAGCCGTCGGTCACTCCTGAGAAGGGCTTGGTAGGCTGCAACTGATCATATGGCACTTGAAGGCTATCGAACGTCTCGACGGATAGGACATTGAGCCCTGCGCCGCCGTTGATGAGGGTCTAGGTGACTTGGACGTTGCTGGTGCCGGTGAGCAGAGCATCGGGAGGGCGCTGGCTATTGCCGCGCACTTGAGCTGGTCTGAGGAGCTGAAGGTGATGGCGCACTTGGACCACCTGAGCGAGTGCGTGGCCTCGAGTCTGGGAAGGGCCGCATTCACCTCACGAGCAAACTGCTTGAAGATACGCTGAGAGGCTGGGGCATGGGCGCCACCCAAGATGCAGGCGATGGCGCGAGGCTCTTGAAAGCCCCCAGCCCCCTTGTCCTGATGATGCTCATCATTCCTCCTTGGCGGTGGTGGCAGCTGAGGGAGCCCCACGTTGCCCTGAGGGCGGTCCTCACGGGGCTGATCTCTCCAGGTGCCCTCGCGAGGTGGGTCCTGCCAGCGGTCCTCACGAGGCTGGTCGCGCCACTCCTGGCGGGGGCCGCGGTCGTCCTAGCGTCCCCCACTTCGTCCTCCTCCTCGGCCGTAATCCCGGTCGTTGCGCTCGGGGCGTCGACCGAAGCGCCCATCACAGATGGCCCTGAGCTCCTGACAGTCGCTGGTGTTGTGGCTGCGAACGTTGTCGAAGGCACAGAACGAGCGGTTGGCCTTGGATGACTCGGGGTGGTCGCGGCCGCGCTTCATCTCTGGCTCTGCCGCGAGCACAACAGTCCCCTTGCGCTTCACGTCCTTGACCTTGGCCTTCTTGTCCTCCTGGTCGGCTGCTGGGAGCTCGAGGAGGGAAAGGCGCCCTTCCTCAGCTCTTGCGCACTTGGTCGACATGTTAAACATCTCCAGGGCCATGCATAACTCCTCGTGGATGGCGAGCTCTTCCTTCATCTTGACGTCGTGGACGCCATCAGAAAACGCGGAGATGATGGCTTCATCTGTCACCTTGGGAATCTTGAGGCGAACACTGTTGAAGTGTTGGATGTACTTCTGCAGGGTTTCCCCTGGTTGCCGCTTGATGCGCCGCAAGTCACCCGCGCCTGGCGGGCGGTCGCGAGTGCCTTGGAAGTTGGCGACGAAATGCTTGCGCATCTCGCCCCAGGAGGAGATCGATCCCACGGGCAGGTTCAGGAGCCACGAGCGCGCGCCATCTTTGAGGGCCGTAGGGAACCAATTCGCCATGACCTTCTCATCGCCGTTGGCCACCTCGATGCTTAGCTCATAGAGCTGCAGGAACTCCGCGGGGTCGGGGGTGCCGTCGTAGCGCGGAGGCAGGTCCGGCTTCAACTTGCCGGGCCAGGCGACATTGCGCAGCTCGGGAGTGAAGGCACGACAACCTACTGTGGTCACCAGAGCCCGTCGCGGAGGCGGAGCCTGGTCTTGATATCGATGCGCCACCGCGGCAGGCAGCGCGCGGTCTTGGCACTGTGGTGCTGGGGGCGCAGGAGCGTTTTCTTGCGGCCGAGGGACTTCTTGGCAGCTTCCTTCTTCGTGCACGGGCGACCGGCATGGAGGGTCATGCCGCGGGGCCCCGCATCTTGGTGCGAGGGCAGCGTCTTGATGCAAAGGTGGTGGAGGCGCTCTGTGGGCGACGTCCCGCTGCTGGAGGCGGTTGAGGTAGCGAAAGGGACGACGCAGGAGAGCCCCTAGCGGCGCTGACGAGCTCGGCGATGCGGTCGAGCCAGTCGTCGTAGAGGTCGTCGACCGGACGGTAGTGCAGGAGCTCACGCGCCATGAGAAACCCAGCCTGTGCGTCCGTGGGCGCACGGCGAGCGTGGGATGATGAGCTGGCCGGAGTCAGCGGCGGGGTGGCGGTGCGTCCGTGCCGCCGCACGGAAGGGTGCAGCGACGAAGCTTGCTGCTCGTTCCCTGCCGGGTCGGTGGCAGCGTTGGCAGCAGGCGATGAAGAACGGAGGGGAGGTCCGCCGACAGGCGCCGTCTGAGCGACACTGGCGGCGAGGGCGGCCGGCGCTCGGTACGGGCTCGGCGAGCGTCTGCCATGGATCCGGTGGAGCAGTGGAGCGCGGATCGACAGAAGAAAGGCTTCGGCGCACCCCTACCTAGCGCGCCATATGTCGGATTCTGGGTTCCTGCAAACCCTCGAGGTTCGAGCACTGGGGTGCGCACGAAGATCTCTCTCTCTCTCTCTCTCTCTCTCTCTCTCTCTCGCTCGCTCTCTCTCGCAACGATCCCAAGGCTAAACACGATGAACTCAAAGAACAAGAGACACGAGGGTTTATACAGGTTCGGGCCACTGTTGTGGTATAATACCCTATTCCAGTGTGGTGTGGTGGATTGCCTTGCAGGCTGAGGATGAACAAGTATAAGGGAAGAACAATCTCGTGAGGAGAGGTGTTCTTGAGCTCGGTGAGCTTGTGTGCCGAGGATGGTCTAAATGATCCGTCCCCTTGCTTGGGTGGTGGCTAGTCCTATTTATAGTGGCCCGGGTCCTCTTCCCAAATATTAGGCGGGAAGGGATCCCACAACGACCAATCTGAAGGGGGACAACTAGTACAAGTTATCCTGACAAAAGGTGGTCTTCGCCAGCCAAAGGCTTTGGTGGTGACGCTATCGTGGGCTTCGCGGTGACCTCCGTCCTGCCGTCCTGCTGGTCTTGGTCTTGTTGTACCGATATGGAAACCTTTGCCTGATGCCTCGGGACTCCTCGCCTGCGCTTGCCCCTTTAGCACCAAAGAGGCAACGAGTACTCTGCGCCCGCTGGCGCCCGCCTGGCTGTGGTCGTCATGGTTCACGTCATGCGAACCTCGCGAGGTGCCCCTTGCATAGATATCTCCGCTCCTCGGGAGCCAGCCTAGGGAGGCCGCCCCTGAGGAGGTCTTGCATCGTCCGCCTCGCGAGGCTTGGCCCCCCGCGAGGGTCTTGAGTAGTTTTTGGTGAAGATAGGCCGTACCAGTCCGCTGGACTGAGCCACGCCCTGGGCCGCAGGCAGGCAAGTCTGGGTACCCCCGTTCCCAGGACGCCGACAAGAGTTTCGTGGTCCACTCTGCGGATGGGATACATGAAGCAACGCTTGAGTTGAGAGACATGGAAGACATCATGTGCTCAAGAAAGATGTGGGAGTAGTTTCAATTGGTAGGCAACCTCTCCTTGTTTGGCGAGAATGCAGAAAGGACCGATGTAACGAGGAGCCCACACTACAAAAAAGGAAACATCCGTGACACTTTGGGCTGAACGGATTTTTTTATCATGCTTATGACACATCTATGACGATAACTGTGACAAAACCCGGTATCATCATCGATGTGGTGGGCTCCTACTTCTAGGACAAAAAATCATGACAGAAAATGGGCTTTTCATCCTGGGCAGGCCGGAGATGCGGCTGCATGACATTCTTTGGGCCGTCCATGACAGAAAAAACCGTGGTAGAAGCAAGGATGAGGAAAATATCGGGGAGTTCCCGATTACGGTGGGTGGTCGGGGCCGAGCGATGCACGGAGGTTTGCACGTTTCTCTTGTACACGTACGCGCATGTGTGCGAGGCATTAGGCTCTAACTGAACCCGAGTGAGGCATTCGCTTACTGAACCCGAGCTATTGCACTAGCTATGTGTTACTGAACCCGAGCGATCAATCGATCCCTGGCTGTTAACTGAACCCGATCGAGCGATTCCTTCACTACTACTGCTAACTGAAGCCGATCGAACCTGCTGCCTCTTGATGAATAGTGAGTGTTGTTGTGGGTTGGATGAACAGTTCCTGGTGGGGGTTGGATGAACAGGACCCCGTGGTAGTAGAGGCGGTTGCCGCTGGATGAACAGGACCCCGATCAAGCCGGTTGGGGGTGGATGAACAGGACCCCATGGAGGGCTGGTTGAACAGTAGCCGGTGGAGGCTGGATGAACAGGACCCCGTGGAGGGCTGGTTGAACAGTAGCCGGTGGAGGCTGGATGAACAGAAGCCCATGGATGAACAGTAGCTGGTGGAGGCAGGAGGGAGACGCCGTGGATGGACATTCGTAGGTGGAGGTTGATGGTGGATGAACAGTAGCCCGTGGAGGCTGGAGCGAGGCAGTAGACTGTGGATGAACAGTAGCCTGTGGAGTCCCGTTTTGTGGTACGCCACACCCCTCCCGATGAATAGGACCTCATTTCGACCGCAGGAGGTCGAAGAGAAGTCCGTTTCCTCCGTTTTCCGGTACGCCACACCCCTCTCGATGAACAGGACCCCGTTTCGACCGTAGGAGGTCGAAGAGAAGTATGTTTCCTCCGTTTTGCGGTACGCCAGACCCCTCCCGATGAACAAGATCTTGTTTCGACCGTAGGTGGTCGAACAAAAGGCCGTTTCCTCCGTTCTTCGGTACGCCAGGCCTCGTTTCGGCTGTTTTGTCCAAGCTGGTTGGTTCTTGATGAACAGGACGCATTCCGTTGCCTCCCAATGAACACGACGCATTTTCTCCTTTCCGACCCAGCCGGTTGGCTGCCGATGAACATGACGCCGTTGCTGCTCTCCGCTGCCTCTCCATGAACACAAGCCTTGGCCGTACATATGCGCGAGTAGGCATTCGAGACCCCTCCCGTATGTACTTATGTGGCCGTATTTACTTTCTTGCACCCTGGCTGTACGTACATGTACACGATATAGAGGGGACTGCGTGACATGCTACGTCCAGGCCTCTACTACGACACGTGCGCTTCCTTACCGGCCACGGTTCATCGCTGTAGCCTGCAGATAGACAGATCGACAAGTATGTACGTACACATTCGTGACCAGACAGACAAGCCTATGTACGGTTCGACCGGGTGGGTCCCAGATGTCAGGGAGGTAAGGAGGCACTTCCTTGCGTGCGAAGATATAACTGGTGGGTCCCAGCTGTCAGGGGGAGAATCATATTTTTTGCCCGTAATATGGACGCACTTCCTTGCGTGTGAAGATGTAGCCGGTCGTTCCCAGCAGTCAGGGGGAAATGTTTTTTTATGAAATATGGTGGCCCATCTGGTGGGTCCCTGCTTTCAGGTGGAGGAATCATTATTTTGCGCATAATAAGGAGGCACTTCCTTGCTGCGGCCGTGGACCGGTATCGGCCTCTCCACGTCTGATCCTCTTCTGATGGAAGTTGTTCCTTGACCACATTGACCATGCCGCGCTGAGAGCACCAAGGTGGTGGACGACGGCGAGGCCTAGGAAGGGGACGACGCGGAGCCGGGGAAGACGCGGCAATGGATGCCCACGCGGAGAGGAGTACGAGGGTTGACTGGTTCGGCTGCGGTGTGAGGCTCCCGTCGCCGCAGAATAACAGGGGTTGTGGGTGAGTAGAGGGATGGCCTGGCCAGAGGTTGGAGTAGGGTGGGGCGGTGAGGCCTGCGTGGCAGCAGAGCCGGCCACGGGTGGCAGGAGCAGGCCGCACGACCGATGCTGGTTTGGGCGGCTGGAGCAAGAAGACCAGAGGTTGAAGAAGCACTACGACCGTTGGATGGACATCGTACAGTCACTGGAGCTAGAATCATATGGACAATAGTAACCTCGCATTCAGCAGGAAGAATATGACAATTCTAGTGTTTTCATGGTTAGCTAAATATCATTCCAGCGTTATTGTCTTCAATAGAATGTGATGAGAAGTGAGAAAATCCCGGTGCTTACGAATCCACCGATTGGTTATAACTTTCTTACCCCATCCTGTTGCCTAAATAGACATGAAGATTGAAAACAGTTAAGGTCTAAAAAAGTGTGTCAAAAGAGCAACAACTGAACGAGTAATTCTAGTACACTATATGCGGGCTTCCAATGTGCGTGAATTTATACCTTTATATACAACTTCTCCAGACATGGAAAGCATTGCAGCAAGCCAATAATCTTATTTAGATCAAAACTATTCATTTGGATATATAAGATCTTGACAGAATCCAGCACAATTGATAGGCTATCCATGGAGAAACTCTTCATTGAGCATATAACATAACATTAGTACAAAATGTGTACTCCAAGATGATATATAACTTATGCGCAAAAATTTAAAATGCAACTTATGGTTACAAGTGTAGATGATAATATATAGTACCTGAAGAACTGTGGAGCCAAACACCATCTTGAAATGAGCACAGAGATCGTGTATTACACCCAAGGTCTCCAGTTTAGGTGCAGAGACGACCATTATTTGTGACGGTGAATAACTAGAATCAAGGATTAGCCTTTGAAGTGAAGGGGTATCTTGGATGATGAGCTGCCTTCCATCAAAAGAAATTCCAATTCTTACAAGGTTAGGTGACTTTATTTGGAGACAACCGATTCAAACTATGAAAACAAGCACCAAGCACTCCAGGGCAGGGCAACTGGAGTGGATGATGCTGTGCAATGAGGCCTCCGATATATGAACCCGCACAAGTGAAAGTTTTTTGAGAGATGGGAGTCGAAGGTTTAGTACCAGATGGTCTAGTAGGTAGCACAACACAAAGCTGGCGATGTGGAGAGAGGAGGAAAACCGCGAGATGGACATCGGTGCTGAGGGCACAAGTACATGGCGTTCGGTATCTGGTAGGTGATTTCCTGGGGAATAGTAGAACTCAAGCAACTGTAGTTCTGTGAATTCAGGGGATTTCAGCCAGGCATCCACCGTGCAGGGCATGGTATGCCTACTCAGGAAGCATGACGGGATGGAGAGGCTTCCTTGTGGGAGGAGATGATGGCTCTGGGGAGTCCAAAATCATTAAAGAGAGATAGCTGAAGACAGTCGAGATTAAGGGGCACAACGCGCCATAGAGGGCACCACTGAATTGAGAGGACTTGGATGTGGCAGCAATCCTTGGTGGGAGAAGCGAGATTATCTCCCCAAGGATGGCGGAGATTGCTAATGCGGTCCACCCGAGATTCTATGGGTTCCTGGGATCCGGTGGGGGCGGGCTCGCCGCTTCTCCCCGCGCTACCGGGTGCGGGAACTACAATAGGTGTCGCCGTTGGCGGGAGCCTCATCTTCTTGGCGCAAGGGTCAGTTGACTCCATTTTCCTCGAGGGCGTCGCATCGAGCTCACAAATTTGAGTAGAGTAACGAATGGCGAGCCTAGTTGTAGTGCGAGTGAAGAAGAAGGGGAGCTGGTGTTTTACTTTAGTAGTGGGGAAGAAGGGGAGCTGGGGTTTTCTATAGGAGTGAGGTTAGGAATTTGGGGGTACGAGTGGAGCGAGCTGACGTGAGGTGGGTGGGAGTGAGGAGGAAGAAGAGCACACAGGTTCTTTGGGGGGCGGTGTGCTGGGTGTGGGTAGCGCCTCTCATTAAGTGAATATATGGGCTTTTGAATTGATTTTCTAGGGTGGATGGGCTGTTTTGTCTTGGGCCCAGAGAAACAGTTACTACTAGTATAGTGGAGACACTCTCTGACTACCCGGAAGAACAATTACTACTAGTATGATGGATACACTCGCTTCAGCTCCCCCGAGGTCATCGAAACGTCTCCCTCTACTGAATGCCGTTTTACTTTGGTTCACCGACATGCGGGCCATGCAGCGCGCGGGCCCAAATGCCATCCACCAAATTAGAAGGCATTATGCAAGCGGACAGTCACCCAGTCGTGGCAGCGCGATGTGAGCCGTCATATCACAAAACCCCACCTCCCCGCAGTCTAAGTTTGACAGTCGAAGCAACCATCATTTCACTCTTCGTTGAATTCCCTTCTCCCTCACCGTCTTCAAGAAAGCCAACACTCGCATCTGCCATTGTTCTTCTCTCCCAACGAAGGGAAGGTAAGCGGATCCGTGATGTTGGTATATTTTCGTTCAGAAAAAAGAAGAACTTTTGCAAAGCAGTAACCTATCCTCACTCTATTTTTTGTTTCATTGTCATTGAGATTGTGTTTTCCTTTCAGTTGTCTCCTAGTATTCGTCAGTTTCATGATGGACCAAGGAGAACCAGGCAAAGATCTACCAATGTTGGAGCAGACGCAGGAGGCTGATCCCCACGAGACAGAGAGCTCCAAGAAGATGGAGGCAAAGATCTACCGATGTTGGAGCAGACGCGGGAGGCTGATCCCCACGAGACAGAGAGCTCCAAGAAGATGGAGGCAACCACTGAGCCAACCCAAGATATGCTCACAACCACTACTGAGATGGTCAACGCCCCGTTTAAGATTACAACCCATGTGGCCCTGCAGGAGCAGTTTTCCTCCATCGAGGATGTGTCCCCCCCGCTGAGCTGCCCAAGGTGATTTTCTTCTTTGCCGTTCTCGATTGTGGTTTTTCATCTAAGTATGTGGTGATAAATAATGCAAAATTTTATTAGCTTCGATGCCATGATACCTTCCCCATCATGCATACTTTTGACTCTACATAGTGGTTTAAATAACTTGTGTTTCTTATATTGGAAAGTAATTAAGAATTTGTTTCTGTTTCAATTAGAGCGCTGATGCAGACAAGGATTATGTGGTTGTACATGTCACTCGCTATGAGGCGGATGACCTGAATATACGCATTGGGAAAATAGAGTTCTTAGGCTGTTGGATCTTGGAAGCCATTTGCACTTATACCAATGCCAAGATGTATTCCAGCCTCATTGTTGTCAGGCGTGTTGTCCAGGGTGTACTGAAGCACAAGAAGTTCAAAGCTACTCCTTTGTTTGTGAGGCATACTATTCTTGTCAAGCTAACGTAGGAAGATGATGTAGCACTGGTACACGTTGGTGCTATACAAACGGTTTTTAACCCCTTTCCATGATGGCATTTGGAACCATCACCAAGTGAGTGTGGGCGGGGTCCTTCCAACACAACCCAGAAATTGTCGGGGATAGGCCCTCCTGGGACACAGGCTGGGGCCGTGTGCAATCGGGCGAGGCATCGAAACCCAATCATTTCCGTTTGTATGTACATCCCACACGGGAATCCCAGAAAAACATTTCCGTTCGTATGTATATCACACACAGTCAATCCAAGGAATACGTTTCCGTTCTTATGTACATCCCACACAGTCAATCCAGGGAAAACGTTTCCGTTCGTATGTACACCCCGCACAGTTTTATGTATACGCTCGTGTGTGAAAAGTGTAACTATCACACACGCTCTGCCTTGGTTAACTGTTTGCTTTTATGAACTACATCACACATGATTTGATGTAGAAAATTGTGTGGCATTGGGCTATCCATCACAAGCGCTTTTACTGCCAGAACCGTTTGCAAAGTTCCATGACCTTCTGTTCTCTTTTTACATCACACACGCTGTTTTCTTTCTAACCGTGTGCAGATTATTTTATTAGCTCCTGTATATTTTTATTTTGCCTGTAATTTATTATTCGAATTGGAAATTTTGAAATATGAAACATGCAATTCAAATTCTCAGCACAATGGTTCAACAACGAGTCCATAAATAAAATTGCAAGTACAATATGTTTAGTAATTACAGGATTAGGCAGCAATTAACTATGATGAACCACAATATTTAAAGGCGGTAAAGGTGAAGAGACAAGTGTAAATAATTTTGACTGCCGACAGTGTTGAAGAAGCAGAATGCCCATAATGTGCCTTCCTGCATGCCATAGGCACGAACCACTTTTGTCCAACCCCTTGTGACGATCGCCCGCCCATCCTTCACCGCCTTCAGGAAGACTTCTAGAGCATTATCATGGTAGCATGAATTATATACTTTAACCTTAGTTGCCTCCACTCCGGTCATGTAGTTTGCAAGGTAATCATCAGTAAATAGCTTCGGAAACCACTGAAAAGAGAAAATATCAGATACTGAGGTCTAATAGAGTAACTTGTTGTGGGCAGGGGGAAAAGGCAACACATTACTTACCATCCTAAAGTTCACTGTTGTCTTGGACAAAGTGTAAATAAAGAGCTTAATTCCAATCACCCGTTTCTTTCGCCTAACAATCTTTCTTAGTTTCCTCACTTGACGCTTGTTCATGAATATCTCATTGCCCCATACGCAAAAGGGATCGAAGCATGGATCAGCACCGCTCATATATGTACCTACAAGCAACCAGTAAATGTTAGAAGCTAAACTGAGATTGCACAAATGATGTAAACTACAACTACCTATGTTCCTAAGTACATTTTTTTTGACATTTCAATATGAACTACATACGGATGTATATAGAATTATAGATATAGTTTAAATTAGAATCTAGATTCGCTCATTTTGCTCCTTATGTAGTCTATATTGGAATCTCTTAAAATACTTATATTTAGGAATAGATGGTGTATAAGACATGGGATGCAGCTAACCTCGACGGCAAACAACAGCATCGCCCATTGTAGCCCTGTGTAAGTACATGGAAAGCCAATTTTAACTACAACAGGCTTAACATCCACCAAAAATAGCAAATGGTAATAAAATGGCAGGATCTGTAGTGATATCTTCATTGCGGAAGAGTAGCACGGTAGCAAAGGGACGGATTAAAAAATGGATACAACTGTTAATTGCAACAGGCTTAACAACATCCTAATTCATGTTTTGTAAGTTTGTAGCCATTGAAATACAAGTCTTAAAAATGGATACAACTGTTAATTGCAACAGGCTTAATGCCCATTGAAACCGGTACTGATAAAAATGCAATTGGCAGAGTTAAATATCACAGGGCAGGTGCTGCCAAAGCAGATAATGGCCCAGTTGTCTATAAAAAGGTAGGGAATATAGCTAAAACGTGTTAGGCATGTTTACTACAACATGCTTAATACATCAACCTACAAAACATAACCATTAATTGCAACTGGTTTTGGTAAGATTGAACTGGTGAGTACATACTTGGTAACTCCTGAGAGGTAGTTGCTGGGGCACTTCATCTTGGCTAGAGCCTGCCCAAAGTCAGCAACGGCGGAGGCGAGCTGTTCCTCCGGGTCGAAGCATGGATCAGTGCCGCTGACATGTGTACCTACAGGCAACCAGTAAATGGTAGAAGTTAAACTGCAATTGCACAAATGATGTGAAATACTGTAAGACATGGGATGCAGCTAACCTCGATGGCAAACAACAACATCGGCCGTTATGACCATGTGTAAGTACATGGACATGCATGTTAAGTACAACAGGGTTAGCATCCACTAAAAATAGCAAATGGGAAGCATCTCTAGTGATATCCCGAGTCATGTATTGTAAGTTTGTTCTTGGTATTGGTGAAATTGAAATTTGGACACGGTAATATTTGAACATCACATAGTGTGCGGTACTGAAATAAACAAGGCACAAACATGCTTAATACATCAATCGTACAAATCATAGCCGTTGCAAGTGGTATTGGTAAGATTTAGCTGGTCAGATCTTACCTGTTAAGTCCTGGGGGGAGGGGGGGGGGTAGTCCTAGGGCACTTCATCTGCAGGACCATGTTGGCGGCGGCGACGGAGGCGAGGTGTTCCTCCGGGTCAACACGCACAGCCGCCATCGCGCCATGGACCGCCATCAACTTCTGGTGGTGGGGATTTGGAGGCATGGGGATGTTTCGCATGCGCCATTTAAGCAATTAGGCCGGGGCCGTGATAGAGATCTGTGGGTTACCTGACTGGATCCAAGCAGAACATAGATGTGGTTGAAGCTGTGGTTGCGGCGACGGTTTGAGATGCCGGTAGGGGGAGGCGTGAGGGGGGGGATACTGAGGGTGGGGATGTGGTTGGAGGAATAAATTCTGAAATCACATGCCTAATGAAAATTTCGCTGTGAAACATGAAACTTGGGCGGGGGAAACACACAACACAGATGAAGCACGTAAATACTCGTGTGTGAGAAAAAAGAAAGTTGGCAGATCCCATCTCCAAAAAAATGTACATGTGTAGTTGATTTTTTCAGTCAATGGTACGCCTGGTTTATTAGGAAACATCGTACAGGTAACTGCCTTATGGATCATTAACGCAAAAAAAACGCAGACGGTTATGGCATAGAAACTGTGTGTTTTGTGATCTTCTAATGATTAACGCAAAAACGCACACAGGCACACATGCTAATCAATGCTCAAAGCCCTCAAAGGATGCTCTTACCGACAATGTACGTTAATACTACAAACTTAAAGTACTACTGGTAATTTGCTCTAATACTACAAACTTAAACTACTTCTCACATGCTGCCATCGGGGCATGCTGGCCAGACGCCGACGTTCCCCTTCCCGGCCTTGTAGGCGGCAACCCATCGTGCTTCGATCTCCGCCAAGCTCTCCTCACCATGGCGCGCATCCTCTTTTTTCTTGCGGCGGCGGGACTCTCTTTTCTTGACTACTTTCTGCCTTTTCTACTCCTTCTGTGCGACTTTGTCCGCCTCTAGATCCACCGCCCATTCGGCCATGGCAGCCTCAAAGTCCACCCATGTAACTGTCTGGCCGACGGCAGCGATGAACTCGGTGAGGCGAGGTGCCATCGCTTCCTTACCATGTCTGCGGTCGAGGGCGGCGAGGAACGCGGTGCGGCGAGATGCCTGTTGGGGAACGTAGTAATTTCAAAAAAATTCCTACGCACACGCAAGATCATGGTGATGCATAGCAACGACAAGGGAGAGTGTTGTCCACATACCCTCGTAGACCGAAAGCGGAAGCGTTAGAACAACGTGGTTGATGTAGTCGTACGTCTTCACGATCCGACCGATCCAAGTACCGAACGTACGACACCTCCGAGTTCAGCACACGTTCAGCTCGATGACGTCCCACGAACTCCAATCCAGCAGAGCTTCGAGGGAGAGTTTCATCAGCATGACGGTGTGATGATGGTGATGATGATGCTAATGCTACTGACGCAGGGCTTCGCATAAGCACCGCTACGATATGACCGAGGTGGATTATGGTGGAGGGGTGCACCGCACATGGCTAAAAGATCAATGATCAATTGTTCTGTCTCCAAGGGATGCCCCCCTCCCCGTATATAAAGGAGTGGAGGAGGGGGAGGGCCGGCCCTCCCTATGGTGCGCCCTAGGGGAGTCCTACTCCCACCGGGAGTAGGATTCCCCCTTTCCTAGTAGAACTAGGAGCCCTTCCAAGTAGTAGGAGTAGGAGAGAAGGAAAGGGAAAAGAGAAGAGAAGGAAGGAGGGGGCGCCGCCCCTCCCCCTAGTCCAATTCGGACTAAGCCTTGGGGGGGTGCGCAACCTCCTCTCTCTCTTTCCCCTAAAGCCCAATAAGGCCCATATACTCCCTGGCGAATTC
The DNA here is from genome assembly GCA_021605145.1 of Aegilops bicornis. Lineage (NCBI taxonomy): Eukaryota > Viridiplantae > Streptophyta > Magnoliopsida > Poales > Poaceae > Aegilops > Aegilops bicornis. Next base: position 368,106,667 of record CM038674.1, on the reverse strand, counting down.
CCGTAACTTTCCGGTACTCCGAAAAATACCCGAATCACTCGGAACCTTTTCGATGTCCGAATATAGTCGTCAAATATATCAATCTTTACGTCTCGACCATTTCAAGACTCCTTGTCATGTCCCCGATCTCATCCGGGACTCTGAACTACCTTCCATACATCAAATCACATAACTCATAATGCAAATCGTCACCGAACGCTAAGTGTGTGGACCCTATGGGTTCGAGAACTATGTAGACATGAGCGAGACACATCTCCGGTCAATAACCAATAGCAGAACCTGGATGCTCATATTGGCTCCTACATACTGTACGAAGATCTTTATCGATCAAACCGCATAACAACATATGTTGTTCCCTTTGTCATCGGTATGTTACTTGTCCGAGATTCGATCGTTGGTATCTCAATACCTAGTTCAATCTCGTTACCGGCAAGTCTCTTTACTCATTCCATAATACATCATCCCGCAACTAACTCATTAGTTACAATGCTTGCAAGGCTTATAGTGATGTGTATTACCGAGTGGGCCCAGAGATACCTCTCCGACAATCAGAGTGACAAATCCTAATCTCTAAATACGCTAACTCGACAAGTACCTTCGGAGACACATGTAGAGCACCTTTATAATCACCGAGTTACATTGTGACGTTTGGTAGCACACAAAGTGTTCCTCCGGTAAACGGGAGTTGCATAATCTCATAGTCATAGGAACATGTATAAGTCATGAAGAAAGCAATATCAACAGAATAAATGATCAAGTGCTAAGCTAACGGAATGGGTCAAGTCAATCACATCATTCTCCTAATGATGTGATCCCGTTAATCAAATGACAACTCATGTCTATGGCTAGAAAACTTAACCATCTTTGATTCAACGAGCTAGTCAAGTAGAGGCATACTAGTGACACTCTATTTGTTTATGCATTCACACATGTATCAAGTTTCCGGTTAATACAATTCTAGCATGAATAATAAATATTTATCTTGAAATAAGGAAATAAATAATAACTTTATTATTGCCTCTAGGGCATATTTCGTTCAGTCTCCCACTTGCACTAGAGTCAGTAATCTAGATCACATCACCATGTGATTAACATCAATAGTTCACATCATCATGTGATTAACACCCATAGTTCAGATCGCCATATGACCAACACCCAAAGGGTTTACTAGATTTAGTAATCTAGTTCACATCGCTATGTGATTAACACCCAAAGAGTACTAAGGTGTGATCATGTTTTCCATGTGAGAGAAGCTTAGTCAACGGGTCTTTCACATTCAGATCCGTTATGAATTTTGCAAATTTCTATGTCTACAATGCTCTGCACGGAGCTACTTTAGCTAATTGCTCCCACTTTTAATATGTATCAAGATTGAGACTTAGAGTCATCTGGATCAGTGTCAAAACTTGCATCGACGTAACCCTTTACGACGAACCTTTTGTCACCTCCATAATCGAGAAATATATCCCTGTTCCACTAAGGATAAGTTTGACCGTTGTCCAGTTATCTACTCCTAGATCATTATTGTACTCCCTTGCCAAACTCAGTGTAGGGTATACAATAGATCTGGTACACAGCATGGCATACTTTATAGAACCTATGGCTGGGGCATAGGGTATGACTTTCATTCTCTTTCTATCTTCTGTCGTGGTCGGGCTTTGAGTCTTACTCAACTTCACACCTTGCAACACAGGCAAGATCACACCTTGCAACACAGGAAAGAACTCTTTCTTTGACTGTTCCATTTTGAACTAATTCAAAATCTTGTCAAGGTACATACTCATTGAAAATCTTTATCAAGCGTCTTGATCTATCTCTATAGATCTTGATGATCAACATGTAAGCAGCTTCACCGAGGTCTTTCTTTGAAGAACTCCATTCAAATACTCCTTTATGCTTTCCAGAAAATTCTACATCATTTCTGATCAACAATATGTCATTTACATATACTTATCAGAAAGGCTGTAGTGCTCCCACTCACTTTGTTGTAAATACAGGCTTCACCGCAAGTCTGTATAAAACTATATGCTTTAATCAACTCATCAAAGCGTATATTCCAACTCCGAGATGCTTGCACCAGTCCACAGATGCATCGCTGGAGCTTGCACATTTTGTTAGCACCTTTAGGATTGACAAAACCTTACGGTTGCATCATATACAACTCTTCTTTAATAAATCCATTAAGGATTGCAGTTTTGTTATCCATTTGCCAGATTTCATAAAATGCGACAATTGCTAACATGATTCGGACAGACTTTAAGCATCGATACGAGTGAGAAAATCTCATCATAGTCAACACCTTAAACTTTGTCAAAAACCTTTTTCGACATGTCTAGCTTTGTAGATAGTAACACTACTATCAGCGTCCGTCTTCCTCTTGAAGATCCATTTATTTTATATGGCTTGCCGATCATCAGGCAAGTCAACCAAAGTCCATACTTTGTTCTCATACATGGATCCCATCTCAGATTTCATGGCCTCAAACCATTTCGCGGAATCTGGGCTCATCATTGCTTCCTCATAGTTCGTAGGTTCGTCATGGTCAAGTAAAATGACCTCCAGAACAGGATTACCATACCACTCTGGTGCGGATCTCACTCTGGTTGACCTACGATGTTCGGTAGTAACTTGATCTGAAGTTACATGATCATCATCACTAGCTTCCTCACTAATTGGTGTAGGAGTCACATGAACAGATTTCTATGATGAATTACTTTCCAATAAGGGAGCAGGTACAGTTACCTCATCAAGTTCTACTTTCCTCCCACTCACTTCTTTTGAGAGAAACTCCTTGTTTAGAAAGGATCCATTCTTAGCAACGAATGTCTTGCCTTCGGATCTGTGATAGAAGGTGTACCCAACTGTCTCCTTAGGGTATCCTATGAAGGCACATTTCTCCGATTTGGGTTTGAGCTTATCAGATGAAACTTTTTCACATAAGCATCGCAGCCCCAAACTTTAAGAAACGACAACTTTGGTTTCTTGCCAAACCATAGTCCATAAGGTGTCGTCTGAACGGATTTAGATGGTGCCCTATTTAATGTGAATGCAGCCGTCTCTAATGCATAACCCCAAAATGATAGCGGTAAATCAGTAAGAGACATCATAGATCGCACCATATCTAGTAAAGTACGATTATGACATTCGGACACACCATTATGCTGTGGTGTTCCGGGTGGCATGAGTTGCGAAACTATCCGCATTGTTTCAAATGAAGACCAAACTCGTAACTCAAATATTCTCCTCCACGATCAGATCGTAGAAACTTTATTTTCTTGTTACGATGATTTTCCAGTTTACTCTGAAATTCTTTGAACTTTTCAAATGTTTCAGACTTATGTTTCATTAAGTAGATATACCCATATCTGCTTAAATCATCTGTGAAGGTGAGAAAATAACGATACCCGCTGCGAGCCTCAACATTCATTGGACCACATACATCAGTATGTATGATCTCCAACAAATCAGTTGCTCGCTCCATAGTTCCGGAGAACGGCGTTTTATTCATTTTGCCCATGAGGCACGGTTCGCAAGTACCAAGTGATTCATAATCAAGTGATTCCAAAAGTCCATCAGTATGGAGTTTCTTCATGCGCTTTACACCAATATGACCCAAACGGCAGTGCCACAAATAAGTTGCACTATCATTGTCAACTCTGCATCTTTTGGCTTCAATATTATGAATATGTTTATCACTACTATCGATATCCAAAAAACCATTTTCATTGGGTGTATGACCATAGAAGGTTTTATTCTTGTAAACAGAATAACAATTATTCTCTAACTTAAATGAATAACCGTATTGCAATAAACATGATCAAATCATATTCATGCTCAACGAAAACACCAAATAACACTTATTTAGGTTCAACACTAATCTCGAAAGTACAGGGAGTATGCGATGATGATCATATCAATCTTGGAACTACTTCCAACACACATCGTCACCTCGCCCTTAACTAGTTTCTGTTCATTTTGCAACTCCCGTTTCGAGTTAGTACTCTTTAGCAACTGAACTAGTATCAAATACTGAGGGGTTGCTATAAACACTAGTAAAGTACACATCAATAACATGTATATCAAATATAAATTTGTTCGCTTTGCCATCCTTCTTATCCGCCAAATACTTGGGGCAGTTTCCGTTTCCAGTGACCAGTCCCTTTGCAGTAGAAGCACTCAGTCTCAGGCTTAGGTCCAGACTTGGGTTTCTTCACTTGAGCAGCAACTTTCTTGCCATTCTTCTTGAAGTTCCCCTTCTTCCCTTTGCCATTTTCTTGAAACTGGTGGTCTTGTCAACCATCAACACTTGATGCTCTTTCTTGATTTCTACCTTCGTCGATTTCAGCATCACGAAGAGCTCGGGAATTACTTCCATCATCCCTTGCATATTATAGTTCTTCACAAAGTTCTAGTAACTTGGTGATAGTGACTAGAGAACTTTGTCAATTACTATCTTATCTAGAAGATTAACTCCCACTTGATTCAAGCAATTGTAGTACTCACACAATCTGAGCACATGCTCACTGGTTGAGCTATTCTCCTTATAGGCAAAGTACTGTCAGAGGTCTCATACCTCTCGACACAGACATGAGTATGAAATACCAATTTCAACTCTTGGAACATCTTATATGCTCCGTGGTGTTTCAAAACATTTTTGAAGTCCCGGTTCTAAGCCGTAAAGCTTGCTGCACTAAACTATTAAGTAGTCATCATATCGAGCTTGCCAAACGTTCATAATGTCTGCATCTGCTCCTACAATTGGTCTGTCACCTAGCGGTGCATCAAGGACATAATTCTTCTGTGCAGCAATGAGGATAATCTTTAGATCATGGATCCAATCCGCATCATTGCTACAAACATCTTTCAACTTAGTTTTCTCTAGGAACATATCAAAATAAACAGGGGAGCTAAACGCGAGCTATTCATCTACAACATAGATATGCTAATACTACCAGGACTAAGTTCATGATAAATTAAAGTTCAATTAATCATATAACTTAAGAACTCCTACTTAGATAGACATCCCTCTAATCATCTAAGTGATCACGTGATCCAAATCAACTAAACCATGTCCGATCATCACGTGAGATGGAGTAGTTTTCAATGGTGAACATCACTATGTTGATCATATCTTCTATATGATTCATGCTCAACCGTTCGGTCTCAGTGTTCCGAGGCCATATCTGCATATGCTAGGCTCGTCAAGTTTAACCTGAGTATTCTGCGTGTGCAAAACTGGCTTGCACCCGTTGTAGATGAACGTAGAGCTTATCACACCCGATCATCACGCGGTGTCTCGGCACGACGAACTTTGGCAACGGTGCATACTTAGGGAGAACACTTTTATCTTGAAATTTAGTGAGAGATCCTCTTATAATGCTACCGCCAATCAAAGCAGAATAAGATGCATAAAGGATAAACATCACATGCAATCAATATAAGTGATATGATATGGCCATCATCATCTTGTGCTTGTGATCTCCATCTCCGAAGCACCGCCATGATCACCATCGTCACCAGTGCGACACCTTGATCTCCATCGTAGCATCGTTGTCGTCTCGCCAACTATTGCTTCTACGACTATTGCTACCGCTTAGTGATAAAGTAAAGCATTACAGGGCGATTGCATTGCATACAATAAAGCGACAACCATATGGCTCCTGCCAGTTGCCGATAACTCGGTTACAAAACATGATCATCTCATACAATAAAATATAGCATCATATCTTGACCATATAACATCACAACATGCCCTGCAAAAACAAGTTAGACGTCCTCTACTTTGTTGTTGCAAATTTTACGTGGCTGCTACGAGCTGAGCAAGAACCGTTCTTACCTACGCATCAAAACCACAACGATAGTTCGTCAAGTTAGTGCTATTTTAACCTTCTCAAGGACCGGGGCGTAGCCACACTCGGTTTAACTAAAGTTGGAGAAACTGACACCCGCCAGCCACCTGTGTGCAAAGCACGTCGGTAGAACCAGTCTCGCGTAAGCGTACACGTAATGTCGGTCCGGGCCGCTTCATCCAGCAATACCGCCGAACCAAAGTGTGACATGTTGGTAAGCAGTATGACTTGTATTTCCCACAACTCACTTGTGTTCTACTCGTGCATATAACATCTACGCATAAAACCAGGCTCTGATACCACTGTTGGGGAACATAGTAATTTCAAAAAAAAATCTACGCACCCGCAAGATCATGGTGATGCATAGCAACAAGAGGGGAGAGTGTTGTCCACGTACCCTCGTAGACCGAAAGCGGAAGCGTTAGAACAACGCGGTTGATGTAGTCGTACATCTTCACGATCCGACTGATCCAAGTACCGAACGTACAGCACCTTCGAGTTCAGCACACGTTCAGCTCGATGACGTCCCACAAACTCCGATCTAGCAGAGCTTCGAGGGAGAGTTCTGTCAGCACGACGGCGTGATGACGGTGATGATGATGCTACCGACGCAGGGCTTCGCCTAAGCACCGCTACGATATGACTGAGGTGGATTATGGTGGAGGGGGGCACCGCACACGGCTAAAAGATCAATGATCAATTGTTCTGTCTCCAAGGGGTGCCCCCTCCCCGTATATAAAGGAGTGGAGGAGGGGAGGGCGGTCCTCTCTGTGGCGCGCCCTAGGGGAGTCCTACTCCCACCGGGAGTAGGATTCCCCCTTTCCTAGTAGAACTAGGAGCCCTTCCAAGTAGTAGGAGTAGGAGAGAAGGAAAGGGAAAAGAGAAGAGAAAGAAGGAGGGGGCACCGCCCCTCCCTCTAGTCCAATTCGGACTAAGCCTTGGGGGGGGGCAACCTCCTCTCTCTCTCTTTCCCCTAAAGCCCAATAAGGCCCATATACTCCCCGGCGAATTCCCGTAACTCTCTGGTACTCCAAAAAATACCCGAATCACGCGGAACATTTCCGATGTCAGAATATAGTCGTCCAATATATCGTTCTTTACGTCTCGACCATTTCGAGACTCCTCGTCATGTCCCCGATCTCATCCGGGACTCTGAACTACCTTCAGTACATCAAATCACATAACTCATAATACAAATCGTCACCGAACGTTAAGCGTGCAGACTCTATGGGTTCGAGAACTATGTAGACATGACCGAGACACATCTCCGGTCAATAACCAATAGCGGAACCTGGATGCTCAGATTGGCTCCTACATATTCTACGAAGATCTTTATCGGTCAAACCGCATAACAACATACATTGTTCCCTTTGTCATCGGTATGTTACTTGTCCGAGATTCGATTGTCGGTATCTCAATACCTAGTTCAATCTCGTTACCAGAAAGTCTCTTTACTCGTTCTGTAATACATCATCCCTCAACTAACTCATTAGTTACAATGCTTGCAAGGCTTATAGTGATGTGTATTACCGAGTGGGCCCAGAGATACCTCTCCAACAATCGGAGTGACAAATCCTAATCTCGAAATACGCCAACTCAACAAGTACTTTCGGAGATACCTGTAGAGCACCTTTATAATCACCCAGTTACGTTGTGACGTTTGGTAGCACACAAAGTGTTCCTCCGGTAAACGGGAGTTGCATAATCTCACAGTCATAGGAACGTGTATAAGTCATGAAGAAAGCAATAGAAACATACTAAACAATCAAGTGCTAAGCTAACGGAATGGGTCAAGTCAATCACATCATTCTCCTAATGATGTGATCCCGTTAATAAAATGACAACTCATGTCTATGGCTAGGAAACTTAACCATCTTTGATTCAACGAGCTAGTCAAGTAGAGGCATACTAGTGACACTCTGTTTGTCTATGATGCGCCGCGATCGAACGACAATCCATGTACGCCACATCACACCTGTGCACCTGTAGCTGGATTGGATTTATATGCACTAAATGCCTAGAAAATGCACATAATCCCCTAAATATGGTAAATGAGCCCAAAAAAATGCCAAATTTGAACACGGTAATTTGCAGGGTGTATGTTCGTCATAGAAAAAACTCTAGGGCAAAGAACGAAGAAAATTTGGATTCACCTTCAATCTTGGTGATTTCCCTCTCGAAAGCATGGAACTTCTTTGGTGATGGTTCAATTTATGAAGGGCGTGCATGACGACATAAGCCAAACCTTCTCAAATTTTTACCAGGGCATGGTGAGGTCATACCATGGCACACCATGCCAGGCGTCATGTTTTTCAAGCATTTATTTCATTTTTTCTATAGTTGAAAACCCAATAAACAAACGTTTGTGGTTGACTATTGCCACACATTTCATCGACATATATGTCCCTTCCTTGTAAAAGGTATGAGAATTTACTAAATGGCACGAGCATGGTTTTCCAGGCTGTTCTTGTGCACCCTTTCATGCCTCGATTGTTTGAACTTGAATTATGCGGATTAATGCCTAGGAAATGCACATAATCCCCTAAATATGGCAAATGAACCCGGAAAAGTGCCAAATTTGAACGCGGTGATTTGCAGGTTGTATGTTCATCGTAGAAAAACTCGTGGACAAAGGACAAAGGAAATTTGGACTCCCCTTCAGTGTAGGTGATTTCCCCCTCTAAACCATGAAACTTCCTCGGTGATGGTTCGATTTATGAAAGGCATGCATCACGACATAAGGAGAACATTATCCAATTTTTATGAGGGCATGGTGAGGCCATACCATGGCACCACGCCAGGCGCCATGTTTTCCAACCATGTGTTTTCATTTTTTGTATAGTTGTTAACCCAGTAAATGATGCGTTTATGGTTGACTATTGCCACACATTTCCTTGAAATATCTGCCCATTCCTTGTAAAAGCATGAGAATGTACTAAATAACACGAGCATGGTTTTCCAGATCGTTCTTGTGCACCTTTTCATGCACCTATTGTTAGAATTTGTATTATGTCCACTAATGCCTAAAAAATGCACATAATCCCATAAATATGGTAAATGAGCCCGGAAAAATGTCAAATTTGAACACGTTGCATTCGAGGCGGTATGTTGATGGTTGGAAAAAAACTGAATGACAAACTAGGATGAAATTTTGGATTCCCCTTCAATCTTGGGGATTTCCCTCTGGAAAGAATGGAACTTCCTCAGTGATGGTTCGATTTATGAAGGGCGTGCATGACGACATAAGCCAAACCTTCTCAAATTTTTACCAGGGCATGGTGAGGTCATACCATGGCACCATTCCAGGCGTCATGTTTTTCAAGCATTTATTTCATTTTTCCTATAGTTGAAAACCCAACATAGAAACATTTGTGGTTGACTATTGCCACACATTTCACTGAAATATATGTCCATTCCATGTAAAAGGCATGAGAATTTACTAAATGGCACGAGCATGGTTTCCCAGGCCATTCTTGTGCACCTTTCACACACCGATTGTTTGAACTTGAATTATGTGCATTAATGCCTAGGAAATGCACATAATACCCTAAACATGGCAAATGAACCAGGAAAAGTGCCAATTTGAACGCGGTGATTTGCAGGTTGTATGTTAAATCACAAAAAAAACTCGTGGACAAAGGACAAAGGAAATTTGGACCCCCCTTCAATCTTGGTGATTTCCCCCTCGAAACCATGAAACTTCCTCGGTGATGGTTTGATTTATGAAAGGCGTGCATGACGACATTTTTACCACGGCATGGTGAGGCCATACCATGGCACCACACCAGTTGTCATGTTTTCCAAGCATTTATTTCATTTTTGTATAGTTGTTAACCCAGTAAATGACGCGTTTATGGTTGACTACTGCCACACATTTCCTTGAAATATCCGCCCATTCCTTGTAAAAGGCATGAGAATGTACTAAATATCACGAGCATGGTTTTCCAGACCGTTCTTGTGCACCTTTTCATGCACCGATTGTTTGAATTTGAATTATGTGCACAATTAATGCCTAGAAAATGCACACAATCCCCTAATTATGGTAAATGAGTTTGGAAAAATGTCAAATTTCAACACGTTGCATTTGAGGCGGTATGTTGATCGTTTGAAAAAAACTGAATGACAAACTAGGACGGAAATTTGGATTCCCCTTCAATCTTGGTGACTTCCCTCTCGAAAGCATTGAACTTCTTCCGTGATGGTTTGATTTATGAAGGGCGTGCATGACGACATAAATCAAACCTTCTTAGCTTGTAACCAGGGCACGGTGAGGCCATACCATGGCACCATGCCAGGCCTTCATGTTTTTCAAGCACGTATTTCATTGTTCTATAGTTGATAACCCAGTAAATGACGCGTTTGTGGTTGACTATTGCTACACATTCCATTGAAATCTCTGCCCATTCCTTGCAAAAGGCTTGAGAAATTACTAAATACCATGAGGATGGTTTTTCCAGACCGTTCTTGTGCACCTTTTCAAGAACCAATTGTTTGTATTTGAATTATGTGCATTAATGCCTACAAAATGCACATAATCCCCTAAATATTGTAAGTGAAACCGGAATAGTGTCAAATTTGAAGACGGTGATTAGTAGGGTTTATGTTCATCGTAGAAAAAAACTCATGGATGAAGGACAAAGGAAATTTGGATTCCCATTCAATCTCTATGATTTACTATCGCACACGATTCATCTCTGTCACCTCTGCGAACCATGTGTGTTAACTCACACATGCAAAAGGAAAAAGAAAACGCTCACCCACTTTGTCCCCACTCACTAGCCGCGGGCTCCTCCGCAAGTCTGCACCCTAAGCTCGACGGCTGTTGGCGGCGGGCGTAGGTCGCGCTCCAAACGGCACGGGATTTCTCCCCTACCGCTTCCCGTCGCCTATCTGCACCGACATTCTAGGCTCTGGTTGACTAGGGTTTTCTGTGGGATTGGGCCGGGGATTTTTCTCATGGAGAAGGTAATTAACTTAGCAAAATATTCACTCATCTCTTATCACAGTCCAAATGCGTTTACATTAATCAACCGATGGAAATCACCGTGGAATCATTTTTGTTCTAGCTGATTCGTGGGTGTTCATTCATGTGTCCATAGTGCGAGCACAAATCGGGCAACTGTGGTCGTGGCCAGTCGGAAACAAAGTTCTATCTCACCATTCCGGATGACTTCAGGGAGCGCTCGGTATGTTCAATCTGAACCTACCATGGTCGGCATGGCCTAAATTGTGAACATATACCGTCTGTTGCTACATTATCTATATATTTGCAACAAATCTTTGTTAAATTATCTATTTTTAATTCTATATTTTTGTACGTTGCTTTCATCTATATATTGATCTGTTCTATCAGTTACCCCCATATTTGCATCTTGCTTTTTTATTTCCATATATCTAATTTACGATCTTAATTTTCATGTCAAGCAGTACATCCCTTGCTTTGCAAGCACATGCGTAGAAGGAAATCTTGGGCTTTACTTTGTTGATGACTCTCAGGATGTCATATTGACAACGCATCATGGATTTACAATGACGGTTAGCGTAAAATTGATAAAGATGGTCACTCCTATTTTAATGCAGACCTTTGGAGAAAAATGTCTAAGTGTTATGAACTGAAAGCTGGCAATAAAATTCTAGTGCATGCACCACAACCTAGTCTAATTAACATGTATGTTTACTTCCCCAACGTCATCAGCCAATCTAAGTCTGATCGAGGTTAGTGTCCTTTCAACTTTCTCTATGTTGTCATATTACTTAGCAAAATCGGGGTATTTGTTTGGACTAATTGATCACTATTTAAGCAAACAATTGTGATTTCATATTCTAACTCCGTTCCTAGGCAGTAACAAATTCTATTTACCAATTTATGCGCACTATATATTCTTCTGCTATGTTCTGAATAAATAATACCTTTCCACCTTTTAAGCAGGATATGTTGGATGCATAGTGAACGATCTGTATGTTACTAAGCGTATCAAATTTCACTAGAAGGACTTGAAGCATGTCATAAACTTTGTTGATAATCTGATAGAGATAGCACATCATATGAACGCTGGACTTTGGATGGGATTAATTAGACATATGGTGCACACAATGAACAAGACCAATTGTGTGCACAAAACGCTGGTAAAAAGTCTTATTTTAATGTTGATGCTCATAAACTATATATATCTTCAACGATATGTTACAATTGGTTTTATTCTACATATCAACAGAAATTGCCCCCTATAACAGTTCCAGGATCGATTTCCCGGCGTGGTTGAATTACACTTGTGCCTGCTAATAACGCCAAAGTGATTGCAAGGTACTGCATTTCCCACAGAAATGGAACCATTCAAATTAACAAGTTCTTGCTTCTCGTGGAAATGCATCCATATTGGAAAATTGGAGACACTATTCTACTCATGCTCTACCAAGGCACATGAGGGCTCTTCCTTTTCATTGACGAGATGCCGAGTCACCGTGATCAAGCTGCTTCCAGTGGATAGTTGTGGTTGTTGGCCCTCAGCCTTTTTAAATGTGCTAGCAGTTACTATACTCGCTCCGTTCCTTGATATAAGGTGTATAGATTTTTGAGAAAAAATTCAAAATATAAGGTGTATTGCGTTGCACTACTCGCCTGGATAATGTTTTTAGGAATTTGATTACATTTCCTTATATTAGGCAAGCTCCTCTATTTTCTCATGTCAATTAGTCAGGTGTAATCTCGCCCAAAACTTATGAAATTTTCCCTCCACATGCGTTCTTTAATTTTCGTGCAAAAATCTATACACCCAATATTAAGGAACGGAGGGAGTATATGTTAAGTACGTAGATATGGACCATATGGTTGTTGGCCCTTAGCCTCTTAAAATGTGATAGTTGTTACTATGTTAAGTATGTAGATATGGACCATATGGTGATCAAAACCGTGTTACGAAGATCCTCCTTTTTTTGAATAGTGTAACCACTATATATATGTTACTCAAATGTTGTTACCCAAGTTCATAAATTTTCATGGAAAGTATTACGTACACAGTTCATTGAGTTTAAACGTGTGCCGTCCAGAAGGCATTTGCATATTAACTGTCCATATTGCAAATTCAAAAACATGTTAACATAAGGAAACGTATGTGTAACATACTAATCATCGCGCACGAGTACTCGCAGACGCATCATGTGCGATACTCCTAGCCACCGCAAGCAACTAGTTTGTAGAGACGTCACCGGGTTCTTGATTCTGTCGCGCCCAAACTGGTTCCCGTGGTGGGGACTGCACCGTGGGGGTGGCCCCCTCCGTACGACCAGCAATGCGAGCCATTGTTGTCGCTTGGGGAGGCCATGGCGGGCCAGCCCGCTGTGAGCTCCCATCCTCGACGAAGCCCACCGGGTTCATAATTTTTCATACATGTCACTCTTGATTCATTGCCTATCCCGGTATACCGCCGGAGGCATTCATATAGAGTCATACTTTGTTCTAGTATTGAGTTGTAATCATTGAGTTGTAAATAAATAGAAGTGTGGTGATCATCATTCATAGAGCATTGTCCCCAAAAAAGAGAAAGGCCAAAAAAGGGAGGCCCAAAAAAAGAGAGAAAATAAAAAGGGACAATGCTACTATCATTTTTTCCACACTTGTGCTTCAAAGTAGCACCATGATTTTCATGATAGAGAGTCTCTTGTTTTGTCACTTTCATATACTAGTGGGAATTTTTCATTATAAAACTTGGCTTGTATATTCCAACAATGGGCTTCCTCAAATGCCCTAGGTCTTCGTGAGTAAGCAAGTTGGATGCACACCCACTTAGTTTCTTTTGTTGAGCTTTCATGCATTTATAGCTCTAGTGCGTCCGTTGCATGGCAATCCCTACTCCTTGCATTAACATCAGTCGATGGGCATCTACATAGCCCGTTTATTAGCCACGTTGATGTGAGACTTTCTCCTTTTTTGTCTTCTCCACATAACCCCCATCATTATATTCTATTCCATCCATAGTGCTATATCCATGGCTCACACTCATGTATTGCGTGAAGGTTGAAAAAGTTTGAGATTACTAAAGTATGAAACAATTTCTTGGCTTGTCATCGGGGTTGTGCATGATGAGAGCATTCTTGTGTGATGAAAATGGAGCATGACTAAACTATATGATTTTGTAGGGATGAACTTTCTTTGGCCATGTTATTTTGAGAAGACATAATTGCTTAGTTAGTATGCTTGAAGTATTATTGCTTTTATGTCAATATTAAAATTTTATCTTGAATCTTTTGGATTTGAATATTCATACCACAATTAAGAGGGTTACATTTAAAAAAATTATGCCAAGTAGCATTCCGCATCAAAAATTCTGTTTTTATCATTTACCTACTCGAGGACGAGCAAGAATTAAGCTTGGGGATGCTTGATACGTCTCCATCGTATCTATAATTTTTGATTGCTTCATGCTATATTATATTATGTTTTGGATGATTAATGGGCTTTGTTATACACTTTTATATTAGTTTTGGGACTAACCTATTAACCGGAGGCCCAGCCCAAATTGTTGTTGTTTTTTCCTATTTCAGAGTTTCGCAGAAAAAGAATATCAAACGGAGTCCAAATGGAATGAAACCTTCGGGAACGTGATTTTCGGAACAAACGTGATCCAGAGGACTTGGACTCTATGTCAAGAAATCAACCAGGAGAGCACGAGGCAGGGGGGCGCGCCCTCCACCCTCATGGGGCCCACGTTGCTCCACCAACGTACTTCTTCCTCCTATATATACCTACGTACCCCCAAACCAACAGAAGCATCCACGAAAACCTAATTCCACCGCCGCAACCTTCTATACCCGTGAGATCCCATCTTGGGGCCTTTTTCAGCGCTCCGCCGGAGGGGGCATTGATCACAGAGGGCTTCTACATCAACACCATAGCCTCTCCGATGATGTGTGAGTAGTTTACCTCAGACCTTCGGGTCCATAGTTATTATCTAGATGGCTTCTTCTCTCTCTTTGAATCTCAATACAAAGTTCTCCACGATTCTCGTGGAGATCTATTCGATGTAATCTTCTTTTGCGGTGTGTTTGTTGAGACCGATGAATTGTGGGTTTATGATCAAGTTTATCTATGAACAATATTTGAATCTTCTCTGAATTCTTTTATGTATGATTGGTTATCTTTGCAAGTCTCTTCGAATTATCAGTTTGGTTTGGCCTACTAGATTGATCTTTCTTGCAATGGGAGAAGTGCTTAGCTTTGGGTTCAATCTTGTGGTGTCCTTTCCTAGTGACTGCAAGGGCAGCAAGGCACGTATTGTATTGTTGCCATCGAGGATAACAAGATGGGGTTTATATCATATTGCATGAGTTTATCCCTCTACATCATGTTATCTTACTTAAAGCATTACTCTGTTCTTTTGAACTTAATACTCTAGATGCATGCTGGATAGCGGTCGATGTGTGGAGCAATAGTAGTAGATGCAGGCAGGAGTCGGCCTACTTTTCACGGACGTGATGCCTATATACATGATCATACCTAGATATTCTCATAACTATGCTCAATTCTATCAATTGCTCAACAGTAATTTGTCCACCCACCGTAATACTTATGCTCTTCAGAGAAGCCACTAGTGAAACCTATGGCCCCCGGGTCTATTTTCCATCATATTAATCTTCCAACACTTAGCTATTTTTATTGCCTTTTATTTTAATTTGCATCTTTATTATAAAAATACCAAAAATATTATCTTATCATATCTATCATATCTCACTTTCGTAAGTGACAGTGAAGGGATTGACAACCCCTTTATTGCGTTGGTTGCGAGGTTTTTATTTGTTTGTGTAGGTGCGAGGGACTTGAGCGTGGTCTCCTACTGGATTGATACCTTGGTTCTCAAAAACTAAGGGAAATACTTACGCTACTTTACTGCATCACCCTTTCCTCTTCAAGGGAAAACCAACGTAGTGCTCAAGAGGTAGCAAATAACCCCTTAGCTCGTACCACGTGGAGCATGGCCACCGGGATGTTGTTGATGCTGCTCTCCTCTGGTGCCTCCTGCTCATGCTTCGGCCACGGGGGAGGTGGTGACAACGCCGGCTGTGCCGACCGCATCCCCTGCAGCGCCGACATCCTCATGCGCCTTCGCGTCCCCCGCAGTGTTAGTGGCTGTGGGTGGCGGAGCCTTCAAGGTGGATGGGCGAGCCGAAACACCGGGTTTCTTCTTGGGTGCCACAGTCGATGGCACCATCTATCGGCATCCTGGGAACGGGGGTGCCCAGACTTGCTTGCCTGCGGCCCACGTCGTGGCTCCATCGACGGCCCTGTACGACCCAGCTTCAGCAACAGCAACCCAAGATCCTCGCAAGGGGCCAAGCCTTGCAAGGCGGACGACACCAAGACCTCCCTGAGGGGCGGCCTCACTAGGTTGGCTCCCGAGGAGCAGAGATATCAATGCAAGGTGCACCTCGCGAGATTCACATGATGTGAGCCATGACGACCAAGGCCAGGCGGGCGCCAGCGGGCGCAGTGCACCAGTTTTCTCTTTGGCGCTAAGGAGGCAAGCACATGCGCAGGGTCCCGAGGAATCAACTAAAGGTTTCCATATTGGTGCAACGAGACCAAGACCGCCAGGAAGACAGGACGGAGGTCATCGCAGAGCCCACTACAGGGTCACAACCAGAGCCTTTTGCAGGCGAAGACTACTTTTGTCAGGATAGCTTGTACTAGTTGCCCCCTTCAAATTTGGCCGTTGTAGGATCCCTTCCCGCCTACATTTGGGAAGAGGACCAAGGCCACTATATATAGGACTTAGCCACCACCATAGAGGGGGACGGATCATTCAGATCGTCCACACACCCACTAGCTCATCAAGCTCAAGAACACCTCACCTCCTAAGGCTGTTCAAACACTGTACTAGTTCATCCTCAGCCTCTCGAGGCAATCCACCACAAATCTGGAGTGGGGTATTACACAACAAGGTGGCCCGAACCAGGATAAACTGCTGTGTCCCTTGTCCCTTGGGTTCGTCGAGCTAGGCTGTGGAATCGTTGAGCAGGCAGACTGGGAAGAGGGAGTTCTTCGCACGCACCCCAGAGTTCGAACCTCTCAAGGGTCTGTGGAACCCCGAATCCAACATTTGGCACGCCAGGTAGGGGTGCGTTGGGGCCTCTCTTCTTCCAGCCAGCCAGCCATAACCCGACAGCATTGATGGCCGATGATCAGAGGGCTCATGCCGAGCACTGGGCCGCCTGGCCCGCCCGGGCGATGTCATCCACCCAGGAAGACCTCCACTCCGTGCTCCAGGTGGCTCATACACCGCCCAACCCCGCCGGACGCGGGCGGCGCCGCCCACCCTCGCACCTCGGTGTACGCGCGCCGCCACGCGGTCTTCGGACTACGCCGTGGCGACGGCTCCACACACTCGTCGGGAGCAGGCGAACATGCGAGCCGCGATCATCGTGGCACGAGAGCTACTGCGCTGCAGGTTGGCGGAGGGCGGCCGCGATGCCCTGCTGGAGCGGGTCGCCGAACTGCTCGACGCTGCCTGTAGAGGTGCGACGCCCTTCTGCTCCCTGTCCACCCCTCAGGTGGTGGTAGAAGTGCGTGCCGGGCCCCGACACGCCCTTGCGCCCCCTGGAGCACCCAAGGGATTCGACCGCAACAACATGGCCCTCGGCGCAGTTCGTCCCGCCGCAGCCGCACCGCCTGCAGCCGGGGCAAGCTCTAGCGGTCCCCTACGGGGCCGCGCTGGGACGTCACCCCGCGGTCGCCAGGGCCAGGCGCAGGTCCCGGAAGCCCAAGGTGTGGGGCACCCAGGCGAAGGCTCCGGCGCAGCAGCCCCAGATGCCTACGTGCCCCGCATGATGGACCTGGAATACGTGCCTGAGAAAGACCCCAGCTCGTTCCCCAAGCCAAGCTGGGCAGAAGATACGCTGGAGGCCGGAACTCTCCACGAGCCGTCTGGAAACTTCGCAGAACCCTTCGATGACAACAACCACAGGGTACGGCTGATACCCCGGGGGCATACTTACGCTAACCATGGACCGCTGGTGAACCAGGCCATGGCAGCGGTCGGAGACCCCAGCGCGGTGCCCCCACTCCCGGCAGGACCAGCGCACTGGGGGCTGCATGGGCGAGGCCCAGACGCAGGGCCCCCTCGCACCACATGGAGCAAGGCGTCGCACGGAGGTAGGTCCTCTGTCGGGGGAGGCGCTGGCGAGCCCTTTCCCTCGGGCAGAGGGCCCGTGGTCACCGAGGGTGCCGCCAGCGTCCCCCTTGCCCCTTGGTCTCGTCCTGGTTTTCGGACACCCCAACGGTGGTCGGGGGAGGCGCAGGGCGGGGCCCTCGTCAGGCGATGTGAAGCAAGGCTCATGCCTGTGAAGGTCTCCGCTCATGACACTCTCACGTAATAATGAGTGGGGCTGTACACGCCCCGGAGTCTCCAGAGTGTCGTCCCTCGGCCTCGGGGGCTTCCGCCCACATCCTAGTGGCAGCACTTAGCTCAGCGCTGGTGAGAAGACTAGACTATGTGCCGGACGCGGCTGTTCATTTGCTAGCTTTCTGTAGTTGGTTTGTGATGCTTTTAATGAAATTTGGAGTTCTCGCGCTCTCAGTTGTCAAAACCGGCTTTCCCCTTCGTCTTTTCCCTTGCATCTTGGTTTGGGTCCAGGAGGAGCGGCAGTTGCCCGTCGCTCTTCCTCGTGCATCTCGCGCGCGGGGGCTGGGCAGGTCTATGCGTGCGACGGGCTCGCCCCGCGCCGCAAACACGCTTCGCCATAGCCCTGCTCCCCCAGAGCTTTGGCTTTTTCTATCCTCGTGGGACGCCCTCGAGTAAGCTCGTGGTCTACGCACCCTCTTGAAGTCTGTGCCCCCGCGGTTACTGCGACACAGTGCATTAAGCCACGGCCGACTCATGCCTAAGGGCTCATGCAAGGAAGAATAATGCACCCGACAAAGTTTCCTAACAACTCCGCTGCTTCATGATGCCCCCTGAGGTCGATGATTCTCAAGTCGCCGGCAAGGAGGGCCTCACCAGGTAATGAAGCGCGCGTTCTCGCAAGGAGGGAAGCCACCGTGAGCGTATCAAGCTAAGTTATCCTACCTTACCCATTTGGAGCCTGGGCACTACAGCAAAACATTGGAACAATAAACATAGCATAGCAGCATAAATACCATAGTTCATTAGATGACCCTGCAGGGCCCCATACTCTTTTTTCAAATGCAGAACGAAAAGAAGGGTTAAACAAAAGTGGCTAGCACACCCGCATCCGCTCACTAGGCCTGGCTTCAAGGGCCTCCGGGACCCGGCTCAGCCCGAGCCTTCCTCACACTTCACCGGAGCGTGGCAGCGGGATGACTCGCCACCGCCCTCGAACCTAGCCCGACGGCATGGCGGCTGGTCATAACCGCCACTACTGGTGCTCTCGCTGGAGGAGGAGCCGCCGCCGTTGGCGAACCGCAGCTGTCGCCAAGGGCTAGCTCGCCCTCAGCATCGTCACAGCCGTCGCCAAGGTAGAGCTCATCATCACTGCCGCCGTCCTCAGGGCAGCACCCTGCGCGGCGACCGTCTTCCCCAAACACCCTCACGAAGAGGGTCGCGATGCCGTCATACTTGAAGTGGAGGGTGCACCTCCCGCTCAAGCCGCGTGCGCGGACGAACGCCTGCCAGCCGCGGGCCAGGGCCACGTTGCCCGCGGCGGAGACCTCCACCGCGGCCCACGAGGCCTTGCTGCAGTAGCCATCAGCCTGTAGTCAGATGCCGTCGAGACCCGTGGCCGGCAGCTCACCGGCAAAGGAGCGCGGGAGCTCGAGCCAGGTGACGGCCGGCCTCTCCGACCACACGGTGAACTCCGGGAGCACCTTCGCCGAATGGAAGCTCGGCCGGGGAGGCCGGGAAACCATGGCGCGCCTCCCCTTGGCGCAGGGGCTGCCCCACCCCGGGCGGCTCCCGCTGCATGAAGAAACACTGCTGCGACCACCAAGGATGACGCCGGTCTCCGAAGGAGTGCGCCCGCACCG
The DNA here is from genome assembly GCA_021605145.1 of Aegilops bicornis. Classification (NCBI taxonomy): domain Eukaryota; kingdom Viridiplantae; phylum Streptophyta; class Magnoliopsida; order Poales; family Poaceae; genus Aegilops; species Aegilops bicornis. Next base: position 368,086,843 of record CM038674.1, on the reverse strand, counting down.
CCGAGGAGCCACAACAAGGGCCGCGGCATGCTTGCGAGGGTGGCCCCGCCCCCTCTTGGGTGGTGGCGAGCCGGGCCCCTCCTGGCGGACCTTCCCCTTCTCCGCGGCAGAGAACCTCTTTGTCGGCGCCATGGGTACTACGGCAAGACAACGAAGCAGATAGGAAGAAGAGAGAGCGGGCGACGAGAAGAAGGAGATGAAAGTCTCGTCAAGTCGAACGGTTGCCGAGGTAGCATGGGGAAGCGAAGGCGTCCACGTCCCATCAACCGCCACGCATTGACCGGGGCCGCAAGCGGTTGGGGCCCGCAACACTCCGCCCTTGCCCTTTGGCTTCGCCTCGAGGCCGAGTTCGAGCACGCCTTGGGCCGGGGGCTATTGTCGGCGTCCTGGGAATGGGGGTGCCCAGACTTGCCTGCCTGCGGCCCATGGCATGGCTCCATCGACGGCCCGCTACGGCCCAGCTTCAGCAACAACAATCCAAGTCTCTCGTGAGGGGCCAAGCCTCGCGAGGCGGATGACACCAAGACCTACCTGAGGGTCGGCCTCACTAGGCTTGCTCCCGAGGAGCAGAGATATCAATGCAATGTGCACCTCGCGAGGTTCACATGACGTGAGCCATGACGACCAAGGCCAGGCGGGTGCCAGCGGGCGCAGTGTACCAGTTTCCTCTTTGGTGATAAGGAGGCAAGCGCAGGCGTAGGGTCCTGAGGAATCAACTAAAGGTTTCCATATCGGTGCAACGAGACCAAGACCGCCAGGACGACAGGACGAAGGTCATCGCGGAGCCGACTGCAGCGTCACCACCAGAGCCTTTTGCAGGCGAAGACTACTTTTGTCAGGATAGCTTGTACTAGTTGTCTCCCTTCAAATTTTGGTGTTGTAGGATCCCTTCCCACCTACATTTGGGAAGAGGACAAAGGCCACTATATATAGGACTTAGCCACCACCATAGAGAGGGCGGATCATTCAGATCATCCACACACCCACCAATTCATCAAGCTCAAGAACACCTCACCTCCTGAGGCTGTTCAAACATTGTACTGGTTCATCCTCAGCCCCACGAGGCAATCCACCACAAAGCTGGAGTAGGGTATTACACCACAAGGTGGCCCAAACCAGGATAAATTGTTGTGTCCCTTGTCCCTTGTGTTCATAGAGCCAGGCTGTGGAATCGTTGAGCAGGCAGACTGGGAAGAGGAAGTTCTTCGCACGCACCCCAGAGTTCGAACCTCTCAAGGGTCTGCGGAACCCCGAATCCGACACCGTCGAAGATGAAGATGGCGATGAATGTGACACGATGCTCACGCTTTCAGGTTCACGCAAGTGATCCTCCTACCTGGCGCGCCAAAGATATCGGGGGAAACCACGACCACCTATGGGGCCAAGAGTCCCTTGCTGGTTCGGCGGGGGGATGGCACGTTGCACAAAGAGCAGAGGAGCGTCGAGCAGCACGACAGAGATCACGCAGGCAGTCTTTACCCAGGTTCAGGCCGCCGTGAGGTGTAAAATCCTACTCCTGCTTTGGTGGATTGATGGTGAAAAAATGTTTGCGAGCGCAACATGCTTTGCCTAGCAGGGTTGCCTTGGGGCGAAAACGGTTCCTCGCGTATTAATGTGTGTATGGGTGGACTCGCTAACCCTTTCTACGGTTGCCTTGGGCCTCCTTTTATAGACAAAGGGGTCACCACAGTGGCAAATCAGTCATTATGCACTGATTAGATAGCAAACAGTGCTATCATACCTAACTCTGCAGGCTGACAGAGCGCACTAAATGCACCGCTCAACGTCAAATCGTTGCTTGCCCGGAAGGCCCTGCCGGGCTATTTTGCCAGCTTCGCGCCTGCTCTCTCGCCGTCGCAGGACGGCTGTCACTTGGAGGTACTTCCTGTAGGAAGTTGCTGCCATGTGGCGAATGGCTGTCACTTAGTCAAGTTGCGTCTTGACACCACACTAATCGATGACTTGCGTCGTGATGAGGTGGTGTGGTGAGGTGGTCCTGCTTCTGTAGGCCTCGGCGGGCATGCCGGGGCGACCTGAGGCTTGCTTTCGGGGACGACCTCGTCCTTGCCAGGCTCGCCTGCCCAGCAAAGGAGGCTTCTCTCTTGGCAGCATCTGATACATCTCCAACGTATCTATAATTTTTTCTTGTTCCATGCTGCTATATTATCAATCTTGGATGCTTTATAATCATTTTATATCATTTTTTGGTACTAACCTATTGACATAGTGCCAAGTGCCAATTACTGTTTTCTGCATGTTTTTTTACATTGCAGGAAATCAATATCAGACGGAGTCCAAATGCCACGAAACTTTACGGAGAATTTTTATGGGCCAGAAGGAACACAATGGGCCCTGGCTGCGCCTGGGGGTGCCTCGAGGGCGGCACAACCCACCAGGGCGCGCCAGGAGGCCCAGGCGCGCCCTGGTGGGTTGTGCCCACCTCGGGTGCCCCCGGACCGCCTCTTTGCTCTATAAATATCCCAATATTTCAAAAACCCTAGAGGAGTCGACGAAATATTCATCCAGCCGCCGCAGTGTCCAGAACCACCAGATCCAATCTAGACACCATCTCGGATGGGGTTCACCACCTCCATTGGTGCCTCTCTGATGATGCATGAGTACTTCTTTGTAGACCTTCGGGTCCGTAGTTAGTAGCTAGATGGCTTCCTCTCTCCCTCTCTTTGAATTCTCAATACAATGGTCTCTTGGATATCCATATGATGTAACTCTTTTGCGGTGTGTTTGTTGGGATCAATGAACTTTGAGTTTATGATCAGATCTATCTTTTTATATCCATGAAAGTATTTGAGTTTCTTTGATCTCTTTTATGCATGATCTCTTATAGCCTCGTATTTCTTCTCCATATTTGGGTTTTGTTTGGCCAAGTTGATCTATTTATCTTGAAATGGGAAGAGGTGCTTTGTAGTGGGTTCGATCTTACGGTGCTTGATCCTAGTGACAGAAAGGGAACCGACACGCATGTATCGTTGCTACCAAGGATAAAATGATGGGGCCTATATGTACATAGATAGATCTTGTCTACATCATGTAATCGTTCTTATTGCATTACTCCGTTTCTCCATGAACTTAATACACTAGATGCATGCTGGATAGAGGTCGATGTGTGGAATAATAGTACTAGATGCAGGCAGGAGTCAGTCTACTAATCTTGGACGTGATACCTATATAATGATCATTGCCTGGATATGATCATGAGTATTTGAAGTTTTGTCAATTGCCCAACAACAATTTGGTCACCCACCGTTTGCTATTTTTCTCGAGAGAAGCCACTAGTGAAACCTACGACCCCCGGGTCTCTTTCTCATATATTTGCCTTTGCGATCTACTTTTTCCTTGCACTTATTTTCAGATATATTAAACCAAAAATACAAAAATACCTTGATGCAATTTATTCTTATTTATTTTATTTGAGGTTCGATCTATCAATTTACTACAAATTTATCTCACGTCTGTTTGCCTATCTTGAGGCGCCGTACCGTGGAAGGGATTGACAACCCCTTTAACACGACGGGTTGCGAGGATTTATTATCTATGTGCTGGGGCTGTTTACGTTGTGTTGCTTGGTTCTTCTACTGGTTCGATAACCTTGGTTTCATATCGGAGAGAAATACCTACCGCCGGTGTGCTGCATCATCCCTTCCTCTTTGGGGAAATACCGACGTAGCTTCGAGCAACATCAAAAGGAATTTCTGGCACCGTTGCCGGGGAGGATCTTCAACATATACCAGGTTCCTAATCACAAATCTCATCTCCTTGCAATTGACATTATTTCCATTTTTCTCTCGTTTTCCTCTCCCCCACTTCACAAAAATTTGCCCTTTTATTCACCCCTCTTTTTCGTTCGCCGTTTTCTTCCCGGATCTGTTTTGTGTGCAATCTTGTTTGCCGCTATTATCGCTATGGATAGCTCCTCCTCTGTTGCTTCTACTCCCGAGAACGAGGTTCTCAACTTAAAAAAAGCTGAGGAGAAAATTTAAAAGATGCTTGGTATAGGATTTGCAATGCTCATAATAGATCTATCCGTAAGCAATCTACCATTGTTCTTCCCTGTTGTTTTTATGTTGGCATCACCACTTGGTATAGATTCGTCCTTGATACGATTACCGGTGAAAATTTCTTGATGTGTCCTACTCTTGATGCTTTTAATGCTATGGGAAATTTAGTGGGCTCACCACCTCTCATGATTGATTAAACAATTTTGACTCTTGAGCATGTTATGAAAAGACTAGATGCTATTGAAAAGAAAATGCTCGCCGAAGATCATTTGGAAATAATAGATAAAAAGATGCATAATTTTGCCACCAACATTGGGTCAAAAGCGGGAGATATTTTTAAGTTGTTAAAACAAAAGGGTACCGTAATCCATGAAAGAATAGAAGAAAGCCCATCTCGGATCGATAAATTAGAAGAAATTTTTAACAGTCTAAGCATGGCTTACGCCTCCGCTAAAACTATCAAAAAACTCCCGTAAAGATTGGCAAGAACAAGGGTGCAACCTCTAGTGATAGTAACAAAGAAGATCTTAAGATGATTGGTACTCGCATGAATTTTGTTGAAGTAATGAGAGATCCTTTTTGCAAGAGTAAAATCTTTGAATTTATTCCTAGGAGTATTGTTATTTAAGAACTTTATGCTAAATCTTCGAAGGATTCTAAGTGTTTGATTGAAGAGTTGGACAAAGATGACAAAACATAGATCCTTGCTTTATGCCTAGCTAAGGGCGTAAAACTATAGCGCTTCTTGGGAGGCAACCCAATGAATAATTTTTTTTTTTGCTTTCTGGTCTTGAGTGTTTGCACAATTACATTACTATTATGATTGTGTTTTAATTAGTGTTTGCGCCAAGTAAAGCCTTTAGGATCTTCTGGGGTGATAGTTGTTTGATCTTGCTGAAAAAACAGAAACTTTTGCACTCACGAAAATAATTCTTATTTTTTTACCACAGAGCGATAAAATACTCATTCCAATTGCAGTAGATCAATATACAAATTGCTCAGGTCATCCTAATTTTTTAGAATTTTTGGAGTTCCAGAAGTTTTCGAAATAGTCAGATTGCTACAGACTGTTCTGTTTTGACAGATTCTATTTTCTTTGCGTTGTGTGCTTATCTTGATGGCTCTATGGTTTTCTTTGATGAGTTTTCGCCATAAAAATGTTGGAATATAGTAGATATAATGCAAAAACAAAATATTAATTGCTTTGGTACACTACTTATAGTAGTGATTTGCTTTATTTTACTAATGGATCTCACGGAGGTTTTGTTGAGTTTTGTGTGATTGAAGTTTTCAAATTTTGGGTTATCTTACGATGGATGAAGGAATAAAGGATAGAAGAGCCTAAGCTTGGGGATGCCCCGGCATCCCAAGCTATTATCCAAAAATGAGCAACCAATTAAGCTTGGGGATTCCCCAGAGTGGCATCCCCTCTTTCTTCTAACTACCATCGGTATTTTACTCAAAGCTATATTTTTATTCGTCACATAATATGAGTTTTGCTTGGAGCGTCTTGTATGCTATGAGCCATTGCTTGTTTTATTTTGTGTTTTAAGTCTTGATACCTTGCTGGACACACCTATTTGTGTCGGATTTCGGGTTTCGGCAAAACCCTTGAGGTTCGAACACTGGGGTGCGCACGAAGATCTATCCCTACCTAATCACGCCCTCAGCCTCACCGCGATCTCAAAGCTTAGCTCGACGAACTCGCAACACAAGATACACAAGATTTATACTGGTTCAGGCCACCGTTGTGGTGTAGTACCCTACTCCAGTGTGTGTGGTGGATTGCCTCTTGGGCTGAGGATGAACAATACAAGCGAAGAACAACCTCCTAAGGAGAGGTGTTCTTGTGCTTGGTGGACTTGTGTGGGTGAGGATGATCTGAATCAGTTGCCTCCTACTGTGGTGGCTAGTCCTATTTATAGAGGCCCTGGTCCTCTCCCCAAATATTGAGTGGGAAGGGAGCCAACAACGGCCAAATTTGAAGGGAGACAACTAGTACAAGTTATCCTGACTAAAGGTGGTCTACGCCTGCCAAAGGCTCTGGTGGTGATGCCGTCTTGGGCTCCACGGTGACCTCCGTCTTGCCGTCCTGCTGGTCTTAGTCTCATTGCACCGATATGGAAACCTTTGCTTGATGCCTCGGGACTCCTCGCATGCGCTTGCCCCTTTAGCACCAAAGAGGAAACGAGGACACTGCGCGCGCTAGCGCCCGCCTGGCTCTAGTCGTCATGGCTTGCGTCACAGGAACTCGTGAGGTGTCCCTTGCCTTGATCTCTCCACCCCTCGCGAGCCATCCTAGTGAGGTCGCTCCTGAGGAGGTCTTATGTCGTCTGCCTCGCGAGGCTTGGCCCCTCGCGAGGGTCTTGAGTGTTTGCCGATGAAGATGGGCCGTACAGGGCCGCTGGTGGAGCCACGCCATGGGCCGTAGGCAGGCAAGTCTGGGGACTCCCGTTCCCAGGACGCCGACAGTAGCCCCCGGGCCCAAGGTGTGCTCAGACTTGGCTTTGAGGCGAAGCCAAAGGGCAAGTGCGGAGCGCCGCTGGCCCCAATAGCCTGCGGCCTTGGTTGACGCGTCACGATTGATTGGACGTGGGCGTCTCCACTTCCCCAGCTGCTTCGGCAACTGCCCATCTGACAAAAGGGTAGCACCAGCAACGCTTGCCTTCATTGCTCTCCTTCGCCTTGCTCCAGATCCCCTTTCTCACTCCTTGCTTATGAAATCTCTAGATCTACTTCAATCCCCTTCCGAGCCTTCGACTGATGGCGCCCCGAAAGGCCAAGGCTGCTGCGCCGCCTGCTTGGTACGAGCCGGCTCTGGACACGCCCAATGTCTCGGAGAAGAACCTCGCCGCCATGCGCTTGCTGGCGGCGGGGGAGAGCAACGAGAAGGGGAATACCGAGCTCCGGGCTGGCTCCGCCGAGAAGGAGGCTCAGGGGAGCACCTTCTACCCCTTCTTCATGAGCAGCGTTGTCGCTGGCCTAGTTCCCCCCTTCTCCGACTTTTTCTATGCCGTCCTCCACCATTATAGGTTGCAAGCTCTTCATCTCCATCCCAACTCCGTTCTTCTCTTGTCGATCTTCGCCTTCTACTGTGAGGCGTATGTCGGGGTGATGCCGTCCGTGGCTCTGCTGTGCCACTTCTTCTTCCTCCGAATCAACGACGGCCACACCTCAGGGTGTGCCAACTTTGTCGCGGCCGGCAAGGCCAACGCGATCTCGAAGGCTGGGAAGATGGCCGATGGCTTCAGGAGCAAGTGGATCATGATGGATGCCAAGTGTGTCCACCCCCGGTTGAGGCTGCCGACAGAGATGCCCCAGTCTGACGAGGGGGTGGTCCTGTGCGAAGCTTACTGATGACCGGGCGACATCGGTGCTGGAGAAGATGACCGCCGACCTGAAGCCGGGCAACACGAAGGCGGCGAAGCTGACGGGGGCCATGCTCCTGAGGGAGTTTCTGAAGCTGCGGGTGGCTCCGCTCCAGGCGCGCTCACGCCCCTTGTGGACGCTTGGGGGTGAAGTAGACAAACTTCGCCTGAGTCCGGGGGCCTTGGATGACGAGGAGCTGGCCGTGGCTCTCCATCTCTTGGTTGGGGATGACCAGGAGTACCCGCCAAGTGCCATCGCTCCCTTGTTCCTTCGCAAGGACGGGGCGCAGGTTGTGGCCGCCATGCCCACCTTCGACGAGCGCGGCCTGGTGTCGCCGGCGCCCTCTATGGTCCCGGAGGCTAGGGTGTCGGTGGACGTGTCTTCTGGTGACTCCCGCAAGGAGGAGGAAGAGGAGGAGGGCGAGGAGTGCGACTCGGAGGCGACCCCCGAGGGGATGGGGGAGACCTCCCCCTTGCGCCAAGCCGATGTCCTCCGCACCATGCGTGATGATGATGATGAGGTTGGTGTCCTCCCAGAGAAGGTGGAGCTGCCCGTGGTTCTGACGAGGGGCAGGTCGGCGCTGATCTCCCGAGATGATGCTATTTCTCTGACGCCACTTGGGACCACTTCTGGACCATCAGCTGCCCCTCCTTCTGCTCCTGGAGCCCACGCGTCCGCACCTCAGGCTGCGAGGCTCCCCGGCTTCAAGCTTACAAAATGGAGGGACTATGCCGCGGTAGACCAGTAAGTGTTTTTGTCCTGCTTTGTTCTTGCTTCTGCTGCTTGACCTTGACGCTTCTCCGTGTGCAATTAGGCCGATGCCCACGGCGAAGAAGAGGAAGGAGGAAGCGGTGGTGTTGCTCGGGACCAATTTGCCTCCTGCGGCTGCATCTCCCTCTGTGGAGAAGGGCAGCATCGGTGCTCACGCCTCTCCGGCTCGATCATCCTCGCGAGGCCCGGGGGAGCATCCTCGGGAGGAGTCAGCCCCCGTGGCCCCGCTGGCTCCGGAGGCACTGGTGTCCGATTCGGCTGCTGAGGTCCCCAAAGCTCAGGAGCCCCCAGTCTCTCAGGCTATGGTGACGATGCCGCCTCCTCCTCCTCCTCCTCCTCCTCCTGCTGCTGCACCGCTGATTCCAGGTTCTTCCACCTCCCCTGACGTCTTGGAGCGCGCTCTTTCTGAGATGACCCGGCTGCGAGAATATCTTCAGGGCGCCGACCCCCACCTGTTAGCTGGGCGCTTGGAGCTGGTCTCTGGCTGGCTTCATTCTGACGTGTCCATTCGGGCGGCGCTGAGCCAGGCCACGGCGACCTCCGAGAAGGAGAAGCAGGCCACCGCCCAAGCAGTGGCCGCTCGTGAGGTGGCGCTGAAAGATGTCGAGGCCGCCCGGGATCGCTGCCGGGTGCTGGAGGCCGAGCTGAAGACCCTGCGCAATGAGCGTGCGGAAGAAGCCCGTAGCCGCAAGGCGAAGGAGGAGGAGATGAAGGCCCGGGAGGACGCCATCAAGGGTCGCGACGCTGAGCTGGAGGAGTTGGCGAAAGCGCAGGCCGCAGAACGCAGCCGGCTGAAGAGGCTGGAGCAGAAGGTGGAGGTGGAGAAGGCTGATCTTGACGCCAAGGCGAAGGTCCTGGCTGAGGACCACGAGGCCTTCAAGCTCCCCGAGGTGAGGTCTCGGACGGCGCTGCGGTCGCTCTACAAGAAGGGCCTGGAGGAGCCACTGGCCGCCAGCAACGAGGGCCCCGCCCAGCTGCTTCCTTATCTGGTTGATGCACTTGAGGACGTCATGAGCGGTATCGGCCCCATGGCAGAGGGGGAAGCCCGTGTTCTTTACTCAGCCGCGTTGACGCGCGTCTTCAGCCACCTCCATCTTCGCGATCCCGCCGCCCGCCTTGACGAGCTGCTGGAGCCTGTGGACGACGAGCATTGTGCAGCCGCTGCCGTAGCCATGAAGGGTCAGGTGGAGGCCCTGTTGGAGAAGTTCCGCGCCTTCGATCGGCGGTGCTACTAATCCCGCCACTCCGGCAGGCGGTGCAGGTGAAGGCGACGCTACCAAGGAAGAAGCATCCCTTGCGGGCGACAGCGGTGTGCAGTGATGACTTGCTTGCGGTTCCTTCCCTGTTTAAACTCCTGCAACATGTACCATGCCTCGTGGAGGCATTTAAACTTGCATTTGGTATTTGGAGAACAATATGTCTTGTAATATTTGTTTTGAGATTTTGCGATTTCCTTCCCATTTGCTTTACGTTCTACGTCGGCAGAGCCTGACCCTGTGCATACCTCAACCGCCGTTGGGTCGTCCGGATCACCAGGACGAGACCAAGGAGTGAGGGGCCACGTGGCCAGTTAGGCTCCCGAGTCGATGGTCAGGAGTCCCCCTTGAGGCGCAAACATATTACAGAAAGGAGATGCAGGGGTAGGTCTAGTGTTCTATGTCGGCAGGGCCCGAACCCGTGCATACCTCAACCGCGGTTGGGTCGTACGGATCACCAGGACGAGACCAAGGAGTGAGGGGCTACGTGTCCAGTTAGGCTCCTGAGTCACGATGCTCAGGAGTCCCCCTTGACGCTCAAACGACCTTCATACCTTTGCTCTCGCCGAGGCTCGGCTCGGGAGGGGCACACGACGACCAGGTCTGGGGAACCTGGCTGGGTGGTGTACGCTTGGGCGTGAACCGAGCGCAGCCCCCGTGCCCAGCCCCCTCGCGCGACTCTCCCGAGGGGAGGTGTTGCGATGAGGCCAGACACCGAGCTTAAGGGCTCCCCGAGGTTGATACAGGCGTGAGGCCACCCTCAGTTGTTTATCACCAGCGCGGAGCATAGCGCTTCCGCACTTGTACGGGCATAGCCGCTCCTCGGCAGTGTCGACGGCCAGCGCGGAGCATGGTGCTTCCACTGGTACATGGGAGGGAACTCCCTACTGCAGAGAGCCCCAGGGCGTGTATAGCCCCGCCCTGACACGTGGCTTGCACGGCAGGGCTAGACGAGGTGTGTCTGGGCACTCGTGCGCTAGCGCGGGACTCACGAGGCCCTACCTTAAGGCGGGTTGCGCCTGGTCTTGGTTCTTGATGGCTGTGGTGGTCCTGCGAGATGGTTAGACAACCTGCGCCGAACGAATCTCCTGAGGCTATCGCATGAGAAGGCCAAGCACCAACGACCCCAGGAGATGACGTGAATGGGGCGGCCGCTAGATGAGCTCAGCCGTTGGATTTATCGATGCTGCAGGGACAGGCCCGAGCACAGACGCTGTGCCTAGCCTCCTTATGCGAAGGATCCTGAAGAAAGACGATCGGCGCGCGGCTCCCATGGTGGGTGACAACCAAGCAGGTGATAACCATAGATAGATTATGCATGAAAAGCAGACTAGCTTAGATAAATGCAAGAACGATACATGCCACTGGGCTGGACCCGAGCGGCTTGGGGATGATGAAGCCCGAGGGGCGCCTCAAAGAAAGTAAGCTAAAGACATAAAAGATACATGCCGCAGGGACAAACCCACGCGGCCTGGGAATGATGCAGCCCGGGGGGTGCTCCCAGCTAAATAAACTTGGAAAATGTCACCTGGTTCCGTCATCAAAGGGGTGTTGGGGCAGCTGAAGACGCGTGGTGAAGGGGTTGCTCCTCACGAGCCACCGGGCCCTGAGCCTCAGGGAGCTCTGGGGGTCCGGGTGGTTCCTTGAGGACCGTCTCCATCTCCGTCATGACTGCGTGATGCCTGGCCTCCTGGGCCTCCAGGATGCTCCGCAGGTTGCGCTGGAAGGTAGACACCACGCTCGGCAGGCCAAATGGAATGCGATTGTAGCTGTGAGGTGGGCCCTCGCAATGTCCCACAAGCGAAGGCCAGAAAAGCTACTGAGATGCGGCCTTGTTGAGATCTGGGATGTCGACACAGACGCACAACCCGCCATCCTCGCCTGGATGGGGAGCCGCGCCAGGTGAGCGGTAGTTGCCGCGCATGGCTCTTGCATCATGTAGTTCCTGAGTGGTCTTGGCAATGAACTCCTGAGCGCTAGGCGCTCCTCGTCCGGCGTCCTCTTGAGGGAAACGTGCCGCAAAGCACGCCTCTACGTGGTGCCCGAGCGCCTCCCTCGTGATGTTGGCAAGGTCTGAGGCCCTCCAGAAGAGAGCCCCCGAGGCCTGGCTGAGGAGGGCGCCGGGCATGCCTTCCTATGCGAGGGAGGGAGGCGCCGCTCCCCTGAGGCCCTGTGCGGAGCAACTGCTTCTTCTTCTTGGGAACGACCTCAGGAGGGTACTGGGCTGCATTGCTGTCGGGGTCTTCGACTGATGCAGCTTGGAAGGCCCGCTCGAGGGAGCACACCGCATCTCTTTCTTTGCAGGGGACCGTGATGATCCCGCTGCTCCCTGGCCTCTGGAGGACGTTGTAGCCGTGGTGTGTCATTGCCATGAACTTGGAGGCTGTAAAACATTTCGACGGACAAGACATTGAGCCCTGCGCCGCCGTCGATGAGGGTCTTGGTGACTTGCACATTGGTGATGACGGGTGAGCAAAGCATCGGGAGGGCGCCAGCGATGGCCGCGCACTTGAGGTGGTCAGCAGAGGTGAAAGTGATGGCGCACTTGGACCACCTGAGCGGGCGTGTGGCCTCGAGCCTGGGGAGTACTGCGTTCACCTTGCGAGCAAACTGCTTAAAGATACGCTGAGAGGCTGGGGCATGAGCTCTGCCCAAGATGCAGCGATAGCACGCGACTCTTGGAAGCCCCCAACCCCCTCGCCCTATTGGTGGTCGTCGTTCCTTCTTGGTGGTGGCGGCAGCGGAGGAAGTCCAACATTGCCCTGAGGGTGATCCTCACGAGGCTGATCCCTCCAGGTGCCCTCATGAGGTTGGTCCTACCAGCGGTCCTCACGAGGTCAATTGCGCCACTCCTGGCGAAGGCCACAGTCGTCCCAAATGTCCTCCGCCACGTCCTCCTCCTTGGCCATAGCCCCGGTCGTTGCGCTCGAGGCGTCAACCAAGGCGTCCATCTCGTATGGCCCTGAGCTCTTGACAGTCATTCGTGTTGTGGCTGTGTACGTTGTGGAAGGCGCACAACGGACGGCTGCCCTTGGACGACTCGGGAAGGTCTCGGCCGCGCTTCGTGTCTGGCTCAGCCGCGAGCACGGCCACTCCCTTGCGCTTCACGTCCTTGGCATTGGCGTTCTTCTCCTTGGGGTCCACAACTGGGACCTCAAGGAGGGAAAGGCACCCTTCCTCATCTCTTGCGCACTTGGTCGCTAGGTTGAACAACTCCAAGGTCGTGCACAGCTCCTCGTGCATGGTGAGCTCCTCCTTCATCTTGACATCGCGGACGCCATCAGAAAACGCGGAGAAGATGGCCTCGTCCGTCACCTTAGGGATCTTGAGGCAAACGTTGTTCAAGCGCTGGATGTATTTCTGCAAAGTCTCTCCTGGCTGCTGCTTAATGCGGCGCAGGTCGCCCGCGGCCGGGGGGCGGTTGCGAGTGCCCTGGAAGTTGGCGACAAAGAGGTCGCGCATCTCGTTCCAGGAGGAGATCGAACCCGGGGGCAGGTTCAGGAGCCACGAGCGAGCGCCATCCTTGAGAGCCATGGGGAACCAGTTCGCCATGACTTTTTCATCGCCGTTGGCCGCCTCGATGCTCAGCTCGTAGAGCTGCAGGAACTCTGCAGGGTAAGGGGTGCCGTCGTAGCGAGGAGGCAGGTCTGGCTTGAACTTTCCCGGCCATGCGACGCTACGCAGCTCAGGAGTGAAGGCGCGGCAGCCTGCGATGGCCACCGGGACCCTTTACTGATGCGGAGCCTGCCCTTGATGTCCACGCACCTCCGCTGTAGGCGGCACACGGTTCGCAGTGGTGCTGGGAGCGCCGGAGCGTTCTCTTGTGGCCGGGGAACTTCTTGGCAGCTTCCTTCTTCTCGCGCGGGCGCTTGGCGCGGTGGGTCATGTCGAGGACCGCGCGCGTTGGCGCCAGGACGCTGTCTTGGTGCAGAGGTGGCGGAGGTGCTCCGTGAGCCACGTCGCCCGCAGCTGGCGGAGGGCGAGGCAGCGAGAGGGATGGCGCAGGGGAGCCCCCTGTGGTGCTAACGAGCTCGGCGACGCGGTCCAGCCAGTCCTTGTAGAGGTGGTCGACGGGGCGGTAGCGCAGGAGCTCGCGTGCCATGAGCAGCGGGCCTGCGCGTCCGTGGGAGCGCAACGAGCGTGGGACGACGAGCCGGCCGGGGTCAGCGACAGAGTGGCGGCGCGGCCGTCCCGCCGCACCGAGGGGTGCATCGAGGACGCTTGCTGCTCGTTCCCCGCCGGGCCGGTGGTGGCATTGGCGGCGCGTGACGGAGAACGACGGGGAGGCCTGCCGACAGGAGCTGTCTAAGCAACGCGGCGGCGAGGGCGGCTCGACACTCAGCGCGGGCTCGACGAGCGTCCGCCATGGATGCGATGAAGCGATGGGACGCAGATCAGCGGAAGGAAAGCTTCGGCGCACCCCTACCTAGAGCGCCAAATGTCGGATTTCGGGTTCCGGCAAAACCCTTGAGGTTTGAACACTGGGGTGCGCATGAAGATCTCTCCCTACCTAATCACGCCCCCAGCCTCACGGCGATCTCAAAGCTTAGCTCGACGAACTCGCAACACAAGAGACACAAGATTTATACTGGTTCGGGCCATCGTTGTGGTGTAATACCCTACTCCAGTGTGTGTGGTGGATTGCCTCTCGAGCCGAGGATGAACAGTACAAGGGAAGAACAGCCTCCTCAGGAGAGGTGTTCTTGTGCTTGGTGGACTTGTGTGGGTGAGGATGATCTGAATCAGTTGCCTCCTATTGTGGTGGCTAGTCCTATTTATAGAGGCCCTGGTCCTCTCCCCAAATATTGAGTGGGAAGGGAGCCAACAAAAGCCAAATTTGAAGGGAGACAACTAGTACAAGTTATCCTGACTAAAGGTGGTCTTCGCCTGCCAAAGGCTCTGGTGGTGACGCCATCTTGGGCTCCACGGTGACCTCCATCTTGTTGTCCTGCTGGTCTTGGTCTCGTTGCACCGATATGGAAACCTTTGCCTGATGCCTCGGGACTCCTCGCCTGCACTTGCCCCTTTAGCACCAAATAGGAAACGAGGACACTGCGCGCGCTGGTGCCCGCCTGGCGCCCGCCTGGCTCTAGTCGTCATGGCTTTCATCACAGGAACCTCGCGAGGTCTCCCTTGCCTTGATCTCTCCGCCCCTCGTGAGCCAGCCTGGTGAGGCCGCTCCCGAGGAGGTCTTGTGTCGTCCGCCTCGCGAGACTTGGCCCCTCGCGAGGGTCTTGAGTGTTTGCCGATGAAGATGGGCCGTACAGGGCCACTGGTGGAGCCATGTCGTGGGTCGCAGGTAGGCAAGTCTGGGGACCCCCGTTCCTAGGACGCCGACAATTTGAGAGAGCCAAAATTATGTCATGACTTGTTAGAATTGCTCTCTATGCTCCACTTAAATTTTTTTGAGCAATGGAGTTGCTCTAGTGCTTCACTTATATCTTTTTGAGCACAGTGTGCTTTAATATTTTTGAAGAAATGCTCTCTTGCTTCACTTAGATTTATTTGAGAGTTTGTAAAATTTTCAATAAATTCTCTCTTGCTTCACTTAAATTATTTTGAGAGAAAGGAAAATTATGCTCATGATCTTCACTTATATTTGTTTGAGCTTATGAAAAGCAACACATGAAAATTAGTCCCAAAGTGATAGATATCCAAGAAGGATATAATAAAAACTTTCATGAAGACCATTGGATAAAATAAACTTGATTATTAATAATAGTTTTGAGATATGATGATGTGATACATGAGTTATGTTGATGAGTAATCATGCTTTAGTGAGAATATTGGTGTTAAGGTTTGTGATTCCCTATGCAAGTAAGAAAGTCAATAGTCATGGAATGCAATTATATCCTACTTGTGGTGCATTATTCGGTGTTATTTATGTTTAATGCTTGCTTATGAGATTATCCGAGTTCTTGGTTGGTCGCTTCTCAATCTTTTGCTAGCCTTCATTTTGCACTAAGTATGATCTCTACTTGTGCATCCAAAAACCTTTAAACCAATTTTGCCACATGAGTCCACTATATCTACCTATATGTGGTATTATTTTGCCATTCTAAGCAAATTTTCATGTGCCATCTCTAATTTTCAAAATAAACTTCTCTTTTGTGTGTTTGCTTCGCTCGCGGAGCGGTGAGGGGTGGCTAATATTTTCCATGCTAGATGTGTTATTCTCAGGATGAGTGTTTATTCACTTGTCATTGCACGAGAGTAAGGCAAAGGTATTAGGGATGCACAGTCCCGAAATGAAAAATGAATTTACTTTATGTTGTCAAATAATAAATTCCTTGGAAAGTGTTGGTATGTAGGGCAACCGTGGATACGGCTAGCCATGTAATGTGAAAGTATGGTTGAAAAAGGAATAAACTTTATTTTCTGTTTGGGAACCGCCTATGATATATCTAGCATGGAAAGTGTTGGGAACTCTAAGTCGTTTTCGTTGGTGGGATGGATACACCTCCCAAAATGTTTTTATCTCTAAGTTTTTCGCTCTGAGCTCTGGCACCTCTACAAATCCCTACTTCCCTCTGAGAAGGGCCTTTCTTTTACTTTATGCAATTTTTATTTTTGAACTTGAGTCTCCATCTTCTCTTACAAAAGCACCAACTTGGAGGCTATATGATCGTACTTGAGTATTGGGTTTAACTAATATGCGAGTGTGTTTCATGCGTGGATCAATGTTTGAGCATGATGGGCTAGGGATAACTTATTTTAGCATTGATATTTTGAAAGACATGGTTGCTTGTTGATATGCTTGAGTATTTAAATTATCATGTCAAAACTAGATATTGCTTTGAACAATATAAAAGTCCAAATGTCTATGCTACAAAGAAAGAAATATGATATGACATGATAGGCAGCATTCCACATCAAAATTATGTTTTTATCACTTCCCTACTCGAGGATGAGTAGGAGTTAAAGCTTGGGGATGCTGATACGTCTCCAACGTATCTATAATTTTGCTTGTTCCATGCTGTTATATTATCAATCTTAGATGTTTTATAATCATTTAATAGTCATTTTATATCATTTTTTGGTACTAACCTATTGACATAGTGCCAAGTGCCAGTTGCTGTTTTCTGCATATTTTCTTACATCACAGGAAATCAATATCAGACAGAGTCCAAATGCCATGAAACTTTACGGAGAATTTTTATGGGCCAGAAGGAACATAATGGGCTCTGGCTGCGCCTGGGGGGGGGGGTGCCTCGAGGGCGGCACAACCCACCAGGGCGCGCCAGGAGGCCCAGGCGCGCCCTGGTGGGTTGTGCCCACCTCGGGTGCCCCCGGACCGCCTCTTTGCTCTATAAATACCCCAATATTTCCAGAACCCTAGAGGAGTCGACGAAATATTCATCCAGCCGCCGCAAAGTCCAGAACCACCAGATCTAATCTAGACACCATCTCGGATGGGGTTCACCACCTCCATTGGTGCCTCTCCGATGATGAATGAGTAGTTCTTTGTAGACCTTCGGGTCCCTAGTTAGTAGCTAGATGGCTTCCTCTCTCTCTGAATTCTCAATACAATGGTCTCTTGGAGATCCATATGATGTAACTCTTTTGCGGTGTGTTTGTTCGGATCGATGAACTTTGAGTTTATGATCAGATCTATCTTTTTATATCCATGAAAGTATTTGAGTTTCTTTGATCTCTTTTATGCATGATCTCTTATAGCCTCGTATTTCTTCTCCGATATTTGGGTTTTGTTTGGCCAACTTGATCTATTTATCTTGCAATGGGAAGAGGTGCTTTGTAGTGGGTTCGATCTTACGGTGCTTGATCCCAGTGACAGAAAGGGAACCGACACGTATGTATCGTTGCTACTAAGGATAAAATGATGGGGTCTATCTCTACATAAATAGATCTTGATGTAGGGTGAGACCCTAAGCGAACGATCTTTCACGAAAGGAGCGGATCCCAACTATATGAACACGAAGAACACGAGGGGAAAACAAGGGAAAACACAAGAGGAACTCTCAAAACCAACAAGATATAGTCACACATATGCTAGATCCTCGAAACACAAAGGGGAATAAACGATCCAAAGTCAACAACGGACGATACAAAGGGTAACCGGTTCTTCTCCATGAGGAGGTCTTGATGGGGCCACCCAAGAGGGGGACTTGAATCCGCTTGGAAGGATCTTCTCTGATGGAGGCGTGATCTCTGAGGAGAAGGTAACCAAGTGGATGAGCAAAGCTCTCACACAAACATGAGCTAATCCTTTGCTAACCCTAACTAGGAGGGGGAGAGGTCTATTTATAGTCTTAGTGCAAAGAGGGGCAAAGTGAAAGGGTACATGGGCCTCGGCCCGAAACTGGACGCAGCCAGGGTTTGAGGCGTCGGTCGTCCGGAGGCTCGCGGGGGTCCGGACGTCCGTAGGTCTTCGGATGTCCGTGAATTATGTTCTGTTGCCACGACGTCGGACGTTCGTAGGGGTCCAGTCGTCCGGTCTTCCACAGATTTCCGTAGATTCAGTTCTGTTGGCGTAGCGTCGGTCGTCCGGAGGGACTCGGTCGCCCGGAGCCTGTGGGTCATCGGGCGTCCGGTCCTGGCCGGTCGTCCAGTCACTGTAGCATTTGCAGGCCTGAGTTGCTTGGGCTGTTGTGACCTCCAGGGGTCGGACGTCCGGGATGGGCCGGTCGTCTAGAGCATGTAGCTTCCGTGAGAACTCTTCCTCGTGTCCTTTGTACTTGGTGTCCTTGCCGTCTTGTCCATTGGATGTATATGTGCCCTGGCTTTCCTCCAAGTACCTAAGCACACATAGTGTTTCCGTTTGAGGTAGTAGCCATGTCTCATGTGTCGAAAGTGGTAGTTCGGAAAGGAGCGAGTTCATCTGTTCCTCAATAGCCTTGGCTCGGGCTCTTGTCATTGGTCCAAGTGGTGTCGTTGGAGGTGTAGATGCGTCCATGGGGATGATCGTGGGATGCTCCGCATCATCTCCCCTCCCTTGGGAAAGATCCGACTTCAGATAGAAATCTTCATCACCATGGTAGGGCGAAAGATCCTTGATGTTGAAGACGACGCTCACGTTGTACTTGTCGCGCGGGAGGTCGATCTTGTAAGCATTGTTGTTGTAGCGTGCTAGCACCTTGAAGGGTCCATCGGCTCGTGGTAGAAGTTTGGACATGCGTTCGATGGGGAAGCGGTACTTGCGAAGGTGTAGCCACACAAGATCTCAAATGTTGAATATCATGGGTTGTTTGTTGACGTTGAGCTTGGTCGCGAGTCGTTGTACTTGACACTCGATCGTGTGCCTTGTATCTTCATGCATCTTCTTGAGATAGTTCACTCATGTGCTCGCGTCCATGTTGATGCGCTCTTGTAGTGGTAGAGGAAGGATGTCCAAAGGGGACAACGGGTTGAATCCGTGGACGACCTCAAAAGGGGACTTGCCGGTTGTTGAGTGTCTTGCGCGGTTGTAGGCGTATTCGGCGATCGGTAGGTACTCCTCCCACTCCTTGATGTTCTTATTGATTAGCACGCGGAGAAGAGTGGAGAGCGTGCGGTTCGTCACCTCCGTTTGGCCGTCGGTTTGTGGATGGTATGCCGTGGAGAATAGGAGCTTGATTCCGAGCTAGGCGAATAAAGTCTTCCAAAAGTAACTCAAGAACTTGACGTCGCGGTCCGAGACAATCGTCTTTGGCACTCCATGAAGTCACAAGGTTTCCCTACGAAAGAGATTGGCAACATGTGAAGCATTGTCTATCTTGTTGCAAGGAATGAAATGAGCCATTTTGGAGAATCGGTCCACAGCAACAAAAACGGAATCCTTGCCATTTTTTGTTCTAGGAAAACCAAGCACAAAATCCATGCTAATAACTTCCCATGGTTGATATGGAATTGGACATTGAGCTTTAGACTTAGCTTTGCGACATGTAGAGTATCGGTTGGTGAAGCGGTTGATGTCGCGAAACATCTTGGGCCAAAAATAATTCTTGGAGAGCGTAGCAAGTGTCTTGTCGCGTCCATAATGTCCCATTAGTCCTCCTCCATGAGATTCCTGCAAAAGCAACAAACGAAGAGAAGACTCAGGGATGCAAAGTTTGTTAGCTCTCATAAGATAACCATCCTTGATATAATATCGTTCCCAAGATGGATGCGTCAAACATTTGGCATAAGGAATGGCAAAAGTAGGATCATGCTCATACAAGTCTTTTATGTGCTCAAAGCCAATGACATTTAATTCAAGTTGAGTAACAAGCATGCATATACGGGAAAGTGCATCCGCCACAACATTTTCCTTACCTTTAATATACTTGATGACATAAGGAAAAGACTCAATAAATTCACTCCATTTAGCATGACGCTTGTTCAACTTAGTTTGACCCTTAAGGTATTTAAGCGTTTCATTGTTGGTATGGATGATAAATTCATGAGGGCGGAGGTAATGTTCCCATTCACACAAAACTCGCACTAAAGCATATAGCTCTTTGTCATAGATGGGATAATTGAGTTGTGCTCCGGAAAGTTTCGCACTAAAATAAGCAATTGGGCGCTTCTCTTGTGTTAACACACCTTCTATGCCATTACCACTAGCATCACAATGAATTTCAAAAGGTTTGTCAAAGTTGGGGAATGCAAGCACGGGAGCATGAGTAAGAAAATTCTTAAGCTCATTGAAAGCGGTGTCTTGGGATGTTCCCCAAATAAACGGTGCATTTTTCTTACTCAAAGCATGCAAAGGTGAAGAAATGGTGCTAAAATCCTTCACAAATCGACGGTAGAAACCGGCTAAACTAAGAAAACTACGCACTTGTTGCAAATTGGTTGGTTGTGGCCAAGTTTTAATAGCATTGATCTTAGATTCATCAACATCAACACCTTTAGAAGATACTACGAAACCCAAGAAAACAAGCTTATCAACACCAAAGAGGCATTTTTCCATATTAGCATAAAGTTTCTCTTTTCGAAGAGTTTGTAGCACGGTGCGAAGGTGGGTGACATGCTCTTTGAGAGATTTGCTAAAAACAAGGATATCATCGAAGTAGACAACAACAAATTCACCAATATAAGGTCGAAACACGTAATGCATAAGACGCATGAAAGTACCGGGTGCTTCTGATAAACCCATAGGCATGACTAACCACTCATACAAGCCAAACTTTGTTTTAAAAGCGGTTTTCCATTCCTCACCCTCTTGTATGCGTATTTGATAGTAACCACTTTAAGATCAATTTTGGAAAAGATAGTGGCACCGCTAAGTTCATCTAGCATATCGTCAAGGCGTGGTATGGGGTACCTATATCTAACGGTGATAACATTGATGGGTCTACAATCGGAACACATGCGAAAGCTACCGTCTCTTTTTGGCACAAGAATGACCGGTACGGCACAAGGACTCAAACTTTCGCAAGACATGTCCATGGTCTATGAGATGCTTTACTTGCCTTTGTATTTCTTTGGTTTCTTCGGGGTTGACTCGGTAGGGGGCCTTGTTTGGAAGTGGCGCTCCGGGGATGAGGTCGATGCGGTGCTCGATGCCTCGTAATGGAGGTAGACCCGGAGGTAGCTCGTCGGGTAAAACATCTTGGAATTCCTGGAATAAAGAAGATAACACTAAAGGTAGATCGTGAGAGGTGTTAGCTTTTGGTGCCTCGTCCTTGCACAATAGGACATAGTGTAGGACACCTGATAGGTTCTCACACACTTCTCTCATCTCACGTTTGGTGGAAAATAGAACTAAGTTTTTCTTGCCGCTCATCGTGGAGGCACTCAATTTGGGCTTGTGGCACTCACTCTCTTTTTGGTGGTTCACTCTCTCACTATTCTCTCGATGATGGGTGGCTTGCTTGTCCGCGATCACTTGGCTTGGAGACATAGGGCGTAGCACATATTCCTTTCCTTTCATCTTGAAGCTATAGTGGTTTGTACGCCCATTGTGGATGACACCTCAGTCAAATTTCCATGGCCGTCCAAGAAGAAGGTGGCAAACGGTCATTGGAATGACATCATAGTCCAAAGTGTCTTCGTAAGCTCCGATCTTGAAGGAGATTTGTACCCTATGATCGACTTGGATGGTGCCGTTGTCGTTTAGCCATTGAACCTTGTAGGGGTGCGGGTGCTTCATCTTGACCAATTGGAGCTTGGAGCATAGTTCTTCACTTGCAAGGTTATGGCAACTCCCTCCATCGATGATGACCTTGACAGACCTTCCATTTATGCCTGCCTTGGTGTGGAAGATATGGCATTTTCGGTCTTCTTCTTGTTGATGTTGAAGAGTCAAGACCTTGGAGACAACTAGAGCAGGACTTGAATCTTCGTCACAAAAGACTTGATTATCTTCATCTTCATTGTTCACTTGTCGGTGCATGGCCACTTGCTCAAGGGCTTCCATTTCTCCTTCACTCATTGAGTCATAGGTTCCGTCGTCATTGAGGATCATGGTGCGCTTGTTTGTGCACTCGAAGGACTTGTGGCCTCGGCCTCCGCATGTGAAGCATTTGAAGGAACTTGTCTTCATGGTCTCATCGGTTGGGGTAGATGATGATGAAGCTTTCGGTTTGAAGTTGCTTGTAGTAGGAGGACGACTTGAGCTTGTCGAAGTTTTCTTGTAACTTGACTTGTCGCCGTTGCTTGTAGATGGCTTGGTTGAGGTAGAAGTTGTTGGAGTCATTGAAGATTGGGTGTTGGAGAAGCCATAGGACTTGGATGAAAACTTGGCATACTTGAAGTCGTCTTGTACTTGCCATTCTGCTTTGGTAGCTTGATGCACTAGCTCGATGAGGTTCGAGTATGGTTGGAAGTCGGCGATCTTCTTGATAGGATGATTGAGTCCATTCAAGAAACGTGCCATAGTTTTCTCATCATCTTCCGTGACATTGGCTCTTATCATGGCAATCTCCATTTCCTTGTAGTACTCTTCAACGCTCTTGGTTCCTTGCTTGAGGAGTTGGAGTTTCTTGAAGAGGTCACGGTTGTAGTAGTTTGGCACGAATTGTGCTCTCATGACATCCTTCATTTGCGCCCAAGTAGTGATGGGTGGTTCACCTCTTGCCTCTTGGCGCTTAGTGACTTGTTCCCACCAAATGAGGACCTAGTCTTGGAATTAGAGGGATGCCATTGCGATCTTCTTCTCTTCTTCATAGTTGTGCAAGCGGAAGATTTTGTCAACCTTCAATGCCCATGATATATATTCTTTGGGGTCATTGCTTCCGGTGAACTTGGGCATGGTGAACTTTAGCTTGCCGTATTGTTGCTCTTC
Organism: Aegilops bicornis; assembly: GCA_021605145.1. NCBI lineage: Eukaryota > Viridiplantae > Streptophyta > Magnoliopsida > Poales > Poaceae > Aegilops > Aegilops bicornis. Next base: position 368,064,224 of record CM038674.1, on the reverse strand, counting down.
ATTGTGTTGGGGTCGAGGATGATGACGCCCATGTCATTGAGGATTGACAAACTCATGTTGCTCTTGGCGAGGAGGGTTGTCGACCTCATGTTGCTCTTGTCTTGGAGGATTTCCATTGTCATCTTTCTCGTGTTGAACTTGATGTTCTTGGCGAGCTTGTGGAGGAGCTTGTCGAGCTTGAGGAGGAGCTTTTCGATGCACACGTGCTTGGAAAATCCTCTCTTGGACTTCATCATGAAGCGCTTCTTGTTGTAGGCGAGCTTTTCGGCCTCGGTTGGCTACAACTCGACTTGAATCTCGAAGGGCACGTTGCGCCTCAAGTGCTTGAGCTTCACGTAGTTGTTGTTCTTGACGTTGTGCCTCGGCGTCTTATGCATCTTGATGTTGTCGCGCGTGTTCCTCTTGTTCGTGTTGTCGTTGGTGTTGCCGTTCTTGTGCTTGTGCAAATGCAGCTTGGTTTTGACGATGTCGATGCTCTTGACAGTCGGGGTCGTGTAGAGGATTGCGGTTTTCTTGACGATCTTGACGCATGGCATGACGAAGAGTATTCGATGTCAGGGTACTTGAGCCGGAGATAGTGTCGTCGGCGTGTCGACTTGAGCGGCTCCTTCTTGAGTAGGACGAAGTGGTAGAAGAGCAGTTGACCAACAAGGCACGAATCTCGTCCATTCTTGCGTCATTCTCGTGCTTGTGTTCATCGAGCTTGTTGTCGAAGTAGTCTCTTGTACGTTGCTCGGAGATTCGCAAGTCGGTGGTGAGGTTGTCGATGCGGTCGCTCATTGCTAGTTGCTCTTCATGCAAGGCTCGTTTTGTACCAAAGAGGTATAGCTTGGTGACGTAGTTGTTCGGGTCGTCGTCTTGCTCAAGGAAGAGTGGGTTGGTAGAAGTACTTGGCCTATCCATCATTCCAAACAAAGATATGTTAGTGGGAGAAAGAGAAGAACCAATACCAAATGTACCTTAACCGATGTTGAAGATGGATCAAAGATCACTCCAATGTGTAACAAGGAAATAGCACAATTGCTACCAATTCTTGTCGGTTTCTCACACCTACACAAGTAAAAGCTTATGGTGGGGCTCGGTTAGGATGGTGGCACAAAATTTGACGCAATTGTTAGTGAGCTTCAATAAATTTGGAAAAGATTCACAAATTTGCAAATGCAACAAGTAGACCAATAGCAAGATGTGGTACACGGAAACACACACACAAATAGATAATGTCGGGTCGTGCAACCAAGGAATGAGCCAAAATGTGGAGTCCACGAAAATGCTCTTGTTGCACAACACTAGAGAGATGCTAGCACGATTGCACAATAGGCAGATACGAACTTGTGCACAACCTAGTAGGCAAAAATGCAACGACTTCTATCCCAAGTATGCTATATGTATGATGTTCTGATGATATGATCCAAGATGATCGAGTATGACAATCTTAATGTTGTATGATGCTATTGTTCTTGCTTTTAAGCTCTTTGCTTATCTTTCCCTTTTGCTTAAAAGCTTGTTTGGCTCTTTGTGTTTGAGCTCTTTTCTCATGCAATGCTTCACGAACCAAGATAGCAATTGTGTATGTGATGACAACTTTATGACACAAGAGATGATACCACGATATGCAACGCGATGATAGGGTATGTATGCTATGGGAAGTATGATCACTAATGTGCACAAGTCACATTGCCGACAATACTCAAAGGCTAGTCTCGATGGGTAAGCTACGCAAAAAGTAAGGCTATGGGGTTATCAACGCAAATGCAAGAAAGTATGATGATACCACAATACCAAGATGATGTTACCCAAAATGATGTAACCATTCGTAGTAGTCCTTGGCGAAGATGAGTGGTGGTGATGTCAATGTCGAACCTTTCCTAGTTAGCCTAAACACTGTAGGAAACGATGAACCACAACTCAAATTCTCAAAACCAAATGCGGCTAAATGTGTCAGAGTTGGTGGCGGTCAAGAGGTGGTAGGGTTTGGTGTATCGAAAGGGTTTGCGGAAGTTAGGTGGTGGTATAGGAAGGTGTATGCAGAAGTGGTGGATGTGGTTGAAAATTGGTGGGAAAATTTCAGTTTCGTCAGGGTATTACGAACGTCCGGGATTTTACGGTCGTCCGGTCGTCGGACGTCCAGGGGCTGTCGGACGTCCGGTGCCTGGGCGATTTCGGGCACGGGATGAACTTCTAGGGTTCATGGAGGAAGTGGTGAATTTGGTCAAATCTGGGCGATTTTGTGGATGGAAAAGGTGGAGATGATGGGGGAAAGCTAGATCCACTCAAGGCAAAGCAAATCCATGGATCAAATCCAACAAAAGTTCATCACACCAACAAATCACAAAAAAAATTGAGGCTATTTTTGTGGGGAATTTTTGAATTAGGGAAGAACACAACAAAATCAAGCTAGAAAACAAAGAGGGGAGGCTCCGAAATCGTGATCAACATGGCTCATGATACAAAGATGATGTAGGGTGAGACCCTAAGCAGCCTATCTTTCATGAAAGGAGCGGATCCCAACTAAGAACACGAAGAACATGAGGGGAAAACGAGGGAAAACACAAGAGGAACTCTCAAAACCAACAAGATATAGTCACACATATGCTAGATCCTCGAAACACAAAGGGGAATACATGATCCAAAGTCAACAACGGACGATACAAAGGGTAACCGGTTCATCTCAGTGAGGAGGTCTTGATGGGGCCACCCAAGAGGGGGTCTTGAATCCGCTTGGAAGGATCTTCTCTGATGGAGGCGTGATCTCCGAGGAGAAGGTAACCAAGTGGATGAGAAAAGCTCTCACACAAACATGAGCTAATCCTTTGCTAACCCTAACTAGGAGGGGGAGGTCTATTTATAGTCTTAGTGCAAAGAGGGGCGAAGTGAAAGGGTACATGGGCCTCAGCCCGAAACTGGACGCAGCCAGGGTCCGGATGTCTGTGAGGCGCCGGTCGTCCGGAGGCTCGCGGGGGTCCGGACATCCGTAGTTCTTCGGATGTCTACGAATTATGTTCTGTTTCCACGACGTCGGACGTCCGTAGGGGTTCGGTCGTCCGGTCTTCCTCGGATTTCCGTAGATTCAGTTCTGTTGGCGTAGCGTCGGTCGTCCGGAGCCTGGGGGTCGTCGGACGTCCGGTCCTGGCCGGTCGTCCAGTCTCTTTAGCGTTTGCAGGCCTGAGTTCCTTGGGCTGTTGTGACCTCCAGGGGTCAGACGTCCTGGCTGGGCCGGTCGTCCGGAGCCTGTAGCTTCCGTGACAACTCTTCCTCTTGTCCTTCGTACTTGGTGTCCTCGCCGTCTTGTCCATTGGATGTATATGTTCCGTGCCTTTCCTCCAAGTACCTAAGCACACATAGTGTTTCCGTTTGAGGTAGTAGCCATGTCTCATGTGTCGAAAGTGGTAGTTCGGAAAGGAGCGAGTTCACCTTATCTTCAATAAACTTGGCTCGGGCTCTTGTCATTGGTCCAAGTGGTGTCATTGGAGGGGTAGATGCGTCCATGGGGATGATCGTGGGATGCTCTGCATCATCTCCCCTCCCTTGGGAAAGATCCAACTTCGGATTGAAATCTTCTTCACCATGGTAGGGCGAAAGATCCTTGATGTTCGAGACATCGCTCACATTGTACTTGTCGTGCGGGAGGTCGATCTTGTAAGCGTTGTTGTTGTAGCGTGCTAGCACCTCGAAGGGTCCATCTACTCGTGGTAGAAGCTTGGACTTGCGTTCGATGGGGAATCGGTCCTTGCGAAGGTGTAGCCACACAAGATCTCCAATGTTGATGTCGGATGTGGGGTTCCGGCAAACCCTTAAGGTTTGAACACTGGGGTGCGCGGAAAGTCTCTCCCTCCTACCGATCTACGCTCTAGCTCGCTAAGTCTTGCGGATGAACTCGTCGAACTCGCAACGCAGAAAGACACGAGGTTTATACTGGTTAGGGCCACTGTTGTGGTGTAATACCCTACTCCGGTGTGGTGGTGGTGGATTGCCTCTTGGGCTGATGATGAACAGTACAAGGGAAGAACAGCCTCCTGAGGTTGAGGTGTTCTTGTGCTTGTGAACTTGTGGCATGAGGATTCATCCAGTTCAACCTACCTCTGCTGTGGTGGCTAGCTCTACTTATATAGGTCCTGGTCCTCTTCCCAAATATCGAGCGGGAAGGGAGCCAACAACGGCGGGCAAATTTGATGGGGGACAGCTAGTACAAGCTATCCTGACAAAAGCGGTCTTCGCTTGCGAAAATCCCTGGGGTGACGCCGTCTTGGGTTCGACAATGACCTCCGCCTGGCCGTCCTCCTGGTATTGGTCTCGTTGCACCAATATGGCCACCTTTGCCTGATGCCTCGGTACTCTTTGCCTGCGCTGGCCTACTTAGCCCCAAAGAGGAAATAAGGACGCTGCACGCACCGTCGCCCGCCTAGCACCCGCCTGGTACCGTTCGTCATGGCTCACGTCACGAGAGCCTCACGAGGTTTTCCTTGCCTTGATATCTTCGCTCCTCCACGAGCCTGCCTGGCTAGGCTACTCCAGAGGAGGTATTGCGTCGTCCGCCTCACGAGGCTTGGACCCTCGCGAGGGTTTTGGGTGTCTTGCTGATGAACATGGGCCGTACGGCCTGCTGCTTAGCCACGCTGTGGGCCGCAGGCAGGCAAGTCTGGGGACCCCCGTTCCCAGAACGCCGATAGTAGTCCCCGGGCCCAAGGTGCGCTCGGGCTTGGCTTCGCGGCGAAGCCAAGGGTCAAGTTCGGATCACCGAGGGCCCCAAAAGCCTACGGCCTCGGTCGACGTGTGTCGGTTGATTGGATGTGGGCGTCTCCGCTTCCCCACGCTGCCTCGGCAACTGCACGATTTGACAAGTCCCTGCGACATGCAAGGAAAACCATCATTACCTGCGATCGTGGGAGACGCCGGTTGGCCTTCTCTTGCTATAAATGGGGAGGGGGCGGAGCCCCCGTTGCCCATCTCTTCCTCGCTTGCTTGCTTCTTCCTCCTTGTCCCACTGCTGACAACAATGGCGCCCATCAGAAGGTTTTCCGCCGAAGAGAAAGGAAAAGCTCCCCGTGACGACCCGGGACCACTTCCACCGAAGAAGAGGTCGATCCATCACAGTGACGAAGCGTCGATGCAGGTGGTGACGAGGCCTTGGTGTGAGCGGCCTCCTCCGGGGTACCCGCTACCCTTGTACGCCCGAGCCGAGGGCTCGGGAGGTCGGAGCAACGAGCAGCGCCACCCAAGCCGTGTACGGGGTCGCCGCGCCACAGTGTCGCGTGCCGTTGCACCTAGGGTCCACGCCACTGACTCCTCGCGTGAGTTGGTGCTGTTGGTGTCGATGCCTCCAAGTTCCTGGATCCGCTTCCCGCGGTTCTTCTCCGACGTGATGCCACCGAGGGGACCTCTCGAGCTCTGGCTGCAGCACGTCGACTACAGCGCTCCGATGACCAAAGCGGAGATCAAAGCGGTCCCCACCGGCAAGATCTTCATGACTCGTGGCTGGGGCGAGATCGCGCGGGTCTGCCGTGCGAGGGGAACCCTCGCCATCCACTTCGAGTACGACGGCGCCTCCACGCTCTTCTTCAAGGTCTTCGACACCGAGGGCCGCCGCCTGGAGTGCTGCCCTAGAGAGGAGCGCCAGACCAGCGCGCGCTCCGTCCGCAGCTACTCCAACAGCAGTAGCCCTTGGGAGTCTAGCAGTTCTCCTGAGCTTTACGAGACTCCGGAGACGAGCGACGACAGCTACGTGCCCCCGATCTCTCGCCGCGCTCGGAGCAGGGCTGCGGCGTCCAGCCGACGCTGCCGCTGATCTGGATGGGGTTAGCGCCGGCCTCCCGTGGCCCACTGTTGATGATGGTGTCTGCCACGGAAGGGTGTAGATAGGATTCCCCTTAGTATCAGCTTTTGTTTCCTGCGAAGGATCATGAATCACCCGTGTAGAAACATGTAAGGGTCTGTAATATCTTTGGTGCTTATCTTTCTTGTTATGAAAACTTGATGAGCGCATGGCCCGTTAAGGCTCGGTCCACAGGCAGGCTACAGCCGTTGCTGGTATGCCAGGTCGCGTGCCGTGGTCAAGGCCAGGAGGTGTGCGGCCCGAGGTCCAGTAAGAGCCCCTGAGGCGCGATGCTCAGGAGGTCCCCCTTAGCGCTCAAGCAGCCATGGTAAGGCAAGAAAGTAAAATGACTTGGCTGCAACGGGACTGCGGTATGGCATGAGTGACCATTAGGTCCAGATATTTAGCCGATCCTAGGGAGAAACTTATCTTGTTGACTTCGCGGCGATTCCTCATGAAGTCGCTAGGGCCGTGCGCCAACTCGTGCGGCATAGCCAGGTCGGCCCATACGAGTTCCCCTCCCCTCATGCTCTCCTTAGTGCTCTACATCCTCAGGTCCCGGCCCTCGTGCGAGCTCGGCCGCTGGTATGCTGTGTCGTGATGCCGTGGTCAAGGCCGGGGTGAGGGCTGGAGAGCGATAAGAGCTCCTGAGTCGCGATGCTCAGGAGCCCCCCTTTTAACTTGCAAGCGAATTGCATGAGAGAAAAAGAGACTCGCGGTGCCGCCTGCTATCCTTCCCTCGGGATCCCTGTGAGCAGGCACAAGAAGGAACATGGTTTTCCGTTACAGCTGTTAGCCTGCCGCTAGTTGCTCTGGATGAGGTGAAGGCATTGAGGGCCTGGTGAGGTGAGGTGCGCGGCGCGTGCCGCGAGCCAGAGCTCCACCACTCATATTTGTCGGCGTGGCAGGGATGGACCCATGCACAAGCGCCGTGCCTGTGTGAAGGCCCCGGGGGAGGCGATGATCGAGTAGGTGATTGCCGTTGGTAGGTTAAGCATGAAGAGCAGATCAACTTGGATAAATGCAGGAAGATACACGCCACCGGGTCTGGCCCAAGCGGCTTCGGGATGATGCAGCCCGAGGGGCGCCCCCAGCAAGGTAAGCTAAAGACTTAAGCAAAAGGGATACATGCCACAGGGACGGACCCATGCGGCCTGAGAATAATGCAGACCGAGGGGCGCTCCCAGCTTAAACGAACTTGGAAGATGTCACCTGGTTCTGTAGCCGAAGTAGAGTTGGTGCAGCTGAAGCCGCGTGTTGAATGAATGGCTCCTCATGAGCCACCGGGGCCCTAAGCCGCGAGAGGCTCTGGGGGTTCATGAGGTTCCCTGAAGGCCGTTTCCATCTCCTCCAGGACGGCATGGAACCTGGCCTCCTGAGCCGCCAGGACTTGTCGCACGTTGCGCTAATAGGCCGACGCCACGCCCGGCAAGCCGAACGGCATGCGAACATAGCTGTGTGGCGGGCCCTCGCAGCGGCCCGCACACGATGTCCAGATGCGCTCCTGAGATGCGGCCCTGTTGAGCCCTGGAATGTCGATGCAGACACGCAGCCCGGCATCCTCGTCTGGATGGGGAGCCGCGCCATGTGAGCGGCTGTGGCCGCGCATGGTTCTTGCTTCTTGCAGTTCCTGGGTGGTCTTGGTGATGAACTCCTGGGTGGTGGGCACTCCTTGCCCTGTGTTCGCCTGAGGGAAACGTGCCGCAATGCACGCCTCCAAGTGGTGACCAAGCGCCTCCCTCATGAGGTTGGCATGGTCCGTGGCCCTCCATAAGAGAGCCCCTGAGCCCTGCCCGAGGAGGGCGCCGGACGCGCCTTCCTATGCGACAGAGGGAGGCGCCCCTGGAGCGGGTGCTGATCCTGACGAGGCTCGAGCTGCGTCGCCGCCCTCCTGAGATCCTGCTTGGCGCAGCTTCTTCTTCTTGGGGGTGGCCTCCGGAGGGCCTTCACTCCTGCTGTCGGGGTCTTCGATTGCTGCAGCTTGAAAGGCGCGCTCAAGGGAGCACACCGCATCCCTCTCTTCACACGGGACCGTGATGATTCCTCCGCTTCCTGGCATCTTGAGAACGTTGTAGCAATGATGATTGACTGCCATGAACTTGGCCAGGGCTGGATACCCAAGGATGGCATTCTACGGCAGACGGATGTGCGCAACGTTGAAGTCAATGAGCTCGGTGCGATAGTTCTTGTGCTCCCCTAAGGTGACAAGCAGGCGGACCTGCCCTATCGGTGTGGTGGAACCGTCAGTCACTCTTGAGAAAGGCTTGGTTGGCTGGAGCTGCTCATATGGCACTTGGAGGTTGTCGAACGTGTCGACGGACAGGACGTTGAGCCCTGCGCCGCCGTCGATGAGGGTCTTGGTGACTTGCACATTGCTGATGACTGGGGATCACAGCATAAGGAGGGCGCCAGCGGTGGCTGCGCACTTGAGCTGGTCTGCCGAGTTGAAGGTGATGGCACATTGGGACCACCTGAGCAGGCGCGTGGCCTAGAGCTTGGGGAGCACCGCATTCACCTCGTGAGCGAACTGTTTGAAGATGCGCTGAGAGGCTGGGGCCTGGGCACCGCCCAAGATGCTGCGATCGACGCAGTTCTGGAAGCCCCAGCCCCTTCGCCCTGGTGGTGGTGGTCATCGTTCCTCCTTGGCGGCGGCAGCGGAGGAAGACTGGCGTTGCCCTGGGGGCGATCCTCACGAGGCTGGTCCCTCCAGGCACCCTCGCGAGGTTGGTCCTGCCAGCGGTCCTCACGAGGCCGGTCGCGCCACTCCGGGCGCGGGCCACGGTCGTCCCAGCGTCCGCCTCCGCGGCCGTAGCCCCGGTCGTTGCGCTCGGGGCGTCGACCGTAGCGTCCTTCCCGTATGGCTCTGAGCTCTTGGCAGTCGCTGGTGTTGTGGGTGTTCAGGTTGTGGAAGGCGCAGAATGGTCGGCCGTTCTTGGATGACTCGGGCTGATCTCTGCCTCGCTTGGTGTCGGGCTCCGCTGCGAGCACTACTGATTCTTTGCGCTTCACGTCCTTGGCCTTGGCCTTCTTCTCCTCCGCTCCTGCAACTGGCAGCTCAAGGAGAGAGAGGCGCCCCTCCTCAGCTCTTGCACACTTGGTCGCCAAGTTGAACAGCTCCTGAGATGTGCAGAGCTCCTCGTGGATAGCGAGCTCTTCCTTCATCTTGACATCACGGATGCCGTCTGAGAACGCGGAGATGATGGCTTCGTCCGTGACCTTGGGGATCTTGAGGCGGGTGTTGTTGAAGCGCTGGATGTACTTCTGGAGGGTCTCTCCTGGTTGTTGCTTGATGCGGCGTAGATCACCCGCGGCCGGTGGGCGGTCGCGAGTGCCCTGGAAGTTGGCAATGAAGCGGTCGCGCATCTCATCCCAGGAGGAGATCGAGCCGTGCTGCAGGTTCAGGAGCCAGGAGCGGGCCCCATCCTTGAGAGCCATGGGAAACCAGTTCGCCATGACTTTTTCGTCATCGTTGGCCGCTTCGATGCTCAGCTCATAGAGCTGCAGGAACTCCGCGGGGTCGGTGGTGCCGTCGTAGCGAGGACGCAGGTCTGGTTTGAACTTGCCTGGCCAGGCGACGCTCGCAGCTCGGGGGTGAAGGCGCGGCAGCCGACTATGGTCGCCGGGGCCCACTTCTGAGGTGGAGTTTGGTCTTGGCGAGGTCCACACTGCGCCATTGCAGGCGGCACGCGGTCTTGACGAGGTGGCGCGGGGAGCACCGGTGCAGCTTCTCAGGGCCGCGGGATTTCTTGGCAGCTTCTTTCTTCATGCGCGGGCGCCAGGCGCGGTGGATCACGCCGCGGAGGCGCGCGCCTTGGTGCCAAGGCACCGTCTTGGGGTTGAGGTGGTGGAGGCATGCCATGAGCCCCGTCGCCCGCGGCTGGTTGAGGGGGAGGCAGAGAGTGGGACGGTGCCGGAGAGCCGCCTGCGGCACAGACGAGCTCGGCGATGCGGTCGAGCCACTCCTCATAGAGGTCGTCGACGGGGCGGTAACGCAGGAGCCCGTTCGCCGCGATGAGCGCGGCCCGTGCCTCCATGGGAGCGCAGTGCGTGTGAGATGAGGAACCGACATGGGTAAGCGATGGAGTAGCGGTGCAGCTGTCTTGCCGCACCGAAGGATGCAGCGAGGACGCTTGCTGCTCGTTCCCTGCTGGGCCGGTGGCAGCGTTGGCGGCAGGAGACGGAGAACAACAAGGTGGCCCGCCTACGGGGGCCGTCTGAGCGACGCGGGCAGAGAGGGCAGCCCGACGCTCAGCTTGAGCACGGCGAGCGTCCACCATGGAAACGACGGAGCGATGGAGCAACAAACTGATGGAAGGGAAACTACGGCACACCCCTACCTGGCGCACCAAATGTCAGATGTGGGGTTTCGGCAGACCCTTAAGGTTCGAACACTGGGGTGCGCGCGAAGTCTCTCCCTCCTACCGATCTCCTCTCTAGCTTGCTAAGATCTTGCGGATGAACTCGTCGAACTCGCAACACAGAAAGACACGAGGTTTATACTGGTTCGGGCCACCGTTGTGGTGTAATACCCTACTCCAGTGTGGTGGTGGTGGATTGCCTCTTGGGCTGATGATGAACAGTACAAGGGAAGAACAACCTCCTGAGGTTGAGGTGTTCTTGTGCTTGTGAACTTGTGACGCGAGGATTCGTCCAGTTCAACCTGCCTCTGATGTGGTGACTAGCTCTACTTATATAGGCCCTAGTCCTCTTCCCAAATATCGAGCGAGAATGGAGCCAACAACGGCGGGCAAATTTGAAGGGGAACAACTAGTACAAGCTATCCTGACAAAAGCGGTATTCGCCTGCGGAAAGCCCTGGGGTGACGCCGTCTTGGGCTCCACGATGACCTCCTCCTGGCCGTCCTCCTGGTCTTGGTCTCGTTGCACCAATATGGCAACCTTAGCCTGATGCCTCGGTACTCTTCGCCTGCGCTGGCCTCCTTAGCACCAAAGAGGAAATAAGGATGATGCGTGCACCGGCGCCCGCCTGGCACCCGCCTGGTACTGTTCGTCATGGCTCACGTCACGAAAGCCTCGTGAGGTTTTCCTTGCCTTGATATCTCCGCTCCTCGTGAGCCTGCCTGGCTAGGCCACTCTAGAGGAGGTCTTTCATCCTCCGCCTCGTGAGGGTCTTGGGTGTCTTGCTGATGAAGATGGGTCGTACGGCTTGCTGCTTAGCCATGCTGTGGGCCGCAGGCAGGCAAGTCTGGGGACCCCCGTTCCTAGAATGGCGACAGTTGAATATCATGGGTTGCTTGTTGACGTTGAGCTTGGTCGCGAGTCGTTGTACTTGACGCTCGATGGTGTGCCTTGTATCTTCATGCATCTTCTTGAGGTAGTTCATGCGTGTGCTCGCGTCCATGTTGATGCGCTCTTGTAGTGGTAGAGGAAGGATGTCCAAAGGGGACAACGGGTTGAATCCGTAGACGACCTTGAAAGGGGACTTGCCGGTTGTTGAGTGTCTTGCGCGGTTGTAGGCGTACTCGGCGATCGGTAGGTACTCCTCCCACTTCTTGATGTTCTACTTGATTAGCACGCGGAGAAGAGTGGAGAGCATGCGCTTCGTCACCTCCGTTTGGCCGTCGGTTTGTGGATGGTATGCCGTGGAGAATAGGAGCTTGATTCCGAGCTTGGCGCATAAAGTCTTCCGAAAGTAACTCAAGAACTTGACGTCGCGGTCCGATGCAATCGTCTTTGGCACTCCATGAAGTCGCAAGATTTCCCTACAAAAGAGATTGGCAACATGTGAAGCATCGTCTATCTTGTTGCAAGGAATGAAATGAGCCATTTTGGAGAATCGGTCCAGAACAACAAAAACGGAATCCTTGCCATTTTTTGTTCTAGGCAAACCAAGCACAAAATCCATGCTAATATCTTCCCATGGTTGATATGGAATTGGAAGTGGCATGTAAAGGCCATGAGATTGAGCTTTAGAATTAGCTTTGCAACATGTAGAGCATCGGTTGGTGAAGTGGTTGACGTCGCGAAACATCTTGGTCCAAAAATAGTTCTTGGAGAGCATAGCAAGTGTCTTGTCGCATCCAAAATGTCCCATTAGTCCTCCTGCATGAGATTCCTGCAAAAGCAACAAACGTAGAGAAGACTCGGGGATGCAAAGTTTGATAGCTCTCATAAAATAACCATCCTTGACGTAATATCGTTCCCAAGATGGATGCGTCAAACATTTGGCATAAGGAATGGAAAAAGTAGGATCATGCTCATACAAGTCTTTTATGTGCTCAAAGCCAATGACATTCAATTCAAGTTGACTAACAAGCATGCATATACGGGAAAGCGCATCCGCCACAACATTTTCCTTACCTTTAATATACTTTATGACATAAGGAAAAGACTCAATAAATTCACTCCATTTAGCATGACGCTTGTTCAACTTAGTTTGACCCTTAAGGTATTTAAGCGTTTCATGGTCGGTATGTATGATAAATTCATGAGGGCAGAGGTAATGTTCCCATTCACACAAAACTCACACTAAAGCATATAGCTCTTTGTCATGGATGGGATAATTGAGTTGCGCTCCGGAAAGTTTCTCACTAAAATAAGCAATTGGCCGCTTCTCTTGTGTTAACACACCTCCTATGCCATTACCACTAGCATCACAATGAATTTCAAAAGGTTTGTCAAAGTTGGGTAATGCAAGCACGGGAGGATGAGTAAGCAAATTCTTAAGCTCATTGAAAGCGGTGTCTTGGGATGTTCCCAAAACAAACGATGCATTTTTCTTACTCAAAGCATGCAAAGGTGAAGCAATAGTGCTAAAATCCTTCACAAATCGACGGTAGAAACCGGCTAAACCAAGAAAACTACACACTTGTTGCAAATTGGTTGGTTGTGGCCAAGTTTTAATAGCATTGATCTTAGATTCATCAACATGGACACCCTTAGAAGATACTATGAAACCCAAGAAAACAAGCTTATCAACACCAAAGAGGCATTTTTCCATATTAGCATAAAGTTGCTCTTTTCGAAGAGTTTGTAGCACGTTGCGAAGGTGGGTGACATGCTCTTTGAGAAATTTGCTAAAAACAAGGATATCATCGAAGTAGACAACAACAAATTCACCAATATAAGGTCGAAACACGTAATGCATTAGACGCAAGAAAGTACCGGTGCTTCCGATAAACCCATTGGCATGACTAACATCTCATACAAGCCAAACTTTGTTTTAAAAGCGCTTTTCCATTCATCACCCTCTTGTATGCGTATTTGATAGTAACCACTTTTAAGATCAATTTTTGAAAAGATAGTGGCACCGCTAAGTTCATCTAGCATATCGTCAAGGCGTGGAATGGGGTACCTATATCTAACGGTGATAGCATTGACGGGAATACAATCGGAACACATGCGGAAGCTACCGTCTCTTTTTGGCACAAGAATGAACGATACGGCACAAGGACTCAAACTTTCGCGCACATGTTCATGGTCTATGAGATGCTTTACTTGCCTTTGTATTTCTTTGGTTTATTCGGGGTTGACTCGGTAGGCGGCCTTGTTTGGAAGTGGCGCTCCGGGGATGAGGTCGATGCGGTGCTCGATGCCTCGTAGTGGAGGTAAACCCGGAGGTAGCTCGTCGGGGAAAACATCTTGGAATTCCTGCAATAAAGAAGATAACACTAAAGGTAGATGGTGAGAGGTGTTAGCTTTTGGTGCCTCGTCCTTGCACAATAGGACATAGTGTAGGACACATGATAGGTTCTCTCACACTTCTCTCATCTCACGTGTGGTGGTGATGTCGATGTCGAACCGTTCCTAGTTAGCCGAAACACCGTAGGAAACGATGAACCACAACTCAAATTCTCAAAACCAAATGCGGCTAAATGTGTCAGAGTTGGTGGCGGTCAAGAGGTGGTAGGGTTTGGTGTATCGAAAGGGTTTGCAGAAGTTAGGTAGTGGTATTGGAAGGTGTATGCGGAAGTGGTGGATGTGGTTGAAAATTGGTGGGAAAATATCAGTTTCTTCAGGGTATTACGGACGTCCGGGATTTTACGTTCGTCTGGTCATCGGACGTTCGGTGGCTGTCGGACGTCCGGTGCCTGGGCGATTTCGAGCACGGGATGAACTTCTAGGGTTCGTGGAGGAAGTGGCGAATTTGGTCAAATCTGGGCGATTTTGTGGAGGGGATGATGGGGGAAAGCTAGATCCACTCAAGGCAAAGCAAATCCATGGATCAAATCCAACAAAACTTTATCACACCAACAAATCCCCCCAAAAAAAATTGAGGCTATTTTTGTGGGGAATTTTTGAATTAGGGAAGAACACAAGAAAATCAAGCTAGAAAACGAAGAGGGGAGGCTTCGAAATCGTGATCAACGTGGCTCATGATACCAAGATGATGTAGGGTGAGACCCTAAGCGGCCAATCTTTCACGAAAGGAGCGGATCCCAACTAAGAATACGAAGAACACGAGGGGAAAACGAGGGAAAACATAAGAGGAACTCTCAAAACCAACAAGATATAGTCACACATATGCTAGATCCTCGAAACACAAAGGGGAATACACGATCCAAAGTCAACAAGGGACGATAAAAAGGGTGACCGATTCTTCTCCATGAGGAGGTCTTGATGGGGCCAGCCAAGAGGGGGTCTTGAATCCGCTTGGCAGGATCTTCTCTGATGGAGGCGTGATCTCCGAGGAGAAGGTAACCAAGTGGATGAGCAAAGCTCTCACACAAACATGAGCTAATCCTTTGCTAACCCTAACTAGGAGGGGGAGAGGTCTATTTATAGTCTTAGTGCAAAGAGGGGCAAAGTGAAAGGGTACATGGGCCTCGGCCCGAATCTGGACACAGCCAGGGTCCGACGTCCGTGAGGCGCCGGTCGTCCGGAGGCTTGCGGGGTCCGGACGTTCGTAGGTCTTCGGATGTCCGCGAATTATGTTATGTTACCACGACGTCGGACGTCCGTAGGGGTCCGGTCATCCGGTCGCCGGTCGTCCGGTCTTCCTGGATTTCCGTAGATTCAGTTCTGTTGGCGTAGCGTCAGCCGTCCGGTCTTCCTCGGATTTCCGTAGATCCAGTTCTGTTGGCGTAGCGTCGGTCGTCCGAAGGGACTCGGTCGCCCGGAGCCTGGGGGTCGTTGGACGTCCGGTCCTGGCCGGTCGTCCAGTCGCTGTAGCATTTGCAGGCCTGAGTTCCTTGGGCTGTTGTGACCTCCAGGGGTCAGACGTCCGGGCTGGGCCGGTCGTCTGGACCCTGTAGCTTCCGTGCCAGCTCTTCCTCTTGTTCTTCGTACTTGGTGTCCTTGCCGTCTTGTCAATTGGATGTATATGTTCCGTGGCTTTCCTCCAAGTACCTAAGCACAGATAGTGTTTCCGTTTGAGGTAGTAGCCATGTCTCATGTGTCGAAAGTGGTAGTTTGGAAAGGAGCGAGTTCACCTTATCTTTAATAGCCTTGGCTCCGGCTCTTGTCATTGGTCCAAGTGGTGTCGTTGGAGGTGTAGATACGTCCATGGGGATGATCGTTGGATGCTCCGCATCAGATCTTGTCTACATCATGTCATCGTTCTTATTGCATTACTCCGTTTCTCCATGAACTTAATACACTAGATGCATGCTGGATAGCGGTCGATGTGTGGAGTAATAGTAGTAGATGCACACAGGAGTCGATCTACTAATCTTGGACATGATGCCTATATAATGATCATTGCCTGGATATCTTCATGAGTATTTGAAGTTTTGTCTATTGCCCAACAGTAATTTGTTCACCCACCCTTTACTATTTTTCTCGAGAGAAGCCACTAGTGAAACCTACGGCCCCCGGGTCTCTTTCTCATATATTTGCCTTTGTGATCTACTTTTTCCTTGCATTTATTTTTAGATCTATTAAACCAAAAATACAAAGATACCTTGCTGCAATTTATTCTTATTTATTTTATTGGGCGTTCGATCTATCAATTTACTACAAATTTATCTTACGTCCGTTTGCCTATCTTGAGGCGCCGTACCCCGGAAGGGATTGACAACCCCTTTAACACGTCGGGTTACGAGGATTTGTTGTCTTTGTGCAGGGGCTGTTTATGTTGTGTTGATTGGTTCTCCTACTAGTTCGATAACCTTGGTTTCATATCTGAGGGAAATACCTACAGCCGCTGTGCTGCATCATCCCTCCCCCTTTGGGGAAATACCGAGGTAGCTTCAAGCGACATTAGTATCTTACTTATCTGGCTTAGTCTTGGTCCTCTTGAGCTGCATGTTGGCCTTTGAAGATCTAATATATTGAGCTTTGGTCTGATCTTGGTGTTGTGATCTGTTCTCGTGCATGTGCACAGTCTGGGCAATGGACCCAAGGTTTGTTGCACCGACAAAGCTTCACTCTACTTATTTCTTGTTGATAGTGTTTTCTTGTTCCTTTAGAATATTAGTAACCTTTGTGATAGTCCTCGAGGTCCATGGTATATCATTCTTCCAAATACCATGAACCATCCTTGGCAGAAATTTGTTTGAACCAAAATATCACAATAAGAGTGCTCTTGATGAGTTCTTCGTTCGATATTTGTGACTCTGCCAATCCTACTGTTCTGCATGGGTTATCCGAAAGAAATGTTGAGCTTTGCTCGACATACTAATCTATGCATCCACAACTCAGAAAGTTATATGTTCCTTTGAGTTGTCCCTCTTCATTCATATTCTGACCTTCGTCTATCAGTGGATAGTCAAGAGTAATGGCACATTCGTGTCATCAATGCATGTAATTCTTGTGGTCCGTCGAGCCATTCTATTCTAGAATGACTAGGAGAAACAAACTCCAGTACCTTGTCCATTTCGAGGATTGGGTCAAAGTAGTTGTATTCCATGGATCAAAATGCCAATCAAGCTTTTGTTCGGTTCTACCTTGGAGTGTTACCTTCTTTACGTCAAGATTGTCATGGGAATTGCACCACCCCCTATGAACTCTTGATACAGTGATACTTTTCACCATCATCGTTTATTCCTCGGTCTCCGTGTTATTGTAACCAGAACACCGACACGTAAATCGTGATGAGTTAAATCAATACTCCTAGCAACTCCGTTGCTTGGTTGTTAATGGACAATACTCTCATCCTTAGCGTGCTGGTTATTGAATCATCATCCTAAGATTGATCTTTGTACCTAGTCCATATTTCCTGGTGCACTCTTTGATCAAGACATAGGATTGTGTCAATCCCATGCTTATTTGATCACATCATCTTGCCTCGGAAGCAAGATTGCTCCCGAGCTTAATAACATATCGGTGGTTCGTGATTTCCTGAATATCCTCTCAGAAGTATCACCAGTTTGTTCCCCGACCGTTATGTTGAGTCCGTGATCAAGTTGGTTTTATTTTAAACCACCCTTTTCTCCAAGAATATGTGTTGGATACCCTGAAATAGTTGGTTAAGCTAAACAACAACTTGGAGAGTTGGAAGATAAAAGTTGTGCCTAACTTAGTTCATTTCAAAAGGATATCTTTTGTGTGTGTGTGTGTGTGTGTGTGTGTGTGTGTGTTGAAGTAAGATGATATCTTCATCAAATGGTCCTCGTGATCAGTTGTTGGACCTATTATCTTGTTAAAACTTTGATTTGAGTGTGGGCTATAGTCAAATCAAATCAGAACAAACGGTGTTTGTAATGTTGTCCTACTTGTGGTTGATCCCTCAAGCATACACCATTATATCTTTTGGTCTGAACAATGCTATCACCGTGTTCACTTAATTGTGGAATTCCATCTATATGGAAACCTTGATGAATTATTGTCGAGCCCATCGGCAACATTTTTATGTTCTCGATGATTGTTGATGAAATTAAGCTAGCGTTGGAAACTTTTGTAAGCATTATCTTCATTTCCCATTCATGAAGCATATGTTTGGATAACAGAAGTGACTTCCTCTAATTCATGTGCATTTGATGCAAGTTGCCGTTCTGAATTCGAGAAAGCTTGTTTTTACTTCCTCTGGAATCATCCCAAGTCAGTCATGCATGTGCGAAGTATTCTATGGTTTGATAGACTGATCATCTCCATTCTATATCTATTCTTAGCACACCAAGCCATAGACTGATTTGTTCAAGGAAGATAAGTCTATGCTTGGGATCTAACCCATGGATTTGCGTAAAGACTTCGTTATCCTCAATGATGGTTCCCAACCTGAACTCGGCAGTGTTTTATTATAATACTACTACGTTGATGTAGGGTAGAACCCTAGATGGACGATCTTTCACAGAATGGAGGGGATCCCGTGAAGAAAACAAATGACACGATGAACACAGGGAAGAACAGAGAGAAATCACAAGGGGAAACACTCAAGAACAAGTCCAATCACACATCCACTAGACAATCAAACGCACAAGATCCACAAGGTACATGAACAACAAAAGGAAACATACAAGGTAAAGTTCATCTCGAAGAGGAGGTCTTGATGATATCCTAGACGGATCTTCCCGTGAGGGGCCTTGATGACTTATCTCACAGGATCTTCTCACATGGAGGTATTGAACTCCATGGGAGTGGTGGTATCTCTCTCTCTCTCTCAAGAGTAAAGGTAGGTAGGAGCAAAGCTCACATACAAATGAGCTATCATATTTGCTAACCCTAACTAGGAGGACGAGGGGGTGTATATATAGTGCTATCCCATGAAGGGGTAAGTGAGAGGGGGATACATGGGCCTCAGGCCCGGTTAGGCACGCGCAGGTGCCGGAAGTCTAGGCTAGGGCCCGGATGTCCGGAGCTTTGGGACGAGCTGGATGTCCGGGGTCTCGGTCGGATGTCCGGGCTGAAGTGGCAGTTCGGTTGCTCTCTGGATACGTTGCTGCCGGATTTCCGGGGGATGATGCCGGATATCCGGGGGTTGCCGAGGTGCCGGATGTCCGGGCACACGGGCCGGATGTCCGGCCGCTAATGCTTCGGCCGTCTGTTGGTGCAGCTCCTTGGAGACTGCACAGACGCCGGATGTCTGGCCCTTGGCCCGGATATCTGACCGCTGTAGCTTCAGCAGCTCCGCCTTCTTTCGTCGTCGCTTCCAGGCTTCCCTTGCAGATGGTGTAGTTGTTCCTTGGTGCTTGCACTCCTCCTCAACATCCGTGAAGCTCCGACAATACCTATGCATGCACACGGGAGAAGTGTCAAGTGGTATACCATCCTTGAAGGGGTTAAGTGAGCACGTGTAAAGGAGATGATTCAGCTTTGGGTATGTGAAGTAGATGTCGCACGTGTCACTCACCAAATGGACTCTTGACATGGTGATGTCCATAGGATGCTCCACATTATCCCCCCTCCCCTTGGGAAAGATCCGACCTCGGATCGGAAACCAAATTACCATGGTAAAGAGATAGCTTCGCCGTGTAGAAGTGGACGTTCACCAAGTACTCATCATATTGAAACTCGAAATGGGCACTCTCCAATGTCACACTGTCATGTGATTCCTTCAAAAGGAGTAAGGACAACAAACACTTGGAAAAACAAATGTGGTTAGTGTAATTGCAAAACCAAGCATTCAAGAGGTGATTCACCAAACATGTGTCGTCATGAAGAATATCATAGGGTGTGACAAAGGATTGTGACCTGGCTTGTAAGCATATCAATCGAGCACAAGCAAATATATCGTGGGAACAAGTATGCAATTGTGAGGTATTGATGCAAATATGTGTGACAAGAGAATAAGCATCTACCTCGAGGTCATAGCAAGCATTCAAAAATGGCTCAATGAAAGGTCTATGGTATGCATATGAAGACAATCATTGAGCCATTTTTTGTTCTAAACACATGGGTCAAGTGCAAGAAAATCCAAGCATAATGTGCATGGGGTGTAGTGAATATAGTGTGTCGGTGCAACAAACCCTCGGTCTGTTGCCGAGACTGTGCACAGGCATGGGACCAAGATTGAAGCACCAGCCCAAGTCAAAGTACAAGAAGACCAAGAGATTCGAAAGACCAACACGCAGATCAGAGAGACCAAGATCAAGCCAGGGAAGCAAGATACCATCAAGAGAAAAGCCTCCCTTGCCGGGCAGGCGAGTCCGGCAAGGTGCGAGGCCACGCCCAGAAGCAAACAAGCCAAGGTGTCCCGACAGGGCCTGTCAGGACTCATGGAGCCAAGACCACCTCACCAACCACTCCACCACAACCCACATCCTCAATCACTGCCGTGTCAAGCCGCAGAGTGACTAAGTGGCAACCATTCGCCACATGGCAGCCTCTCCCTACAGGAAAAACCCACAGATTACACCCATCCTACGACGTGTCAAGCGAGCAGGCGTGGAGCTGGCAAGATAACCCAACAAGCCTTGCCGGGCAACCAACGATGTGGCATTGAGCGGTGCATTTAATGCGCCCTGTCAGCCTGCAAAGTTAGGTATGATAGCACTGTTTGCTATGTTCTCAGTGCATAATGACTACTTTGCCATTGTGGTAACCCCTTGGTCTATAAAAGGAGGCCCATGGCAACCGTAGAAAGGGTTAGAAGGTTGAATAACTCACACCCCCATACGCGCGTAGTCGCTGCTGCCCTGAGGCAACCCCTTCCGAGAAAGTGTAGTACACTCCACCATCAATCCACCAAAGAAGGAGTAGGGTTTTACGCCTCACGGTGGCCCGAACCTGGGTAAAATTGCCTGTGTGATCTCCGCCGTGCTGCCCCACGCTTGTCTGCTCTTTGTGCAATGCGACGTCCCCCTGGCGAACTAGCAAGGGGCCTCTTGGTCCCATAGGTGGCCGTGGTTTCCCGTGACATCTTTGGCGCACCAGGTAGGGGACTCGCTTGCGCGAACCTGTAGGCGTGTGCAACGCGTCATCTTCATCACCATCTTTATCTTGGACGGCGCGATCAACCATGGCACCCAAGAAGAAACCCGGTCCCCTGGCTCACCCATCCACTTTGAAGGCTCCGCCGCTCACGGCCTCCAACGCTGCGGGGGGTGCAGAAACACACGAGCACGCGGACACTGCTGAGGATGTGGTCGGAGCAGGCGGCACCGTCACCACTTCCCCCGCGGCCGAGGTAGGAGCAGGAGGCATCAGAGGAGAGCAGCATCAACAACACCGCAACGGCTATGCTCCGCAAGGTACAGGCAAAGGGGTTACTCCATCTGCGCCCCTTTCCCCCGCTGACAGGCACAACTGCAGCAACGGCGCATGGACTAGGGCGAATCGCCGCCCTTCGGCCGCTCCCACTACAGGTGCGGTTGTAGCACGTGCACCTCCCCCGGAACGCATCGACCAAACCGCTGCGCTCGACGGAGCAGCTGGCCCTCGAGCGCCTTCGCCCCACCCCATCCAGGTGGTCGCCCCACAACAGTAGTGGGGCACAGTGCTGCCTCCGCTGGCACTGTCAGGAGCAAAGTGACGGTGCGATCGACTACATCATCACCCATACCAAGTACAGCTTCGGAGGCCATGGCGCAGGCTTAACTGTTGCTGAGGTTTTCGCTAGCGGCCGAGCAGATGGACGAATGGCGTGCCACCATCCAAAGTCTGCTCAGTTTTGCCGAAGCTGGGGGCTCACGGCGAGCTGGCCCGCCATAGCCTCCCCAAGTGACAGCAACGGCTCATGCTGCTGGCCATACGGAAGGGGCCATCCCCACGGTGCAGTCATCGCCACGGCAGCCAGTGCGAGCGTGACAGAATCAAGACTCCGACGACGTCTCGATGGCCTCTTCTAACCCTCGAGCACGTCCAGGCCAATGACGATCCCCGAAGGATAGGCGGAGATAAGACACGTGCGTCGTCGCCGAGCAACGTCGTGACAACCTCCGCCGGACCAATGGGTGCGACGACCCCGACGTCGGCGATCCCGCGCTCGGTATTGGCGGGTGCCTACCTTTCGAGGTTGGCTACCCTGCCATTACTCCTGAGCTGCAGCAAGTCCGTCGGCCGTCCTTCGTACATTCAAGCCAGAGATATCTGAGAAGTACGATGGGAGGTTGAACCCGGCAGAGTTCCTAAGCATCTACACCATCGCTGTTCAGGCTGCCGGGGGAAGAGATGAAAAGGTGTTTTCCAACTACTTCCCTTTGGCCCTCAAGTCCAAGTGAGGTCTTGGCTGATGCACCTACTGGAGAACTCCATTTTGTCATGGGCTGACCTATGCCATGAGTTCATTGGCGCCTTCACCGGCAGTCATCAGGAACCTGGCAGGCCAAATGACTTGCAGCTTCTCCAATAGAAGGAAGGAGAAACCCTTTGTAAGTATTTACAGAGATTCAGCGAAATTCATAGAAATATCCCAAATATCATCCGGCAGCCGTAATAGCTGCCTTCCAGTCCAATGTGCGCAATCATCGTATTCGTTCCAAGATGAACGTATGGTTTCCCAAGACTGTGAAGGAGCTTTACATACTGGTGGATAAGTGTGCTCGGATGGAGGAGGGAAGGACGTTGCCCGGAGTGGAAGATTGCACCAATGTTGATTCAGAGGATGATGATGAGTCAACTAGTCAGAAGAAGAGCAAGAAACGTAGTAAGAAGCGGAGGGATAAGGCAGTGATGACTGTTGAAGTACCAGGTACGCCTAGTGACTTGTAACACACAAGATCCACAAGGGACATGAACAACAAAAGGAAAGATACAAGGTAAAGTTCATCTCGAAGAGGAGGTCTTGATGATATCCTAGATGGATCTCCCCGTGAGAGGCCTCGATGACTTATCCCGCAGGATCTTCTCACATGGAGGTCTTGAACTCCATGGGAGTGGTGGTCTCTCTCTATCTCTCTCAAGAGTAGAGGTAGGTAGGAGAAAAGCTCACATACAAATGAGATATCATATTTGCTAACCCTAACTAGGAGGAGGAGGGGGCCTATATACAGTGCTAGCCCATGAAGGGGTAAGTGAGAGGGGGATACATGGGCCTCTGGCCCAGTTAGGCACGCGCAGGTGTCGGACATCCGGGCTGGGGGACGGATGTCCGGGGCTTCGGGATGAGCCGGATATCCGGGGTCTCGGCCGGATGTCCGGGCTGAAGTGGCAGTTCAGTTGCTCTCTGGATATGTCGTTGTTAGATTTCCGGGGGATGATGCCAGATGTCTGGGGGTTGCCGAGGCGCCGGATGTCCGGGCACACGGGCCAGATGTCCAGCCGCTAATGCTTCAGCCATCAGTTGGTGCAGCTCCTTGGAGCCTGCACAGGCGCCGGACGTCCGGACCTTTGCCCGGATGTCTGGCCGTTGTAGCTTCAGCAGCTCCATCTTCTTCCATCGTCGCTTCCAGGCTTCCCTCGCGGATGCTGTAGTTGGTCGTTGGCGCTTGCACCACTCCTCAACATCCGTGAAGCTCCGACAATACCTATGCATGCACACGGGAGAAGTGTCAAGTGGTATACAATCCTCGAAGGGGTCAAGTGAGCACATGTAAAGGAGATGATTCACCTTTGGGTATGTGAAGTAGATGTCGCACGTGTCACTCGCCAAACGAACTCTTGACATGGTGATGTCCGTAGGATGCTCCGCATTCTACGTGGTCATGCTTGTCTAGGACAGCGTGTTCACATGTGTGTAGTAGAACCCGCTCATGTTTTGGAGCTTACTACCATAGTCCATTTCCCGAGAATCTCGCAACGTCATCTCGTCGATTTGTGTTGATACCTTTTTTTCAGACATCCTATTTGACATATCCCATTACAACCAGATCTGAATCTCAGGCAGATATGATGGTTGGAACATTCCCAACATTGCATTTTGTCCCCAGCTTGCACCGCCATTGTGCCAATTTCCCATGGGCTGCCCTTCTCGGTAATTGTTGTTCATGATCATCTTCAAAAGTGGTCCTACCATCAGTCCCATCCATTTCTGATGATAAGCAAAAATCACTCATTGTGTTGTCTTCAACAAGGTAGTCCACATCATCCATTCTAGACTGAGTATGCCATTTCTTCGAACTCCTTCAAATGATCGGTTGTGAATTGCTTTAGTCTAGTATGAAGGGTTTCCATCATCTCTGTATCAAAAGTAATTCTTTTTGCCACTTAAGGGAATAATTCTACGGGTCACCTTCTCTAGGGTGCCCCGTTATGGAATCATGGCAATTTATCTTCTCGCTACTTTGAAACCCATGCACTCTTATCTAAGCATGGAATTGTTGCCTACCAATCTGAACCTTCGTCATCTGCCTCTTTCCATCGCTGCTCATTTGTGTTTGTGTCTCAACTCAAGAGACGTTTCTACGTCTCATTCCATGAGTTGATCTTGTGACCATTAAGATGATCCCTCCCTATAGAGTTATGTCGCTCTTTTGTCCTCGTGTTGGGTGAAAATCTCGAAAGCAAAGACGTCAAGATCAATATAACGCAAGGAGTCGATATCTTCAAGAAGGGCAGTTGGATCAAGAAGATTGTGTTAGCTTGTGTCCCCTCTGTCTTCTTACCTCACATCCTGAATCTCGGGGCGAGATTCTTTTGAGTGGGGGTGAGTTGTCACAACCCTAGTTAGTGCTTGCTTCAGTAATGCATCATGTTTCAATTTTTCTTAAACTTGAAATGGGGATCAACAAACTCCAGCACTCCCCCCCCCCCCCCCCCGAAAATAACAGGTTCAACTGAAAATTATTTCAATGAACCCAAAATGCCCTTCACAAAAGTTCATCATTTTTGGATTAGTCTAGAACCTTTGCCAAAAATGGTGCACATTTTTCTAGGTCACTTTGGATTTTTTTACTTAAATCATAAGGTATTTGCATTTGGACATTTAAATGCTATGAATATTTTTTAAATGTCAAAAAACTTGAAAGCATTTGAGGGCTAGTGGAAATAATGTGGTTTAGCATTTTTACTAAACCAAAAAACAAATAAACTTGAAAGCATTTAAGTGCCCACAATTATTTTCATGATTTTATAATGTGGTTTAGCATTTTTACTAAACCAAAAACAAATAACATAAAAAGAAAAAGAAAACAGAAAGAGGGAGAGAGAAAGGCCAAAGGCCACTCATTTGGCTGGGCCGGCCCACCTGGCCCGTGCCAATCATCACCTACCTCTGCCAGTAGGCAGAGGAGGAGGACAGAGCACGTGCGCCCACGACGCCAAGCACCTCCCTGCTCTCCTGCGTCAACGAGGCCATGACGACGCCTCGGGCCTTCTCCTTGGCGCCGCCCCGACCCCCTGGACATCTCACTCTTCCCCTTTGTCCTCTCTCTCGCCCTCTCCTCGCCATGGTCGCAACCGCCAAGCACTCGCCGCTGTGAAACCGCAGCCACCATTCTCCCCTCGCCTCTCCGACCAGTCCACGGGCTCCGCCTCCATCGCCCGCGCCTCTCCGTCAACTCGTGCAATACCGGATGCCCTGCATCACCCTCTGCACTTCCGTCTTTACCGCCTCTGCCCCGAGATCACCGGCGCCCGCACGACCTTATCAGCCCCTCCTCGAGCTCGCCAAGACCACCGTCGACTCCACTGTGAGCTGCTGCTCCTCCCCCCTCTCTGTTCTCTCCCTCGTGCACCGTAGCCACCGCACCATGCTCGCCGCACGCGCCGTCGCCTGTGCTCACCGCCGACGAGTCCCCTGCTATCCAACGGCCCGGCCATCGTGCCCAGCTCCCTCCCCGCGCCGCGTCGAGCACGTAGATGCCCCACACGAGCTGCCCCGCCCATCGTAGCATCGACCCCGAGCTTCGACAGCTGTCGTGGTCTACGCTGGCGACGACTCCGGCCACCCCAGGCCAAGCCATCGCCACCACTCGATGTGGACGAGCGTCCGCATCATGTGGGTGCCCTCCGCCAGCCATTTGGTTGCCGGAGGAGGAATCCCGCACCTCGCCGTCGCGTCTGGCCTCAACGGCGTTGAGCCGCCGGTGGATTTGTGATACGTCTCCAATGTATCTATAATTTTTGATTGTTCCATGCTATTATATATTCTGTTTTGGATGTTTAATGGGCTTATTTATGCACTTTTATATTATTTTTGGGACTAACCTATTAACCGGAGGCCCAGCCCAAATTGCTGTTTTTTTTGCCTATTTCAGTGTTCCGTAGAAAAAGGATATCAAACGGAATGAAACCTTCGGGAGCGTGATTTTTGGAACAAACGTGATCCAGAGGATTTGGAGTGGACGTCAAGCAACCAACGAGGCGGCCACGAGGCAGGGGGGTGCGCCTACCCCCCCAGGCGCGCCCACCACCCTCATGGGCCTCTCGTGGCTCCACCGACCTACTTCTTCCTCCTATATATACCTACGTACCCCCAAACTATCAGAAGGGACCACGAAACCTAATTCCACCGCCGCAACCTTCTGTACCTTTTCCGGCGTCCGGCCGGAGGGGGCATCGATCACGGAGGGCTTCTACATCAACACCGTAACCTCTCTGATGATGTGTGAGTAGTTTACCTCAGACCTTCGGGTCCATAGTTATTAGCTAGATGGCTTGTTCTCTCTCTTTGGATCTCAATACAAAGTTCTCCTCGATTCTCTTGGAGATCTATTCGATGTAATCTTCTTTTGCGGTGTGTTTGTCGAGATCCGATGACTTGTGGGCTTATGATCAAGATTATCTATGAACAATATTTGAATCTTCTCTTAATTCATTTATGTATGATTGGTTATCTTTGTAAGTCTCTTCGAATTATGGGTTAGGTTTGACCTACTAGATTGATCTTTCTTGCAATGGGAGAAGTGCTTAGCTTTGGGTTCAATCTTGCGGTGATCGATCCCAGTGATAGTAGGGGAAATGACACATATTGTATTGTTTCCATCGAGGATAAAAAGATGGGGTTTATATCATATTGCATGAGTTTATCCCTCTACATCATGTCATCTTGCTTAAGCATTACTCCGTTCTTATGAACTTAATACTCTAGATGCATGCAGGATAGCGGTTGATGTGTGGAGTAATAGTAGTAGATGCAGGCAGGAGTCGGTCTACTTGTCACGGACGTGATGCTTATATACATGATCATACCTAGATATTCTCATAACTATGCTCAATTGGATCAATGGCTCGACAGTAATTCGTTCACCCACCGTAATACTTATGCTCTTGAGAGAAGCCACTAGTGAAACCTATGGCCCCCGGGTCTATTTTCCATCATATTAATCTCCCGTTATTTCCATTACTGTTTACTTTGCTTTCTTTACTTTTACTCTTTATCATAAAAATACCAAACATATTATCTTATCATCTCTATCAGATCTCACTCGTAAGTGACCGTGAAGGGATTGATAACCCCTTTATCGCATTGGTTGCGAGGTTCTTATTTGTTTGTGTAGGTGCAAGGGACTTGAGCGTGACCTCCTACTGGATTGATACCTTGGTTCTCAAAAACTGAGGGAAATACTTACGCTACTTTACTGCATCATCCTTTCCTCTTCAAGGGAAACCAACGCAGTGCTCAAGAGGTAGCAAGAAGGATTTCTGGCGCCGTTACCGGGGAGGTGTGCGCCAAGTCAAGTCAAGATTTGACTCCCAACAACAAGCCATTTTTGGCACCGTTGCCGAGTCTACGCACAAGTCAACATACCAAGTACCCATCACAAACTCTTATCCCTCGCATTACATTATTTGCCATTTGCCTCTCGTTTTCCTCTCCCCCACTTCACCCTTGCCGTTTTATTCGCCTTCTTCCCGTATGCCTTTCTGTTTGTGTTTCCACGTGCCTTCTATTTGCTTGCATCTTTGCTTGCTAAAAATCTATTGATATGGATCCACTTAAAGTGTTCTACTTGGATCATCTTCGATCCTTATGCGCTCGTGCTGAAACCCCAACTAGCCTAGTTGATGGGAAATCTTTAGATGAGCATGCTCATTTTGTGCGTCATCGTTTGTCTGAAAAGGGGAAGCTCTTATGGTATCACATAAATAGTTTGCTTTGCTATGCTTGGAATCTTTGTGAAATTTATGATTTTACTTGTTGCTCTAAGAACCCTAAAAAACACCTTCCCTACCTATGTGAGTTTAATGATAATGAAATCTTATCTTCTTATGGAAAGGGTGTTTATAGTTAGTATGATATCGAACAAATTGAAGAATTTGTCGTTTTCAAGGGTGCTCATGAAGTTGCTTCTTTGATTGAAAAGTATGATATTACTCTCTACAAATCTGAATATTCCGACATACTTAAATATTGCTATGAAAATTATGCTCATCATGCCTATGTTAAGGAATTTATTGAGAGAATGACCGTTGCCTTGGAAGAAAATAATGATTTGCATGAATCTATAGATAATTATGATTCCGATGATTTTATTGAAATTTCCCTTGATGAACATGATGCTTTCTATTCTTGTGGCCATGATGACAGTATTTATGAAGACGAATTTGCTATAGTTCCTTATGTTAAACATGAGATCATTGCTATTGCATCCATACTTGATAGTACCTTCGATGAAAAGCATGATTGCAATAACCTTACTATAAATTATCTTGATGTCAATTGTGCTAATAATATGCAAAACCCTAAGCTTGGGGATGCTAGTTTTGCTATGACTACTATTTGTTGCAATAATCATGATTGGGGTGATTCTTCTTATAATCTTGAAATTTTATTTAAGCCCCACAATGAATATGAGATTGATAATAGTGTTTGCGATATTATTGAAAGTGGGTTTGGAAGAGTGACAACTTCAGATCCCACATATTTGGATAATGTTCAATCTTATGAAATTTTTGATTAAAGTGGGTTTGGAGAGGTCATGACTTTAGCTAATGTTAATCCCACTATTTTGAAAGAGTGTCAACTTTGCATGCACATGGATCATGTAGAGAAAATTATATGTGATAACTATATTGTTGAATTTGAATATGATCCCACATGTAATTATTATGAGAGAGGAAAATATGGTCGGAGAAATTTTCATGTTACTAAATTACCTCTCGTTATGTTGAGATTGCTATTGTTTCTCACTTCTTCCTTGCATATGCTAGTATTTTCTTGTCTTCATAATTTGTTTGCCTATAAGATGCCTATGCATAGGAAATATGTTAGACTTAGATATGTTTTTCACATGCTATATGATACTCTCTTTGTGCTTCAATTCTTGTCTTTCATGTGAGCATCATCGAAATTATCGATGCCTAGCTAAAAGCTTTAAAGAAAAGCGCTTGTTTGGAGACAACCCGATATTTTTTACTTGCTGTTATTTAATAAATCTTTGATCTAGCCTCTGGTTAGATGTAGTTTTGTGTTTTAATTAGTGTTTGTGCCAAGTTAACCCTATAGGATCTTCTTGGATGATAGTTATTTGATCTTGCTGAAAATTCCAGAAACTTTCTGTTCACGAAAGAAATTGTTAAAAATCACCAGAACGTGATAAAATACTGATTCCAATTTCAGAAGATCAATAAACAAATTATTTAGGTCGTCCTATTTTGGTAGAATTTTTTGAGTTCCAAAAGTTTGCGTTACTTACAGATTACTACAGACTGTTCTGTTTTTGACAGATTCTGTTTTTCGTGTGTTGTTTGCTTATTTTGATGAATCGATGGCTAGTAAAAGAGCTTATAAACCATAGAGAAGTTGGAATACAGTAGGTTTAACACTAATATAAATAAATAATGAGTTCAATACAGTACCTTGAAGTGGTGTTTTGTTTTCTTTCGCAAACGGAGCTCACGGGATTTTCCGTTAAGTTTTGTGTTGTGAAGTTTTCAAGTTTTGGGTGAAGATTTGATGGACTATGGAACAAGGAGTGGAAAGAGCCTAAGCTTGTGGATGCCAAAGGCACCCCAAGGTAAATCCAAGGACACCAAAAAGCCACTTCTTGGGGATGCCCCGAAAGGCATCCCCTCTTTCGTCCTCATCCATCGGTAACTTTACTTGGAGCTATATTTTTATTCACCACATGATATGTGTTTTGCCTGGAGCGTCTTGTATGATTTTAGTCTTTGTTTGTTAGTTTTCCACAATCATCGTTGCTGTACACACCTTTTGAGAGAGACACACTTGATTCGGAATTTGTTAGAATACTCTATGTGCTTCACTTATATCTTTTGAGCTATATAGTTTTTGCTCTAGTGCTTCACTTATATCTTTTAGAGCACGGCGGTGGTTGTATTTTATAGAAATTATTGATCTCTCATGCTTCACTTATATTATTTTGAGAGTCTTAAACAGCATGGTAATTTTCTTTAATTGTGAAATTAATCTTCCATATTGAGTTCATTGGATATCGTGAGAAGTTAGATACTTGATAAGTGTTTTGAGATATAAAGGTGGTAATATTAGAGTGTGCTAGTTGAGTAATTGTGAAACTGAAAATACTTGTGTTGAAGTTGGCAAGTCCCATAGCATGCACATATGGTAAAAGTTGTGTAACAATTTTGACACATAGGTGTTCTTTTATTGCTTTCCTTATGAGTGGCGGTCGGGGACGAGCGATGGTCTTTTCCTACCAATCTATCCCTCTAGGGGCATGCGTAGTAGTACTTTGCTTCAAGGGCTAATAAAATTTTGCACTCTCAACCTTCCACAATTTTCTAGCTTGTACGGTACCGCGCATTGCCCTTTCTCACCTTGAGAGTTGGTGCAAACTTCGCCGGCGCATCCAAACCCCGTGATATGATACGCTCTATCACACATAAGCCTCCTTATATCTTCCTCAAAACATCCACCATACCTACCTATCATGGAATTTTCATAGCCATTCCAAGATATATTGCCATGCAACTTTCCACCATTCCGTTTATTATGACACCCTCAATCATTGTCATATTGCTTTGCATGATCATGTAGTTGACATCGTATTTTGTGGCAAAGCCACCATTCATAATTTTTCATACATGTCACTCTTGATTCATCGCATATCCTGGTACACCGCCGGAGGCATTCACATAGAGTCATATTTTGTTCTAAGTATTGAGTTGTAAATAATAAAAGTGTGATGATCATCATTATTAGAGCATTGTCCCATGTGAGGAAAGGATGATGGAGACTATGATTCCCCCACAAGTCGGGATGAGATTCCGGTCTAAAAAAAGAGGGCAAAGAAAAAGAAAAAGAAAAAAGAAGGCCAAAGAAAAGAAAGAGAAAAAAATGAGAGAAAAAGAGAGAAGGGACAATGTTACTATCCTTTTTTCACACTTGTTCTTCAAAGTAGCACCGTAATCTTCATGATAGAGAGTCTCCTATGTTATCACTTTCATATACTAGTGGGAATTTTTCATTTTAGAACTTGGCTTGTATATTCCAATGATGGGCTTCCTCAAAATGCCCTAGGTCTTCGTGAGCAAGCAAGTTGTATGCACACCCACTTAGTTTCTTTTGTTGAGCTTTCATATATTTATAGCTCTAGTGCATCTGTTGCATGGCAATCCCTACTCCTCTCATTGACACCAATTGATGGGCATCTCCATAGCCTATTGATTAGCCGCGTCAATGTGAGACTTTCTACCTTTTTTGTCTTCTCTCATAACCCCATCATTATACTTTACTCCACCCATAGTGCTATATCCATGGCTTGCACTCATGTATTGCGTAAGAGTTGAAAAGGCTGAAGCACGTTAAAAAGTATGAACCAATTGCTCGGCTTGTTATCGGGGTTATTGAAAGTGCAACTATCCCTAGGTGGTTTTGGTAATTCATAACAACATATAGCTCATTGAGCTAATGCTATTCCAAGACAAATATTTCAGGAAAGCTCAATGAATGGCATGGCATGGATGATGAAAGTGGATCCCTCAAAATATCAAGGACAAAGGATTGGCTCAAGTTCAAAAGCTCAAGACTCTACATTTTACATTTTAGTGATCCAAGATCACATTGAGTCTATAGGAAAAGCCAATACTATCAAGGAGGGAAGAGGTGTTGCTTAATGAGCCTCTTGCTTCATGTGCTTAGTGATATGCTCCAAAACCCTCCACTACTTTCTCACATCCACATATGACCTAAACCTAAAGTCAAACTCGGCCCTACCGATTCTTTCTATCCGGCGCCACCGAGTTCAAATGACATAGCCACTGCCACAAACCCTAGGCAAATCGGTCTCACCGATAGGGATCTCGGTCTCACCGAGATGGGATTGTAATC
This sequence comes from Aegilops bicornis, assembly GCA_021605145.1. Lineage (NCBI taxonomy): Eukaryota > Viridiplantae > Streptophyta > Magnoliopsida > Poales > Poaceae > Aegilops > Aegilops bicornis. The sequence continues at coordinate 368,032,507 of CM038674.1, read as the reverse complement.
TCTCTGTTTCCCTTCGTAATGTTTCGGTCTAACCGAAGTGAGCGATCGGTCCCACCGAGATTGCAATGTAAACTCTCTATTTCCCTTTTGTAACATTTCGGTCTCACCGAAAAGAGCGAATCGGTCCCACCGAGTTTACCTGACCAACTCTCTGGTTAACTAATTACCGAAATTGGTCTCACCGAGTTTGTGTTATCGGTCTCACCGAGATTACGTTATGCCCTAACCCTAACCATATCGGTCCTACCGAGTTGCATGTCAGTCCCACCGAAAACCCTAACGTCACTAGGTTTAATAAATCGGTCAGACCGAGTTTTATGATTCGGTCTCACCGAGTTTGGTAAATTGTGTGTAACGGTTAGATTTTGTGTGGAGGCTATATTCCCCTCCACCTCCTCTTCATTCATGGAGAGAGCCATCAGAACGAACCTACACTTCCAACTTACCTGTTCTGAGAGAGAACCACCTACTCATGTGTTGAGACGAAGATATTCCATTCCAACCATATGAATCTTGATCTCTAGCCTTTCCCAAGTTGCTTTCCACTCAAATATTCTTTCCACCAAATCCAAATCCTGTGAGAGAGAGTTGAGTGTTGGGGAGACTATCATTTGAAGCACAAGAGCAAGGAGTTCATCATCAACACACCATTTGTTACTTCTTGGAGAGTGGTGTCTCGTAGATTGGCTAGGTGTCACTTGGGAGCCTCCGACAAGATTGTGGAGTTGAACCAAGGAGTTTGTAAGGGCAAGGAGATCGCCTACTTCGTGAAGATCTACCGCTAGTGAGGTAAGTCCTTCGTGGGCGACGGCCATGGTGGATAGACAAGGTTTCTTCTTCGTGGACCCTTCGTGGGTGGAGCCCTCCGTGGACTCGCGCAACCGTTACCCTACGTGGGTTGAAGTCTCCGTCAACGTGGATGTACGATAGCACCACCTATCAGAACCACGACAAAAACATCCGTGTCTCCAATTGCGTTTGAATCCTCCAAACCCTTCCCTTTACATTCTTGCAAGTTGCATGCTTTATTTTTCGCTGCCTATATACTCTTTGCATGCTTGCTTGAATTGCGTGATGATTGCTTGAATTGTTCAAAGATAGCTAAAATCTGCCAAAGTCTAAAATTGGGAAAAGGCATAGCTTTTAATTGGTCAAGTAGTCTAATCACCCCCTCTAGACATACTTCAAGATCCTACAAGTGGTATCGAGCTTTGGTCTCCATTTGCTTTGATTTCCATAGCTTTTGGTGGTCATAGCCTTGGTTTCACAACCTAGGAGAGTATGGCGTCTAGCGAGGGAAATTATCACCGTAGAGGTCCTTACTTTGATGGCACTAATTTTGCTAGTTGGAAGCATAAGATGAAAATGCATATTCTCGGACATAACCCCGCCGTTTGGGCTATTGTGTGTATTCGTTTGCAAGGTGAATTCTTTGATGGGAGAGAACCGAACCGTGAAGCTAGTGCGGAAGAGTTGAAGATGTTGCAATACAACGCTCAAGCTTGTGATATCCTCTTCAATGGCTTGTGCCCCGAAGAATTCAACAAAATCAGCCGTCTTGAGAATGCAGAGGAAATTTGGGATACTTTGATTGATATGCATGAAGGTACCGACTCCGTCAAGGAATCCAAGTTGGATGTGCTCCAAAGTCAGCTTGACAAGTTCAAAATGAAAGATGGTGAAGGTGTCGCTGAAATGTACTCTAGGCTTGCTCTTATCACAAATGAGATTGCGGCTTAGGAAGTGAAGAAATGACCGATGATTCATCATCAAGAAGATCCTAAGAGCATTGGATGGAAAATATGATACTGTGTGCACATTGATCCAAATGATGCCAAATTACAAAGATCTCAAGCCAACGGAAGTCATTGGAAGAATTCTTGCTCATGAGATGTCACTCAAGGATAAGGAGGAACTTCATAACAAGTCAAGTGGTGCTTACAAAGCCTCATGTGAAGCCCCCACATCTTCAAGTGAGAAACAAACCTTCAATGAAGAATTGAGCTTAATGGTGAAGAACTTCAAAAAATTCTACAGGAGTAGAAGCAAAGAAAGAAGCTCCAAGTCAAGGTCCTACAATGACAAAAGATCTTCTAGTCGAGAGCGAAATTGCTACAATTGTGGGAGACCCGGACACTATTCCAATGAGTGTACGACACCCTACAAAAGAAGAGAAGATTCTCCCAAGAGAAGAAGTAAAAGAGAAGAATCACCACCAAGAGATAGAAGGAGTAGAGATGAACGTTATGAACGAAGACCCTCACAGAGAAGCTAGGATTTGGAAAGGAAGGATAAGTCATGAAAGAGCTACACAAAACGAAGACATCAAGCTCATGTTGGTGAATGGGTATCCGGATCCGACTCCGACAATCACTCCGGTAGAAGCTATCACTCCGACTCCGAATACACTCAAGATGAAGGTGTTGTCGGTTTAGCACTTGTGTCAACCAACTCCTATGACATATTTGAATCAACAAATGAAGGAATTGGAAGATGCTTCATGGCCAAAGGTCCTAAGGTAACACACCCCGAGTATGTTGATTTTAATAGTGATGAAGATGACTTGCTAGGTGATGATGATTTACTTATTGACAACTCTAGTGATGAATACTATGATGAAACGTCAATTAATCATGCTAATCAAGATGAAATGAATGACAATGATAAGGAGAAGATTGAGCGTCTAACTAAAGAAATAAACACTCTTAAGTTAGCTCATGAAACTATCTTCAAAGATCATCGAGAACTTTTAAGGGCTCATGAAAAGTTACACTTTGAAAAGCTCAATCTTGAGCAAGAGCATGAGTTCCTAAAAGCGATCAATGATGATCTCCGTAAGAAAAGTTCTTATTATATTGCCAAGCGTTTACTCTTATCTACTTACATGCCTCAAGTCAAGTCTAGCAACAAGAACAAGAAAGATTCTTCTTCTAGTAGTAACAATAACAATGCTAAATCCAATATTGTTGCCTCTAGTAGCTCTCTTGATTCCACTAATGATTCTCTTAGCCAAGTTACACTTGAGCAAGAAAATAGCTTATTGAAGGGACTTATAGAGAAAGGTGTATACAAGAGCCTTCTTTGGGAGTAAGCAATTTGAGGAAATTGTACGCAAGCAAGGAAGGCACCGGAAGAATCAAGGTGTTGGTTTTGAGCGAAAGTTCAATGCCAATGGAGTTGAGTGGGAAGAAGATCAATACCCCAAGACGAAGTTTGTTCCTCAACAAGAGAAGTATGCTCCTACTTCCTTCAAGGGAACACAAGATCAAGATGATCTTCCACCACAAGACCACAAGAACAAAGGCAAGGACAAGCTTCAAGAGGAGATTGATGCATTTGAAGAAGCACCTAAGGCCTTGGTCAAGTGGGTTCCCAAGACTACGTCAAGTTCTACTTCATCAAGTACAACTACTACACCAAGGATTCCCATCAAGATGATGTGGATCCCGAAGAAGAAGAAGTAGAGAGTTCTTGAGGGTGACTTCGCCAACATTCTTCACTCATATCATTATGGCAAGGACAAGTGCAATCAACTTCCATATCTTGCACTAGTTCAAGGAGTCACAAACCCTCATGTTGGTAAGGCTAGGGACAAGGTAACCAAATGTTTTCATGGACATCATTTTGTGTGTGCATCACTCTATGTCTATGGATATTCTTGTTTGTTCCTTCTGGGACTAACCCATGTAGGTATTGAAAGTGCAAATCACTCCAAAGGATTACTCCAAAAGATCTACATCAATATTGAGCATCCACATCTTCAACACCTACATGAAGTCATCATCGACAAAACCCAAGGTTAGTTTATCCCTCTAAGGGGGGATCTCACATCTAGGGGGAGCTTAACTCTAAGAATTGAGTCAAAGCAACTCTAATGATGTGAACACATAAATGCTTTATGTAAAAGTGGTAACCCCACTTGAGCCTAAACGATGAGTATGACCTATGATCAAATGTTCTCATTTGACTCCTAAGTCAATATACTCATATATAGATGACCTAGTCATCGCCAATTGTTTGATAGATGCTAGAATTGGTTGTGCATGCTTTGCCGCATATTTCATTTGTCATTTTATTGTGTGAGCATGTTGGTTGCATATTTCACTCATTCGAGGACATCCACTTGTTGTTTTGATTGATTTGTTCTTTCTTTGGCCAAGTGGATGGACAAGAATGCCTAAGAACCTTCTCTAGCTATCTATGCTTTTCTCGTCTCAAACTCTATTCATGCTACATCACAAATTTTGATCAAGTCAGATTCGAACCACTCTGTGTGACGAGCACTCGGAGTCTCCGATTCGTCATAGACTTAAACTTCCAAAACTTCTTTGTGATTTTCGGTCTGACTGATTCCTCCATTTTGGTCATACCGAGATCACTAAGTCGATCTAGGTTTTCAATCTCGGTGCAACCGATTTTAACTTTTCGGTCACACCGAGTTGCTGTAACTGTTAGCAGTTATGCATCTCGGTGCCACCGATTTGTTCAACTCGGTCTCACCGACAGTGTCGGGCTATATATTCACACGGGCAAATTTTGGAAAACTTTCTCCGAAACCCCTCGCCCGCGCATAGCTCGCTCTGCCTACAAGGTCTATGGATTGTCGACTTCGTCGCCAGCCGCCTCCAGCCGCTGGTTTCCGCCGCCATCAACGGAATTCTTCTCTGGCGTTGCCGCCGTAGCGAGTTCACCGCCGAACTTGGGTATGAACTCGATCACAGTGCTATCCTCGTCTGATTCTCAGCACATTGTGTTCATAATGCATCTTGCCACGATTGAAACACTTCTACCCAGTCAAAACAATCCTTAGAATAGGTATGATTCGAAAATTTAGGGTTAGGTTTCCGCCGAAACCATTTCGGACCCACCGAGTTGAAAAACTCGGTCCCACCGATTTGGCTAACGCCATTGCACTAGTAAGTCTCGTTCTGACCGAGAATTACAAATCGGTGTGACCGATTTTAGAACTTTGTGAAACCCTAGCAGTCTCGGTGCCACCGAACTGTGACTCAGTCTGACCGAGTTCACTAGTTTAGGTTCCAAAACTGCTTCGGTATCACCGAGTTTGAAAATCGGTAGATCCGAAATGCTTTATGTGGAAACTAAAACTAAGTTTTTGAATCATTTGTTTGCAAAATTCTCTGCATTTTGTGATGCTCATCCACTCTACCTCATCTATAACCATTCACAGGGTCAGCAGTCAGTGTGTGCAGCATGTCAGACCAAAGTGACAGCCAGAATAGGTCAGAAGAGCAGATTCACATGAGTGAGGGCACTAGTCCCTCTAGCAGCTCAAATGAGGGGAGCAGAAGCACTCCCAGTAATTTGCCCAAGGCTGCCACAAGGACAAGGAAGAAGAAGACCTCAGAGTCTAAGGATGAAGATTATGTGGCAGTTGAGGATGAGGCCAGTTCAAAGAAGAAAGTGCTCAAGAAGGAGTACAGCTCAACAATGATTAAGCACGGAATGAAGATCAAAAGGCTAGCAGGTAGACAACCAATGTCCAAAGCCAGAGTCTCCACTCAAGCTTCTTTGGAATCCCAGCCCAAAGAGCCTTCTGCTGCTGAAGGAAGGAAAAGGAAGGAAAGGGTCAAGAAGACCATGGCCAGAGTGATTGGGAAGCCTTCTATGATGGAGGAAGAAGAAGAAGAAGAGGTTGCTGAGCCAGCACCCAAGGCACAAAAGCTGATGGGTGATGCCATAAAATCAGGGCTGCAACTTCAAAGCCCAAAGCTGCCCCTAAGCCCAAGAGTGCACCAAAGAGGAATACAAGGAGTATACCAGCAGCTGAGAAGAACAAGGCTCCAATGCCTGAAGTTGATGCTGAGGAAGATGAAGAAGGGCATGTCCTAAGGAAGCTCAAGTCCAAGATTCCAGACCACAATGATGCTCATCCTGTGGCTGAGAACATGAAGATCGGGGAGAGATCAAGGGTTGAGGCTATGGAGAGAGTCGAGATCCATATGCCACCGGGAGAAGGACTGCTTTGTAGATTACAGGTTCCACACCAAGGAGCAGCAGGACTTTTATGAGACCATCTTATTGGATAAGAAGCCCATAGTTTGTGATATGAGGTGGGTCATTTGGACCTACATTCAGGAGAATGCATAACACTATCACGGAGTGTATGACAGCTTGGTGCTTGTGGAGTTGTAGATTTTGTTGGGCGAAGCTCACAAGCTGGAATGACGAGCTCATTATGCAATTCTACTCCACGACACATTTCTATCCAGATGGCGAGGATAGTTTGGATGTGCGAAGGAACAAGATATCACCAACCATAGAGGAATGGGCAAGTCTGATCAATGCCCCCAAGGAAAGTGAAGATGACTTGGACATTTATGCCAAGAAGAAGATGGGTCACAACTCAATGTCACCATGTACAAGGAGATCCCAGATGATGCACTTGAGACTTTCAAGTTTGGATCAGTTCATTATCTTCTGTCAGGGCTGCCTACGATCAACTGGATTCTAAGGCACACTATTTTACCTAAATCAGGTGACCACAACATGATTAGAGGGCATGCAATCAATTTGCTTCACATATTTGATGTGCCTCAGAAATTCAAAGTCATGAGCCTCATAGTTGAAACTATCAAGAGGACAGCAGCAGACCAGAAGAGGAGCTGTGGATATGCCCCACAGATTCAGGAGTTGATAAACTCAAAGATGGGCACAGGAAAGTATCTGTTGGATAAGGAACACATGGTTCTCTATCCTGACTTTGAGGACAATCAAGTTGTCATGACTGAGAATGAACCATCATCAGTGCAAGTGCAAGAGAAGAAGGAGAAAGCAAGGAAGGAGAAGGCTGCCAAGATGCCAACTCAAGCAGAGGCATCTGATTACTACGAAGAACAAGCGAGGAGCAGCTTGGTTACTTGATAGCATCAACACTGCGGATTCGAAGGGTTGGCCACCTAACTCAAAACTAGGAGAGCACGGAAAGAATCATGGAACAAAAATTCTATGATCTTGATGTCAAAGTAATCGAGATCTGATCGGTGTGGAGCAGCTACTGAGGATGACATGCAGGAGAGGAAGGGCGAACCACGGTGATGCATTTGCCAGAGTGCCACGAGCTCGGAGGTCAGTGCAGAGCCACCACGAGTCACTTCATCAGCTCCAGCTACAGCTCCAGCACAACCAGCTCCAGCACCAACTCCTTCAGCTCCTTCCACATCTACTGATGCCTTCGTCCTTGGAGTTCTATCTACACCACCTCCAGAAGACCAAGCCTGAGAGACGAAATAGTCCTATGCATTTTCTAGGAACTTTTTGGTAACTTGTTGCCAAAGGGGGAGAAAAATGTATAGATCATAGGCTTCGAGAGAGAGAGAGAGATTTGCTTTTTTGTTCTCTCTTTTCTTCTTGGTTGAACTTCGTTTGCTTTGATTGCTTGAGATACTATGCTTTTACCTGTGAGACATTGATGATCATGTGTTTGATCATAAGCTACACTTATACTTGTTATGATATTGTCTTACTTATCCTTATATGATCATTCACTGTGCTTGGTGATGAGTGCATGTATTCAATCTTTATTATTTTGAGCGCTCCACCAAGATGTATGTGACATGGAAGAGTAAACCATGAGCCTAATTCCTTGTGCATTTGCAGTCCAAAGCAAATCTTAAAATATGCACAAATTTAGGGGGAGCTCTTGCTTATCACATACTTCTCAAAGCGACGATGTTTTTCAAATTTTATTATCATTTGTCGAACCTTTGATCTATATGTTGTCATCAATTACCAAAAGGGGAGATTGAAAGTGCAACTATCCCTAGGTGGTTTGGTAATTCATAACAACATATAGCTCATTGAGCTAATGCTATTCCAAGACAAATATTTCAGGAAAGCTCAATGAATGGCATGGCATGGATGATGAAAGTGGATCCCTCAAAATATCAAGGACAAAGGATTGGCTCAAGACTCTACATTTTACATTTTAGTGATCCAAGATCACATTGAGTCTATAGGAAAAGCCAATGCTATCAAGGAGGGATGAGGTGTTGCTTAATGAGCCTCTTTCTTAATGTGCTTAGTGATATGCTCCAAAACCCTCCACTACTTTCTCACATCCACATATGACCTAAACCTAAAGTCAAACTCGGCCCTACCGATTCTTTCTATCCGGCGCCACCGAGTTCAAATGTCATAGCCACTGCCACAAACCCTAGGCAAATCGGTCTCACCGATAGGGATCTCGGTCTCACCGAGATGGGATTGTAATCTCTATGTTTCCCTTCGTAACGTTTCGGTCTAACTGAAGTGAGCAATCGGTCCCACCGAGATTGCAATGTAAACTCTCTGTTTCCCTTTCGTAACATTTCGGTCTCACCGAAAAGAGCGAATCGGTCCCACCGAGTTTACTTGACCAACTCTCTGGTTAGCTAATTATCAAATCGGTCTCACCGAAGTTTGTGTAATCGGTCTCACCGAGATTACGTTATGCCCTAACCCTAACCATATCGGTCCTACCGAGTTGCATGTCGATCCCACGAAAACCCTAACAGTCACTAGGTTTACTAAATCGGTCTCACCGAAGTTTTATGATTCGGTCTCACCGAGTTTGGTAAATTGTGTGTGTAACAGTTAGATTTTGTGTGGAGGCTATATATACCCTCCAGCTCCTCTTCATTCGTGGAGAGAGCCATCGAAACGAACCTACACTTCCAACTTACATTACGAGAGAGAACCACCTACTCATGTGTTCAGGCCAAGATATTCCATTCCAACCATATGAATCTTGATCTCTAGCCTTTCCCAAGTTGCTTTCCACTCAAATATTCTTTCCACCAAATCCAAATCCTGTGAGAGAGAGTTGAGTGTTGGGAGACTATCATTTGAAGCACAAGAGCAAGGAGTTCATCATCAACACACCATTTGTTACTTCTTGGAGAGTGGTGTCTCCTAGATTGGCTAGGTGTCACTTGGAAGCCTCCGACAAGATTGTGGAGTTGAACCAAGGAGTTTGTAAGGGCAAGGAGATCGCCTACTTCGTGAAGATCTACCGCTAGTGAGGCAAGTCCTTCGTGGGCGACAACCATGGTGGGATAGACAAGGTTGCTTCTTCGTGGACCCTTCGTGGGTGGAGCCCTCCATGGACTCGCGCAACCGTTACCCTACGTGGGTTGAAGTCTCCATCGACGTGGATGTACGATAGCACCACCTATCGGAACCACGACAAAAACATCCGTGTCTCCAATTGCGTCTGAATCCTCCAAACCTTTCCTTTTACATTCTTGCAAGTTGCATGCTTTATTTTCCGCTGCCTATATACTCTTTGCATGCTTGCTTGAATTGCGTGATGATTGCTTGAATTGTTCAAAAATAGCTAAAGTCTGCCAAAGTCTAAAATTGGGAAAAGGCATAGCTTTTAATTGGTCAAGTAGTCTAATCACCCCCTCTAGAAATACTTCAAGGTCCTACAGTTATGCATGATGAGAATGTTTGTGTGACAATATTGAAACATGGCCTAACTATATGATTTTGTAGGGATAAGCTTTCTTTGGCTATGTTATTTTGATAAGACATAATTGCTTGGTTAGCATGTTTGAAGTATCATTGTTTTTATGTCAACATTAAACTTTTATCTTGAATCTTTCGGATCTAAATATTCATGCCACAATAAAAAGATTTACGTTGAGAATTATGCTAAGAAGCATTCCACATCAAAAATTCTATTTTTATCATTTACCTACTCGAGGACGAGCAGGAATTAAGCTTGGGGATGCTTGATACGTCTCCAACGTATCTATAATTTTTGATTGTTCCATGCTATTATATATTCTGTTTTGGATGTTTAATGAGCTTATTTATACACTTTTATAATATTTTGGGACTAACTTATTAACCGGAGGCCCAACCCAAATTGCTATTTTTTTTGCCTATTTTAGTGTTTCACAGAAAAAGGATATCAAACGGAGTCCAAATGAAATGAAACCTTCGGTAGCGTGATTTTTGGAACAAATGTGATTCAGAGGACTTGGAGTGGACGTCAAGCAACCAACGAGGCGGCCACGAGGCAGGGGCGCGCCTACCCTCCTCCCCCCCAGGCACGCCCTCCACCCTCGTGGCTCCACCGACCTACTTCTTCCTCCTATATATACCTACGTACCCCCAAACTATCACAAGGGACCAAGAAAAACTAATTCCACCGCCGCAACCTTATGTACCCGTGAGATCCCATCTTGGGGCCTTTTTCGGCGTCCTGCCGGAGGGGGCATCATTGACGGAGGGCTTCTACATCAACACCATAGCCTCTCTGATGATGTGTGAGTAGTTTACCTTAGACCTTTAGGTCCATAGTTACTATCTAGATGGCTTCTTCTCTCTCTTTGGATCTCAATACAAAGTTCTCCTCGATTCTCTTGGAGATCTATTCGATGTGATCTTCTTTTGCGGTGTGTTTGTCGAGATCCGATGAATTGTGGGTTTATGATCAAGATTATCTATGAACAATATTTGAATCTTCTCTGAATTCTTTTATGTATGATTGGTTATCTTTGCAAGTCTCTTTGAATTATCAGTTTGGTTTGGCCTACTAGATTGACCTTTCTTGCAATGTGAGAAGTGCTTAGCTTTGGGTTTAGTCTTGCGGTGCTCGATCCCAGTGACAGTAGGGGAAACGACACGTATTTTATTGTTGCTATCGAGGATAAAAATATGGGGTTTGTATCATATTGCATGAGTTTATCCCTCTACATCATGTCATCTTTCTTAAAGCGTTACTCCGTTCTTATGAACTTAATACTCTAGATGCATCTTTGGATAGCGGTCGATGTGTGGAGTAATAGTAGTAGATGCATGCAGGAGTCGGTCTACTTGTCACGGACGTGATGCCTATATACATGATCATACCTAGATATTCTCATAACTATGCTCAATTTCTATCAATTGCTCGACAGTAATTCGTTCACCCACCGTAATACTTGTGCTCTTGAGGGAAGCCACTAGTGAAACCTATGGCCCCCGGGTCTATTTTCCATCATATTAATCTCCCGTTATTTCCATTACTGTTTACTTTGCTTTCTTTACTTTCACTCTTTATCATAAAAATACCAAAAATATTATCTTATCATCTCTATCAGATCTCACTCTCGTAAGTGACCGTGAAGGGATTGACAACCCCTTTATCGCGTTGGTTGTGAGGTTCTTATTTGTTTGTGTAGGTGCAAGGGACTTGAGCATGACCTCCTACTGGATTGATACCTTGGTTCTCAAAAACTTACTTACGCTACTTTACTGCATCACCCTTTCCTCTTCAAGGGAAAACCAACGCAGTGCTCAAGAGGTAGAAATTAGCCCCTGTTTGACCAGGGATTTGATGGGTCACTGACACACGGGCCCCACTGGTCAGTTTGACCCGGGCTGACTTGTTGACTCGACGACGTCACCCTGACCTAGTGCTGACGCAATAATCCTTTTTTCTGGAATTAGTTTATTTCGAAATAATTAGAAAATCCAAAAAAAAACCTAAACTTCAAAAAATCATAGAAAATAATTTGTAACTCAGATTGAAGAGATTTATTATATCCTTTATGCTACTTTCATGCATGAAAAACCAACATATACCTGCTGTAAAAGTGAAAACATTCAAATGGCATTTTAAATGCTTAAATTAGAGTTTGCATTTGAACCTTTGGTTCAAATGGACTCCCTTGCACTTGTTGCTAGTTGCATTAGCTCAAAGCACAACATATTGCCATGTCACATTCATGCATCACATTGTTGCATTGTGTTGATTGTGTTTCCTCTCTGTTGCCAGTAATTGTTCCCCCTCGTTGTTCCGACGATGAGTTCGATGACACCGATGAAGAGCTATACTGTCTTCAGAAGTGCCAGGCAAGCAAAACCCCTTTGATCACTCTGATGCAATCCCACTCTCTCACTCCCGCTCTCATTTACAGTATTAGGACAACAACGATTCAACTATTATGTGCTGCGGTAGTTTAGCCCCTTTCCTCTGCATGACCTGTCTTTGCTACAGTAAATAGTTGAAAGGGAGGGCATCTACATCAACTCTATTGCCCTACCGATGAAGCGTGGGTAGTTTACCACAGACCTACGGGTCCATACCTAGTAGCTAGATGGCTTCTTCTCTCTCATTGAACTTCAATACAATGTTCTCCTCGATGTTCTTGGAGTTCTATCCTATGTAATATTCTTTTGTGGTGCGTTTGTTGAGATCCGATGAATTGTCGATTTATGACCAGATTATCTATGATATTATATGAGTCTTCTTTGAATTCTTATATGCAAGATTTGATATCTTTGTATTTATCTACGAATTATTGGTTTGGTTTGGCCAGCTAGATTAGTTTTTCTTGCAATGGGAGTGGTGCTTAGTTTTGGGTTCAATCTTGCGGTGTCCTCACCCAGTGACAAAGTAGGGGTAGCGAGGCACATATTGTATTGTTTCCATCAAGGATAAAACAATGGAGTTTCCATCATATTGCTTGAATTTATCCCTCTACATCATGTGATCTTACTTAAGGCATTACTCCATTCTTATGAACTTAATACTCTAGATGCATGCTGGATAGCGGTCGATGTGTGGAGTAATAGTAGTAGATGCAGGCAGGAGTCGGTCTACTTGACACGGATGTGATGCCTATATTCGTAATCATTGCCTTGGATATCGTCATAACTTTGTGTTTTTCTATAAATTGCTCGACAGTAATTTGTTCACCCACCGTATTATTTTCCTTCAAGAGAGAAGCCTCTAGTGAAACCTATGCCCCCCGGGTCTATTTTACATCATATATTTTCAGATTTATAAACCAAAAATACCTTGCTGCAATTTATTTTCTTTTATATTATTTTACGTTTTATTTATCTTTTATATCTATCTCTATCAGATCTCATCCTTGCGAGTGACAATGAAGGGATTGACAACCCCTTTATCGCGTTGGGTGAAAGTGTTTGATATTTTGTGCAGGTGCATAGATTGGAGACTTGCGTGTATCTCCTACTGGATTGATACCTTGGTTCTTAACTGAGGGAAATACTTATCTCTACTTTGCTGCATCACCCTTTCCTCTTCAAGGGGAAAACCAATGCAAGCTCAAGAAGTAGCACCATCATGCCTGTGTATAGTTTGGGCAACATACGTGAAGGTTTGTTGCACCGACAACTAGGTTATCTATATATGAGTATATTGACTTATAAGTCAAATGAGAACATTTTGATCATACGTCATACTCATCGTGTAAGCACAAGTGGGGTCGCCACTTTTACATAAATCATTATTGTGTTCACGACATTAGAGTTGCTTTAGCTCAATTTTTAGAGCAAAACTCCCCCTAGTTGTGATATCTCCCCAAAGAGGGATGAACTAACCTTGGGTTTTGTCGATGACGACTTCATGTAGATAGTGAAGTGTTGGATGCTCAATGTTGATGTAGTCCATCAAGAGTTCGGAGCAATTCTTTGGAGTTTTGGACTTTCAATACCTACACGGGTTAGTCCCACAAGGAACGTACAAAGATATCCATAGACATAGAGTGAATTGCACATATGGTGATGCCCATGAATACATTGAGTTACCTTGTCCCTTGTCTTACCAGCAAGAGGGTTTGTGACTCCATGAACTAGTGAAAAATGTGAAAGTTGGATGCACAAGCCCTTGCCAAAATGAATATGAGTGAAGTATGTTGGCAGAGTCACCCTCAAGAACGTTCTATTTCTTCTTCTTTGGGACCCACATCAACTGGATGGGAATCCTTGGAGTTGTAGTCGAACTTGATGAAACAGAGCTTGATGAAGTCTTGGGAACCCACTTGACCATGGCAGGTGCTTCTTCAAATGAGTCAATCTCTTCTTGAAGCCTATCCTTGCCTTTTAGCTTGTTGTCTTGTGGTGGAAAATCATCTTGAGCTTGTGTTCCCTCAAAAGAACTGGGGTCATACTTCTCTTGTTGAGGAACAAACTTCATCTTGGGGTATTGATATTCTTCCCATTCAAATCCATTGGCATTGAACTTCCGTTCAAAACCAACACCTTGATTCTTCCGGTGTCTCCCTTGCTTGCGTGCAATTTCCTCAAATTGCTTACTCCCGGTAAGACTCTTGTAAACACCTTTCTCTATAATTCCCTTCAATAAGATATTTTCTTCCTCAAGTGTAACTTGTCTAAGAGAATCATCAGTGGAATTTAGAATTACTAGAAGCGACAATATTGGATTTAGCATGGTTATTGTTACTACTAGAAGAAGAATCTTTCTTGCTCTTGTTACTAGGTTTAACTTGTGGCATGTAAGTAGTCAAGAGGAGACGTTTGGCAATGCAAGAACTCTTATTTCGAAGATCATCATTGATTGCTTTTAGGAACTCATGCTCTTGCTCTAAATTTAGGTTCGCGAAGCGTAGCTTCTCATTAGTTCTTAGGAGCTCTCTATGATCCTCATGAGTTGTTTCATGAGCTAACTTAAGAGTGTTTAGTTGTTTAGTTGGGTGCTCAATCTCCTTAGCATTCTCATTCATTTCATCTTGACTATCATGACTACTAGCAAGTTCATTATAGTTCATATCATTATCTTTGTCAACAAGCAAATCATCATCACCTAGCAAATCATCTTCATCACTATGGAAATCAAGATACTCAAGGTGTGATAGCTTGGGGCCTTTAGCCATGAAGCATCTTCCAATTCCTTCAGTTGGTGAATCAAATATGTCACGGGAGTTGGATGACACTAGTGCAAGACCGGCAACACCTTCATCTTGAGTATACTCAGAGTTAGAGTGATAGCTTCTCTCGGAGTGGGTATCAGAGTCGGAGCCGGAAACCCATTCACAAACATGAGCTTGATGTATTCGTCTTGTGTAGCTCTTTGATACCTTATCTTTCCTTTCTGAATCCTTGCTTAATCAAGAGGGCCTTCATTCATAATGATCATCTCTACTCCTTCTCTCTGTATGAGGTGATTCATCTCTTCTACTTCTCCTTTTTGGTGAGTCTTCTATTTTCTTGTAGGGAGTCGTACACTCATTGGAGTACCATATAGGTCTTCCACAATTGTAGAAATTAAGATCATGAGTAGAAGATCTTTTCTCATTGTAGGACCTTGAGTTCGAGCTTCTATCTTTGCTTCTACTCTTGTAGAATTTGTTGAATTTTTTCAGCATTAAGCTCGATTCTTCATTGGAGACTAGCTTGTCACTTGATGTTGTAGGAGCATCACTTGAAGCTCTGTATGCACCACTTGACTTGTTATGGAGCTCTTCCTTATCCTTGAGTCACATCTCATGAGTAAAAATTATTCCAATGACTTCCGTGGGCTTGAGATCTTTGTAATTGGGCATCATTTGGATCAATGTGCACATGCTATCATATTTGCCATCCAAAGCTCTAAGGATCTTCTTGATGATGAACTTGTCGGTCATCTTCACTTCCTAAGCCGGCAATCTCATTTGTGACGAGAGCAAGCCTGGAGTGTATTTCAGCGACTCCTTCACCATCCTTCATCTTGAACTTGTATAGTTGACTTCGAAGCACATCCAACTTGGATTCCTTGACGGACTCGGTACCTTCATGCATATCAACCAAAGTTTCTCCAATTTCCTTTGCATTCTCAAGGCGGCTGATTTCGTTGAATTCTTCGAGTCACAATCCATTGAAAAGAATATCACAAGCTTGAGCATTGTATTGAAACATCTTCAATTCTTCTGCGCTCGCTTCATGATCTAATTCTCTACCATTCTCAAAGAATTCACCTTGTAAGCCAATATTAATGACAACCCAAACGTGCCACGCCCAACATGCGACCCTATCCTAAAGGAACTCGATGGTCCCACCAAGGATAGAAGCACATCTTGAAGACGATGTTGCAAGGTGGATATCATTACATCAACATTACATAATAGATGGGGATACATACAACAGGCATACAATGCCACACGAATACAACATCATCTTACATAAGAGCACCATCCGACTACGGATGAAACACAAACAAAAACTCAAACGACATCCACCCTGCTAGCCCAGGCTGCCGACCTGGAACCTATCCCCTGATCAAAGAAGAAGCAGAAGGAGAACTCCAAAACAAGCAAACATTGCTCTCACGTCAAGATCATCGCATAACCAACTGTTGGTGTAGTAATCTGTGAGCCACGAGGACTCAGCAATCCCATTACCATGGGTATCAAGACTAGCAAAGCTTAAAGGGAAAGGAAGGGGTAAAGTGGAGAGGTTGCAGCAGCGACTAAGCATGTATGGTGGCTAACTTACGCAAATAGGAGCGAGGAGCGAAGCAAAGCAAGCGGTCGTCAACTAGTAATGATCGAGAAGTGATCCTGAACTCCTATTTACGTCAAACATAACCCAAAAACCGTGTTCTCGTCTCGATCAACCCCGAAAAGAGACCATCACAGTTACGCACACGGTTGGTGTAGTTTAGAAGAGTTTACTTCAAGTTTACTACAACCGGATATTAACAAATTCCCATCTGCCACATAACCGCGGGCAAGGCTCTCGAAAGTTTATACCCTGCAGGGGTGTCCATACTTAGTCCATTATAAGCTCTTGCGATCAACGAAGGATATTCCTTCTCCTGGGAAGACCCGATCAGTCTCGGAATCCCGATTTACAAGACATTTTGACAATGGTAAAACAAGACCAGCAAAGCCGCCCGATGCGCCGACAATCCCGATAGGGGCTGCACATATCTCGTTCTCAGGGCAACACCGGATAGGTCAGCCTATGAGTAAAACCAGCCCTCCAGTTGCCCCGAGGTGGCCCCGCAGTATGCCCGGTTCGGACCAGCACTTAGAGAAGCACTGGCCCGGGGGGGGGGGCTAAAATAAAGATGACCCTCGGGTTAATTACTCCCAAGGGAAAGGTAATAGGTGGTAGGCAAATGGTAAAACCAATGTTGGGCCTTGCTGGAGGAGTTTTATTCAAAGCGAACTGTCAAGGGGGTCCCATAAATCACCCAACCGCGTTAGGGACGCAAAAACCGAGAACATAATACCGATATGACGGAAACTAGGGCGGCAAGAGTGGAACAAAACACCAACATAAGGCCGAGCCTTCCACCCTTTACCAGGTATATAGATGCATTAATAATATAAGAGATATTGTGATATCCCAACATAAACATTATCCAACATGGAGCAATCTTCATCTTCACCTGCAACTAGCAACGCTATAAGAGGGGCTGAGCCAGCGTTAACATAGCCAAACAACGGTTTGCTAGGAAGGGTGACAAAGGTTAGAGGTTCATGGCAATTTGGGAGGCTTGATAAGCAAGTGGTAGGTAACGCAACAAAGCGATAGAACGAAGCAACTAGCATAGCAATGATAGTAATGAGATCCAAGGTGACGGTCATCTTGCCTGAAATCCCGCTAGGAAGAAGAACGAGTCCATGAAGAAGACAAACGGAAGTAGTCGAACGAATCCTCACAGTCGCAACATTACTGAAACTAAGAAGCAACACCGGAAAGAAAACAAACAACATGGTAAATGCACAAGCATAAACATAGCATGATGCACAATCAAGTATGATGCATGTCCGGTTTAATGAGGCATGGCATGGAAAAGTGCAACAAACAAGGCTACAAGTTAAGTGGAGCTCAATATGCAACGAGTTGCATATTGACAAAACACCACATTGACATATTTAGTTTAATCTCGTTTAAGCTACCAAACAATGTTAAATGTTGTTAAACATGGCAAGAGGTGAAGCATAATTAAACTACCTATCTAGGCAAGTTTAAATGAGGCCGGAACAACAAACAACAATTCCAGGAAATCTCCACATGCATATTTCAAAATTGGTACTGTTCTGCCCTAAACCATATTTTAATGTTGTTAAACAGGAAAATAAAGTGCAACAAGTTAATCTATGCATCTTTCTACCCCATTTACATATAAAGTTTATTTAAAACCGAGCTACGGTTATTTAGTTATGAAATAAATCATTTTAACATGGCATTTATGCAAAATTAAACAAACAACAAGTTAAACATTTTAAACATGGATGAAAGTAGCATATTATGAAACTAGATAAAATTCTAATCATTTTACATATATGACATGTCTTATTTGGATGCATGGTTAAATAGTTATTAGCAGTTTAAAACAGGGGCATTTTTGAAATAAGCATGTCCAGGATTTAATGACAAAATCACAGCACAGGAAAAAAAACAAGTCACGGGCCGAATTAGAGCTACAAGCTGAAACATGAATGGATGCTGGGGGGTTTCTCACCATGGGCCATGGCCCGGTCCGGTGGAGGGGGAGGCTGGAAGGGGCGCTAGGCCTTGCCAGCAGCGCGAGATGTGGCTCGGCCGTGGTCAACGCGAGGCGAGCGAGCTGCTCCTTCTCGTTACTGAAAACAGAGGCGATTGCAGGTTCAAGGCGGCCAAGGCGGCATCACCGAAGGTCCTGGTGCCGGGTCGGCGGAATCGGCCGAACGGGCGGATTCGGCAGCGAGGCGGCGGAGCAGAGGAGATCCGGTCCAGATCGGGGCCAGGACGCGAACTTGACGGGCGGCTATGGTGCTGCAAGGACATGGCAGGGGAACACATTCAGAGAAGTAGCAGTGAGGGAGAAAGGAGATACGAGAAGGAGATGGACGGGCAGAGGGAGGCGGACCCGGATCCGGTCGCAGGAGGTCGCCAGATGTGCCGTTCTCACGGGATCAAAGCGGCGAGGGCGGAGGAGCTGCAAGCCGATGGGGCGCGGCAATGGCGTGGTGCTTCTGGGAGGAAAGCACAGAGAGGGGCGAAACGTGAGAGGAGAAGGAAGGAACCATAGGAAGGAAGGGAAGGGAGAGGTGGCGCGACGGGGCCAGCCTGGTGGTGGTGCTGCTTGCGGCCGGCTCGAGGAGAGGGCAGAGGAGGCCGTGGGGTCCTGCTGGTGTTGCTCCGGCGAGGGGCAACAGGTGGCGATGGAGCTCGGGCGTGAGCTCCTGGTCGAGGAAGACGAGGGGGAGGCAGCTGCCTCGGGCAGTGAGGAGGTCCGACGGGAGTCGCGGCTCCACGTCCGGCGCTGGGACGAGACGAAGGAGGTCGGCGGCGGCTGGATCAATAGGATGGATCGGACAGGAGTGGGCTGCAGTGCTGAATGGGTGGCGCTGAAAACAAGGGGAAAATGGCGGCGGTGCTAGGGGATTGGGTCGATGGGGAAAACAAGGAGGAGACCAGGGGAGGCGCTGGTTGGTTCGCTGGTGATCCCGAGGGGAACCAGATAGAGTGGCGGCGTGTAGCGACCCGACCTCCGATGGTGAAGTCTCTGTGTTTCAGTGTCATCCCTGGATCAGTAATGCTGACACACACAGTACTTGAAGGATTTATAACAGAGTAGCAATCACACACTTATTACAACGAATGTATCAAAAGAGAACTTATTACAATAATATGGCTTAAGGCCATCTAATGCGATAACAACAGAAGGCTTGGAAGATAAAGTGAGTCCATAAACGAAGAACGCGTTCGTTAAAACGAACGAACGAGCGAACGCTCGCTAAATAAATAAACCGATCTAAAATAATAATAAAACGCAACTAGAGTTTTCAAAAAAACCGAAACGGTTTTCTTCGAAAAACCGGGCGGCGGGGCGGCTACCATGTGGTGGCTCCGGCGGGGCTCCGGCTCGACGGCGGGGTGGCGGCAGCGGCGTCTAGAGGCGGTGGCGGCGACTCGGCGGCGGCTAGAAGGGGTGGCGGCGGCTCTCGGGGCTCGGCCCGGAGGCGCTGGCGGTGGGTGGTGGCGGCTAGAGGCAGCGACATTTATAGGATGGGGGGTCCGGCTTGGGGAGGGCAAGGCGTGGTGGTGTCTGCATCGGACATGGCGGCGGCCTTGAAGGCGGCGGCGGTTGGGTCGGCTGGCTGGGCCACGCCCCGATCGAGTCTTGAAGTGTGTGATTTTTAAATAAAATCTGCCGAGAATTAGAAAAATCCTAGAAAAATAAATAAAAATCTAAAAATGCCAAAACAAATTTTCACCGTGTAAATGAAATATTTAGAACGGGATGAACATTTTCTTGGCCCCTAAAATGCAATTTTTAAAATGTGCAATTTTTTTCCATGGTCAATAAATTCCAAATAAACTCAAATAAAA
This sequence comes from Aegilops bicornis, assembly GCA_021605145.1. Taxonomy (NCBI): domain Eukaryota; kingdom Viridiplantae; phylum Streptophyta; class Magnoliopsida; order Poales; family Poaceae; genus Aegilops; species Aegilops bicornis. The sequence goes on along the minus strand of CM038674.1, from coordinate 368,012,440 downwards.
TCCAAATAATGATTTTAACATTTTTCCTCCAATATTTCAATTATTTTGGAGAAGTCATATTATCTCCCCTCATTTATTTTAATAAGAAATATTTTCCGGATAGAAAAATAATTAAAATAAAAAATCCTCGTTTTCCAATATTTGATAAAATCAAATACGAAAAAAAATCGGGAAATCCCCAACTCTCTCCAAGGGTCATTGACTTGCTTAGGATTTCGAGGATTGCGGAAAGAAGATGCAATAAAATATGATATGCATGGATGACCTATGTATAAGATTCCAAATTGAAAATTTGGGATGTTACAAACCTACCCCCCTTAAGATGAATCTCGCCCTCGAGATTCGGGTTGGCTAGAGAATAGGTGCGGGTGGTCCTTGTGAATATCATCTTCTCGTTCCCAGGTGGCTTCTTCCTCAGTATGGTGGCTCCACTTAACTTTGCAAAACTTGATAACCTTGCTGCGAGTGACTCGGCTGTCAAAGTCAAGAATCTTTATTGGCTTCTCCTCATAGGTCAGATCACTATCCAACTGAATCGCCTCCAGGGGCACTGTATCTCTTGACGGTATATCGGCCATCTCTGCATGACACTTCTTCAAGTGTGATACGTGGAACACATTGTGAACTCCTGACAATCCTTCAGGTAACTCCAGTTTGTAGGCAACTTCTCCCATCCGTTCCAAAACACGGTACGGTCCTACAAATCTTGGGGCTAGTTTTCCCTTAACTCCAAAACGTTTCACTCCTCGCAAGGGTGATACTCGCAGATAGGCTCTGTCTCCAATTTCATAGGTTTCTTCCTTGCGTTTTGAATCTGCATAACTCTTCTGCCTGCACTAAGCAATCTTTAATCTATCTCGGATTAGTTTAACCTTCTCTTCGGACTCTTTGATCAAATCTGGTCCAAACAACTGACGGTCTCCTACCTCGTCCCACATCAGAGGTGTTCTACATCTGCGTCCATACAGAGCTTCAAACGGTGCCATCTTCAAACTGGCTTGGTAGCTATTATTGTATGAGAACTGTGCGTAAGGCAAATTGTCATCCCAACTAGATCCGTAATCTAGCGCACAGGCTCTCAACATGTCTTCCAGAATCTGATTGACTCTTTCTGTCTGCCCATCCGTCTGCGGGTGGAATGCGGTACTGAACTCCAATCTCGTACCAGTGGTCCGTGTAATGGCGATGCCAAAACTTTGAAGTAAACTGTGTTCCTCTATCTCGACACGATGGTCCTCGGAACTCCATGCAAACATACGATCCTGGACATATATATTTTGGCCAACTTTGCACTTGTATAAGTTGTTTTCACTGGGATGAAGTGAGCTACTTTGGTCAAACGATCCACTACTACCCATATTGAGTCATATCCTGCTTTGGTTTTGGGTAGTCCGGTGATAAAGTCCATGCCAAGTTTATCCCACTTCCATTCGGGTATCGGCATAGGCTGTAACAGTCCAGCTGGCTTCTGATGCTCTGCCTTCACTCTCTGACATACATCACATACGGCTACATACTCGGCAATATCCTTCTTCATACCAGTCCACCAGAAAGGTTCCTTCAAATCCAAATACATCTTGGTGTTTCCGGGGTGTATCGAGTATGGTGAGTCATGGGCCTCCTGAAGTATTAATTTCCTGATCTCTGGGTTATTGGGCACATAAACTCGGTCCTCAAACCACAAGGTATCGTGCTCATCCTCGCAAAAACCTTTGGCTTTTCCTTCGCTCATCTTCTCCTTTATTTCAGCAATCTCTTTGTCTTCCTTCTGAGCTTCCCGAATCTTGTCCAACAATGTAGACTGAGCCTCCATCGTCGAAATGAAACCTTGCAACAATCTCCAACCAAAGTTCCATAATATCCTCAGCTAACTCCTTTGGCAGTCCTCTACTTTCAAGGATATTAGCGTAACTCTTCCGGCTCAAGGCGTCTGCTACGACATTGGCCTTTCCTGGATGATAGTGCAGCTTCATGTCTTAATCCTTTATAAGTTCCAACCATCTCCTCTGCCTAAGGATTAACTCCTTTTGAGTGAAAATGTACTTCAAACTCTTATGATCCGTGTACATATCACAACGGTTTCCAATAAGATAATGTCACCAAGTCTTCAAGGCGTGCACTACCGCTGCTAACTCCAAATCATGCGTGGCATAGTTCAACTCATGAGGCTTCAGTTGTCGTGAGGCATACGAAACAACCTTTCCATCCTGCATAAGCACACATCCCAGTCCCAAGCGAGAGGCATCGCAATACACTTGAAACTCCTTATGTATATCTGGCAATGTCAGCACTGGGGCTGTAGTCAACCGTTTCTTTAACTCCTGAAAACTTGCCTCGCAATCTTCTGTCCATTTAAACTAAGCATCCTTCTTCAGCAATTCAGTCATTGGCTTGGCAAGTTTGGAAAAATTCTCAATGAATCTCCGATAATATCCTGCGAGTCCAAGGAAATCATGGATCTCGCCAACTGAAATGGGTGCCAACCATTCAAGAATCGATCGAACCTTCTTTGGGATCTACCGCTATACCCTCTCACGATATAACATGCCCAAGAAATCCAACTTCCTTCAACCAAAACTCGCACTTGCTAAATTTGGCGTATAACTGGTGTTGCCTGAGCTTCTCGAGAACCAAACGCAAATGCTCCTTGTGCTCCTCTTCGTTCTTCGAGTATACCATAATGTCATCAATAAACACCACAACAAACTTCTCCAAATACTCCATCAACACCTTGTTCATCATACTCATGAAATAGGCAGGGGCGTTAGTCAGTCCAAACGACATGACCGTATACTCATATAATCCATATCGCATGGTGAATGCTGTCTTGGGTATATCCTTCTCTCGAATCCTCAACTGATGGTATCCCGATCGTAGATCAATCTTTGAAAACACCTTAGCTCCTTGCAACTGATCAAACAGATCATTGATCATTGGTAATGGATACTTGTTCTTTATCGTTACTTCATTCAAGGCTCGGTAATCAACGACCATCCTCAGGGATTTATCCTTCTTCTCGACCAAAATCTTTGGTGCTCCCCAAGGTGATGAACTTCCTTGAATATAACCTTTCTCCAATAACTCCTTGATCTGCTTCTTAATTTCCTCCAGATCATTTGCGGGCATCCGATAGGGTCTCTTGGATATTGGCCCTGTACCTGGCAATAGCTCTATCAAGAACTCGATGTCTCGATCCGGTGGCATGCGTGGTAACTCCTCTGGAAAAACATCCGGAAAATCTTTTACTACAGGCACTTCCTCCTGTACAACTCCCGTGAGGGCATTCACTTGGCTCCTCCTAGGCACATGCCTAGATACATACTTAATCCTTTTTCCCTCCGTGGTGGTAAGATATATTGATTTGCTAGCACAATCAATACTTCCTCCATACTTTGACATCCAGTTCATACCTAATATCACATCCAATCCTTGCGACTCCAAGATAATTAGGTCAGACGGAAAAACATGCGCTCAATGGTTAGTGGTATCTGGGTGCACCATCTGCTAGCCATGTACTCGCCTCCAAAGCGAGCTCACTAAAAGAGGGGTCCTAAGGGTTTGGGTTGGTAACTTAAACTTATCCACAAATCCCCTTGATATGTATGAATGCGATGCACCAGTAACGAAAAGAACAATAGCGGTAAATGACTTAACCAAAAACTTACCTAGTACCGCGTCCGGCTGCTCTTCAACTTCCTCCACGTTAACGTGGTTCACTTGTCCTTTGTTGAATGGATTTGGCTTCTTCCCAGCGCTCCAATTTCCGTTTCCATTCCTTCCTTCAGGGCAATCATTGTCATAATGCCCTGTCTTCCCGCACTTAAAGCAAATAACTTGGCTTAAGTCCCTCTTGGCGGGTGTAGATGGGTTAGAGCGATTCTGATTGTTATTGACTCCGTTCCCATTCCCATTCTTCGCACCATTTTGGTTATGCGATCCTCCTCCAGTATGGTTATGGCCTCCATGGGTATGAACAAGTCCTCCCGGGTTAAGGGTTAAGCGAGGATTCTGGTGAGCTCCTGAGTTGTACTTCCCTTGTCCATACTTCCTCTTACGACTCTCAATTTACTGCTGCTTTCCTTCAATCATGAGGGTCTTGTCTACCAACTCCTGGTAGTTGTTGAAAGTTGCCACCATCAACTGCATGCTCATCTCATCGTTTAGCCCTTCCATAAACTTCTCCTGCTTCGCGGCATCTGTGGCCACATCATCAGGGGCATAGTGTGATAACTTACTAAACTCATCCACGTACTATGCCACAATACGGTTCCCCTGACGTAAGTTGCGAAACTCACGCTTCTTCATCTGCATGGATCCAGTTGAAACATGGGCCGTGTGAAAGGCTTGTTGAAACTGATACCAAGTGACATTGGCTATAGGAAAAGTAGCCGTGTAATTCTCCCACCATGCGGCTGCTGGTCCATCCAATTGATGTGCGGCAGAGCGCACCTTCTCAGCATCCGTGCATCCTGCGGTGGTTAACTCCCTTCCAATACGGCGTAGCCAATCATCGACAACTATTGGCTCGGTGCTCTTTGGAAAACACCGGCGGTTGTAACCTCGTGAAGCGGGCTAAATTGTCCACTGGCGGCGGGTTGTTATTGTTGTTGTTGTTGTTGCCCTGGTTCTGAACTAGCAATTGCATCAAGGCATTCTGCTGCTGGATCAACTGGGTGAGTTCCGGTGGGAAAACAAAATCGGTGTCACGTCTCGGAGCCATTTGATGGGTTTAGATGGAAGAGATCAGAATAGAAAAAAGTTCTAGTGAGAAAACACTACCCATATGCACATGAGACAAATACAATCATTTCACTCAATCAATCAAGCAAGGGCATACAACGGTCTAGGACTATCGCAAAAGTGCTCAGCTACTACTAGTTACATGGGGGAATACTACTAATATATGGTGGTCATCTAAAATTTTGATCGGTGGAAGACTCCATGATGTCTCGCTCCACTTCATCTTCGTAGTCATCATCACTTGGATCGGAATCGGTGTCGTCGATGATGATGTAGTTATCCGGGCAAGTGGGATCTTCTTCCTCTTCTTCTGGTGCGGATCCTCCCATGAATACTCCGATCTTCTTGACTAGATCGTCGTTCTTCTCCAGTAGTATCTTGATTTCCTCCTCATATCCATCGCGTGTAGACTTGAGTTCTTCCTCCAGCTTGATGATCTTGGTCTTCGCCTTCTTCAACTCCATCATGTCTGCGCACATCTGGTTCTCCTGACGTCGAATGTGCTGGTTTAGCTCCTAAATGAAAGCTGCAATGGATCTATCCTTCTTGGTGCTGATTACTTCCCATTGCTTGTCTCGGCGCCCACATATTTGGTAGATGGTGTCTTTAAGCTCCCTGTTGTAGACTTCTCCAATACGTCCCATGGTAATGTGAGCTGCCATACTCTTGCTTAAACTCCAGGTGGGTGCTTCGAAAGAAAACTCTATGGGCTTAGAAGTTGGCGAGAACGTCCGTCCTGGTACTTGTACTTGAATCATCCAGCGCTCCTCTTCTGGTAAGGTGGCGTTGTACGTCTCGGTGAAGCTTGGTATTCCAATGTTCAAGTACATAGTGACTTCCTTCAAATGGCGTCCAAAAGGTGTGTCTTCATCCGGTTGTGCAAACTTGTCCTTCATCTCCGTCATCCTAAAGCGTGGAAAAATGGAGAGGAGTCAGAAATGAGTAGATAAGAGTGACCTATGGTTTTATCTTAGTGGTCGTGTCCTACACTCAACGTGTGCTCTGATACCATCTTGTAGCGACCCGACCTCAGATGGTCAAGTCTCTGTGTTTCAGTGTCATCCCTGGATCAGTAATGCTGACACATTGTAGCGACCCGACCTCAGATGGTCAAGTCTCTGTGTTTCAGTGTCATCCCTGGATCAGTAATGCTGACACACACAATACTCGAAGGATTTATAACAGAGTAGCAATCACACACTTATTACAACGAATGTCTCAAAAGAGAACTTATTACAATAATATGGCTTAAGGCCATCTAATGCGATAACAGCGGAAGGCTTGGAAGATAAAGTGAGTCCATCAACTCCAGCGGCATAGCTGAGCTGCACGGCAACGACCTAACGATCCTTACTCCTCGTCTGAAAAGTCTGCAACATAATACGTTGCAGCCCGAGAACGGGTCAGCACATGGAATATGCTGGCAATATAACACAGTAGAACAGGAACAAAATAATGCTATCACTATATGCATATATGGCTGGTGGAAAGCTCTATGGTTATAGTTTTGCGGAAAGCCAATTTTTCCCTACAACAAAGGAGTATATTTTAATTTAACTATCATGGTGGTTGAAACATCATTGAGAAGGTATAAACCCAACTCAATCCCAATTAGAGCAATTAACATCCCAGCAATATTAATATAGAGTGATGAGATACATGTGAATACTCAGGTACTAGATACTCAGAATTGTCCATAACCGAGGACACGGCTAACCATGATTAGATTGTACACTCTGCATAGGTTTGCGCACTTTTCCCCACAAGACTCGATCGCCTCCGTTGATTTCTCGCACTACATGGTGTTTGAGAAACGAATGACCGAGACAGTCTTTCAGACACATTAACTCTCTACTCCGGGTAGACCATACCAAACCTACAAAACCCACTACCTGCTGATCTACCTCTTCAAGAGCTTCACATAACTTACTCAACTATGCTAGAGCCCATAATAGCTGGTGGCTGCACACGGAAGTTTCTAGCATGAATAAACTCAGTTCCCTTTCAGCCTGGGTGGCGGTCCATAGGAAGATCACACGTGTACCCCGGGATTTCCAAAAATAAAACAGACAACACTGGGTTCCCCAGGTGCCTCTATCCACCCAGATGTGTATTAAAGTTGCCACCTTAAGTTGAACCATTAATTTATAATCTCACATCTATCATGGAATACACTCAAACCCAAACCACGTCTACGAGCATAGCATAGCAATAATAAGCAAGCACAGAAGTAACTCCTAAGGGTTTGATAGTAACATGGCAATAGGTTCTACCTCAATATCTACTTCCCAACCCACAAGTTAATGATATCCTAATTATGCAATGTTTGAGGATTGAAACTAATGCATACAAACTGGGTATGAAAAGAGTGTGATCAAAGTGTTACTTGCCTTGCTGACGATCCGCGAATCCTAGAGACTCGTAGTAACACGCTTCGCACTCCGGGAATTCTATCGCAAGCAAACAATAACATACATAAGCAACAAGAAAAGATGCACAAGCAAAACACTACTAAAAGAGGTTGACCGTAGAGTTCAATTTAAGAACTCCGGTTCGCAAAAAGAATCAAACCAAACCGAGCAACGAAACTCAAACGGCGAAAGAAATAAGATCCGTTTACTAATCTGAACTAGGGTCAAATTTTACAGAGACAAAAGCTGGTTTGAGTTGGTTATTCGGAAAGAGGGTTTCGAGATGAAACTCCAGGCGATTGAATCGCCTGATTCCGATAAACGAGCGAAAAGTTATACTAGATCGAACATCGGATTAGAAATCACGATCAGGAAAATCGCGGAATAAATCCGATAAAAAGAAAATGGCGAACAGTTTAACAAACGAACGTTCGTTAACTGAAGATAAACGAAGAACGCGTTCGTTAAAACGAACGAACGAGCGAACGCTCACTAAATAAATAAACCGAAGAAATAAACCAATCTAAAATAATAAAAAACGCAACTAGGGTTTTCAAAAAAAACCAGAACGGTTTTCTTCGAAAAACCGGGCGGGTTGGCGGCTACCACGTGGGGGCTCGTGAGAACTCCGGCTCGGCAATGAGGTATCGGCAGAGGCGGCGGCTGCTAGGGCGGCGGCGACTTCGGGCGGCGGCTATGGCGGGGTGTGGCGGCGGGCTTCGGGCTCGGGGCTCGGGCTCCGGAGGCGGCGACAGTGGGTGGTGGCGGCTAGAGGGGGCATTTATAGGATGGGGCGGTCCGGCTTGGGGGAGGGCAAGGCGGCGGCGGCGGTGTCACTTGTCGGACACGGCGGCTGACAAGGAAAGCGAGCGGTTGGGCGGCTTTGGTGAGCCTCGGCCCGATCAGGTCTTGAAGCGCCTGCACAGTTTTTTAAATAAAATCCGCCGAGAATTATAAAAATCCTAGAAAAATAAATAAAAATCTAAAAATGCCAAAACAAATTTTCACCATCTAAATGAAATATTTAGAACGGGATGAACATTTTCTTGGCCCCTAAAATGCAATTTTTAAAATGTGAAATTTTTTTCTAGGGTCAATAAATTCCAAATAAACTCAAATAAAATCCAAATAATGATTTTAACATTTTTCCTCCAATATTTCAATTATTTTGGAGAAGTCATATTATCTCCCCTCATTTATTTTAATAAAAAATATTTTCCGGAGAGAAAAATAATTAAAATAAAAAATCCTCGTTTTCCAATATTTGATAAAATCAAATACGAAAAAAATCAGAAAATCCCCAACTCACTCCGAGGGTCCTTGAGTTGCTTAGGATTTCGAGGATTGCGGAAAGAAGATGCAATAAAATATGATATGCATGGATGACCTATGTATAACATTCCAAACTGAAAATTTGGGATGTTACACGGCGGGGAGGAGGATCCCTAGAAAATAGGGTTTGGTCTAGAAATGGACTAGGGTCTATATATATACGAAAGGGGATGATTTGGATCCTCCGATCACGATCTGGCGGTCCGGAATAAAAGGGTTAGGGAGTCCAAAAGAGAAAACGGAGATGTTTTATAGATGTTTGGGGATGATCCGAATCCATCGGTAACGACAGACCAGTTCGGGTTCGGGTAAGTTTCGGACACGCACCCGAAGGTGCTGTGAGCTGGCAAGAGAGGTTAGGTGGTCATGGTCAAGAGGGAAGCGAAAACCTGAATGGCCTCGGAACGGTCAACGAAAGCAAGGGGGGGCGCGGCAACTACGAACGGGTGCAAGCTTTATGAAAACATGCAGATGCAAAGGCATAATGCTATGAGATGAGATGCATGACATGAACAAAATGCAAAACAAAAGACAAAAACCCAACCACGAAGGAAATATCATATCGCATCTCTGGAAAAGGCAAGAGTTGGAGTTACGAATATGGAAAGTTGTATCCGGGGCGTTACAACACTCCACCACTACAAGAGGATCTCGTCCCGAGATCTAGGATGGCAACAGAGAGAAATGGAAGAGAAAGAGGTAAGACAAAGTTGCTTCTTTGAGAAACGAGTGAACCCAATGAACCTTGAGAGGTTGAAAAGTTGAAAGAAGAGCACAACAGAGTTGAACGAAATTGGTAGCACTCCGATAGAAAAGAGAAACAAGGAACATCATGTGAACCTTGGAGTTGTAAAGCTATGAATGACGAGCACAATGGACAAGAAGGAATTGAAACCACTTTCGAGTTGAAACAAGATAAATAAGGAACAAGGAAGATCAAATTCGGACAACACTCCGGTTGAAAAGAGATGCAAGACTTGATAAGATAAAAAGAACTTGAAGGGATGACACAACACTCCGGTTAAGTGGGTAAGCAATAAAATAACATGATTTTGACAAAACGAGGTGATGGGTGAAGAGCACAACATTACAATGCCTCCGGAAACAAAACATGAAAGTTAGATAGTTGGAATGAATAGAACGAAGAATGAAACCAACATCTCCTACCATAAATGAATTTGAAAGAGCATCCTTACGAAGTAGGATTGAACGGAGTTGTTTGAAAAACAACAACGGTAAGAATAAGCTTGTAGCGGGCTTATGGAAACATCTCAAAATTATGAGGTGAGCTTATGCCACCAATGGAAACAAATGATTGGATTGATATCAACAAGGAGACGAGAAACTTATTTCATCGGGAGGACAAATGAAGAACTTGGGCCATTTATAAGCACCATAACTAGAACAATCCTTAGGGAAAGCTTTAGGTGAAATATAACCCAAGATAACTCCAATGAAGAGATTGATGGATTTAAATACCTCATTCTTGACAACATGTGAATCATGAAGCACGAGGAGAAGTTGCCAAGGATGACATAACACCATCTCAAAAGATAAGATAGAAATAATTGCACTTCAGAATGCAAGATGAAGAATGCTTGAACTCCTCGAAACAAAACATGTGTTGAGCACCATGTTTATTTTGAAGTATAGCTTGACGGATCATAACTTCGAGAGAAATCTTGAAGAACAATTGAAGAATGAAAAGAATCCTTGACGAACCGACATGAAGAACTCCGGTAATGAAAGGATGATAAAAAGAAAGATAAGTTGAAAACACAAAGTGAAGCCTTGCGCTGATTTAGATGGAGCTTTGTGACGAGATAAAGCGGAAAAACTTGGAACTCCGGAAAAGAAAAGATGAACAACTTAGAACCGAAATGATATCATGAACAACTCCGGAATAAGGAATTGAATTTACTCAATGAAACAAGAATAAGAACTATATTATGCTCATCCTTCACCAATTAAATTGATGACAAGCAATGGATTTGGCATACTACTTATTCTCGTAGAAAGGATTAAGATAGATATGGCGCAAACTTGGGAAGGTCTTCAACGAACCACCGGTAGGATTGGAAAGAAACGAATGAATCTATATGATAACGAAGGAAGAGAACTCTTGAACGAACCACCGTAAGAATTGAAAATGAGCGAAGAAAAGATAAAGAAACACCGGAAGAATTTGAAAATGAACCAAGATACTTTAGAGAATTTAGATACAAGTGAGCAGAGAGATCCCGAGCTGATTAGATAATACATGAATGATGCACGGTATGATTTGGAGAACGAGCTGAAAGCTTGAATGAATAATTACGAGATGATGGGCTCCGGAAAATCAAACTGAAAAGACTCCTGAAATGCTCCGGATGGGTGAAAAGAATTCTCACAATCGAAAACAATTATGAGAGGATGGCATCAAGCTAGAACCATGAATCTTGAAGAGAATGAAGCAAGATTTAAGCGATACTCTTCTTCGGTCTTCAAATGTTGAGAATGACGATGATAAACACCACCATGAATTGTTGAGACACTCTGGAATGAAAATTTAAAAGGTTGAACCAACGATGAAAAGAATTTGAAATATCTTGAAGAAGACATATGTCTGATGAGAACCCATTCTTACGTCAAACTTTGAAAAGATTTGAGAATAGCTCCGGAAAAAAATAGAAGAGTCAGGTAAGATCCTGGAAAAAGACATGTGGGTTAGGGCCCACTCAAAAGATACACCTTGAACGATTTAAAAGATAGATTGCACCGATTGAATTAAATTGCTTGAGTAAGGTAAGACCTCGAAATAGCTTGAAAGGATTACAAATAGAAACTTGAATCTTCTGGGATATCTTCAGCACTCTAGATAAACATGAATAGCAAGAGGTGGATGATTAAGAGATACACCGGCATAAGAAAGCACTTGAAATGAGAAAAGGAATATGATCAACACTGAAAGCTTGAATTGGATCCACCGGAGAAGAAAATTAGAATGGAACAATGATAAAGTTGAAGCTTCCTTAGCGTCTTCATGAGAAATCACCGAATAAAAACATTAAAGGAAAAGAATGAAGAAACTTCACTTAATAAAATGGATACTTGGTTAGGGATATATGAGTCCGTGATGAAAAGGGTGGGAGGGCGGAAAAAACAAAGGCAAGTTGGGACGGTTGAAACAAACACCGTTGGGAAAAAACTGAGTGATGATCTTGCGAATGTTGCAATGATCGGATCCACTTGAAGAGAAGCACACCGGTTGAAAAGAATTAACATGGCAACCTCGATGACCAAGAAGGATTAGTATTCACATAGAAATATGAGAACACCGTTTAGGGAAGGTATGGGATCAACGCTTGGCATTGAAGCAACTCGAATACCACAAAACAAAACAAAAACAAAGGATTTGGCTTGCAGAATAAGCCCGAACAAATACATATGATAGAGATTTACCCAATCCCATATCATGCATCTGTCGGAAAGATATTCTAGGAGCTACTTGAATGCCCACCTATAAACTCCCGAAACTTTACGGTTATGCAATCTGGTGTTGGGGATACATGGGACACAAAATATATCACCCAAACTAACAATACCTAGATCCAGCTGTATCCATCCTTCAACACATAACCAAGAAACCTTCGGAAATCGTGTACCTCAACCTTCAAAAATCATCCGTTATACAAGCTATGGCAATAATCCCGAACTCCCCAGTACTGGGTGGCGTCGAGGATATCTCACGAACAACTGCATAAAAGAGATTTTCGATGTCGGCAAAACTCAAGTATTCCAGAACTGCAACGATAAAATTGTGACGACAACACCTCGGAGCTCAACTCCCCGGGACACTTTCACAACCCCTAAATGTCAGGAGGCACCAAGAACAATGTTCTCGTCATAAGACTATCGGAACGATCCCAAGATACCCGCGTGATCCTAAAACAATTCGTGAAATTTGAGGAGGGGAAAGACAAAACATCTACGTCAGGAGGCCTCACCAGAGCGACAAAGGGACCGAGGAGTAAAAGGAATCCTACTCTCCGATATATATAATCCTAACACTCAAAATAGTTTTCTTCTAGACTCAACAACGGCCAACAATCAAGGGGGCTCCTATGGTCGGTTGAGGCTCTGATACCAACTTGTCACGCCCAATATGCGACCCTATCCTAAAGGAACTCGAAGGTCCCACCAAGGATAGAAGCGCATCTTGAAGACGCTATTGCAAGGTGGATATCATTACATCAACATTACATAATAGATGGGGATACATACAACAGGCATACAATGCCACACGAATACAACATCATCTTACATAAGAGCACCATCCGACTACGGATGAAACACAAACAGAAACTCAAACGACATCCACCACGCTAGCCAGTGCCGAGCACGGAACCTATCCCCTGATCAAAGAAGAAGCAGAAGGAGAACTCCAAAACAAGCAAACATTGCTCTCACGTCAAGATCATCGCATAACCTGAACCTGCAACTGTTGGTGTAGTAATCTGTGAGCCACGAGGACTCAGCAATCCCATTACCATGGGTATCAAGACTAGCAAAGCTTAAAGGGAAAGGAAGGGGTAAAGTGGTGAGGTTGCAGCAGCGACTAAGCATGTATGGTGGCTAACTTACGCAAATAGGAGCGAGGAGAGAAGCAAAGCAAGCGGTCGTCAACTAGTAATGATCAAGAAGTGATCCTGAACTCCTACTTACATCAAGCATAACCCAAAAACCATGTTCTCGTCTCGATCAACCCCGAAAAGAGACCATCACGGTTATGCACACGGTTGGTGTATTTTAGAAGAGTTTACTTCAAGTTTACTACAACCGGATATTAACAAATTCCCATCTGCCACATAATCATGGTAGCGGCTCTCGAAAAGTTTATACCTGCAGGGGTGTCCCAACTTAGCCCATTATAAGCTCTCACGATCAACGAAGGATATTCCTTCTCCCGAGAAGACCCGATCAGTCTCGGAATCCCGGTTTACAAGACATTACGACAATGGTAAAACAAGACCAGCAAAGCCGCCCGATGCGCCGACAATCCCAATAGGAGCTGCACATATCTCGTTCTCAGGGCAACTGTAGCTACCCGACCCGAATGGATCAAGTCTCGGTGCTTAGGTGTCATCCCTGGATCGGTATGCTGACACACACAGTACTCGAAGGATTTATAACAGAGGTAAATCACATGTATAAAGTAACGTAAATACTATTACCTCAATCCAAAAATAGCGGAAGCAACAAGGTTGTGGATTCCCATCAACACCAACGGCAAAGTTGAGTATAGGAAATCGTAACCCTAACGTATCACTTACTCGGTAAATGCGAAAAGTCTGCAACATGAAAAGTTGCAGCCCGAAAACGGGTCAGCACATGGAATATGCTGGCAATGTAACACATAGAGAGTAATGAAGGAATAAGCTATACTACATGCATATATGGCTGATGGAAAGCTCTATGGTTATAGTTTTGAAAAGCCAATTTTTCCCTACTTAAAAGGAATAAATTTATTTAACTATCATGGTGGTTGTTGAACATTGAGAATGGTTGACAGCATTCTCAATCCCAATTAAAAGTACTCATTAAACCCAAACAAATTATATTAAGTAACGTGATGAGATCAACAGGATAATCCAAGAACTAGATACTCAAGATGTCCATAACCGGGGACACGGCTAACCATGATTAGTTTATACACTCTGCAGAGGTTTGCGCACTTTTCCCCACAAGACCCGATCGCCTCCGTTTGGTTTCTCGTACTGCAGGGTGTTTGAGAAACGGATGACCGAGACATAGTCTTTCGAGCGCTAGCACCTTACGACGGGTAGACCGGTACACCTACTTTCCCCTACATCTGCTAGTCTACCACTGTAAAAGTTCGCACGACTTAATCAACTATGCTAGAGCCCATAATAGCATGTGGTTGCACACGGAAGTTTCTAGCATGAATAATCTTATGATCCCTTTGAGCCTGGGTGGCGGTCCATAGGAAGATCACACGGGTACCCCGGGATTTCCAAAAAAACCAGACAACACTGGGTTCCCCAGGTGCCTCAATCCACCCATATGTGTATTTAAGTTGCCACCTTATAGTAACCATTAATTAACAATCTCACATACATCGTGAATATCTCTCAAACCCAAACCACGTCTACGAGCATAGCATGGCAGTATAAGCATAACGTAGAAGTAACTCCCAAGGTTGATAATAAAACAGGTAATAGGTACTACCTCAACTACTTCCCATCCCACAATTTAATTGGATCCTAATCATGCAATGTTTGAGGATAGATCTAATGCATAAAAAAAACTGGGTATGAGAAAAGGTATGATCAAAGTGTGCAAAGTTGATGAAGATGATTCACACTCAAAACTCTTGATAGTTCTACTCGTCACACTCCGGTCAATCTATCGTAATCAAGCAATAGTAGCCACACATAAGCAATCACTCAAAACATCGGAAAGAACGAAGAAAACAAATTGGAAAACATCAAAACCAAGCAAATAAATCTTGCAACATAAAACAATTTCTAACAGTACAAAAATTATGTGAATTTTGCCTTATCAGAAAGTTTAGGTCAAGAGCTTCGATTTGCAAAAAGAATCAACTAAATCGAGATTCTGAAACTCAAGTTACGATCAAACGAAGTTTGAATACAAATCTGTTTGAATTCAAATTTTAAAACTTTCAAAAACATGTTTGAGTTGGATTACTGGATAGAGGGGATCATAACGAAGAAGTGAGCGTTGGTTTCATTGAATTTGGATAAAGGAGTACAAAGTTATGAACGTTTGAAAATTAGGGACTAATCTGTGAAGAAAAATAATTACATACGGGTCCCTGGCAGAAATCTATTTATAAAAGAAAACTCTACCGAGCGAACGTTCACAACTAAAACCTAACGAACGGATTCGTTCGCTGTGAAAACCTAACCGGCGAACATTCACTAAATAACTAGATTAAAAGAAAAAAAACGGTTTTAAAAAAAACACGAAAAAAAAAAATAAACCGGATTGGACAAGGCGGTTTTACCGGTCCACAATGGTCAACGGCAACATCGGCAGTGGCGGTGTTCTTCATGAAGGGCAGGGCGAGACGGCGGCCAAGGCAGGGGGTCATGGCGAAGTGGCGCTGGGCGGCAAGTGAGTTGGAGGTGGCGGCGGTCGTCGGCGGCGAGAGAGGTGGCTTCGGGCGGAGCTCGATGGATCTCGCCGGCGACGCGAGATGCGGTGGCGGCATGAGATGCGGGGCGAGGCGCCGGCGAGAAGAGGGAGAGAGGGGCCCGGGGCGGCGCCCTTTATAGGAGGGGAGGGGAGGCGCGGCTTGGGGAAGGGGGCAGAGGAGGCCGGCGGCGGCACGGAGGCGGCGGCAACGCCGTGGTGGCGGCGGACTCCCGAGCGGAGTCCCGCTCGGGGACGAGGGCGACAGGCGATGTGGGCTGGGCAGCTGGCACAGGGAGGCTGGCCGGCCCAGTCGGAGGAGGGATTTTTTTTAAAACATTTTCCAGACAAATGAAATAATAAAACAAATTAAATGAAAATATTATATGGGCATATAATATATCAAAATTTTCAGAAAAAGATTTCCTACAACATGGACATTTCTATAGCATTAAATAAATTTCACACAAATTCAAATAAAGCACAGAGTGCTTACGGTCCAATAAAATCCAACAAAAATCATTTTAAAAATACCAAAATGATTTCAAATTAATTTCTCTCCAATTTTCTGATGTAGGGAATCATGTTACCCTATTTTCCATATAATTTATTTTTGGAGAAAAATAATTTGAATAAAACTCAAATAACTCCAAATTGAAAATAAATTCAAAAGAACTTTGAATTTAATTCTTTGAAACTCCCAACTCATATTTCATATGTTTTGAGGAAGTCATTTTATCTTATTTCGTGAAAATCATTGAGTTGCATAAAGTTTCAGAATTGGAAATATTCTCAAATGAAATTCAAATATTTTCAACACCCCTTATCATTTAAATAAATGGAAGAAGTCATGTCATCTTCTCTCCAGGGTTTTGTGATGAAAAGAATTTGAATTCTCGAAGATCATAAAAGCAAAATGAAAGTTTGGGAAAGTCCTTTTATTCCCTCTCATTTAACTTTCAAATAGTTTCGAATTCACTCACTTTCAGTCAATCAATCAAGCAATCAATCAAATCTATCTATTTGCTTATAACATTCCAAAATTTAGAATTTTGGGATGTTACAAACTACCACCCTTAAAATGAATCTCGTCCTCGAGATTCGGAGAGGCTAGAAAGAAATAGGTTAGGTTTGGGGTTCTTCTCAAAAATCCATCGATCGTCTCCGGGGTCTGGGTGCTACCACCCTTAGAAGCATGGTTACGGTTCCATCAAAACTTATATACTCCATCCTTATTACTGACAGTGTCGGTCTTCTCAGATCGTAAGGATAATTCCTTCTCTGGGCTCTTTTGGCAGTGGCATAACCTTTTTCCTCAATTCTTCTGTCCTTTCATCTTGGTAAGGTTATTCCGAGACTGGGTCTTCTTAGCTGATGGGTCTGGCGCCAATTCTAAACAACTATCGATATCTCACGGTGGTCATCAATTTATGGTTTGTCCTGCAGGAAATGGGTCTGGGTTGAACCTCACCGTATATCCTACGATCGGCAACAACTGCTGTGTACCAAGGAAAAATACTTATTCCATTCTAAGGTTCAACAAGGTTTAATATCGTCGTCACTCTACTATAGGTAAGTCACTCAGATTTACCATCCCACATAGCAAAGCGAATAAGAAGAGTAAGTCGGTATGGTGATCAATCCATCCCGCACCCAATCGTTACCTTGTACATAGTTTAGCGAATCTCGCATTCTAACACTCGGTCATCCTCACAAGCATTGCAGAATTTCTCTTGTCGACGAACCAAGTTCGAATAAATCCATTGATTCTGCAAGCCAAACAAACATCTATCGTTCCTTAACAACTCTCAGGTTTTGCGTAAACTCCGATAGAATCGTCGGTCGGTAATATCGTAATTTCTTCCCGGATTTTTCCTTCAGCAAAAATGTGCTTGCTTCTTGGCAGGTCCTCGGGCCTGTGGGTCATGGCCCATCTCATCACTTAAAATCCTTGAACACATCATCTGGGCAACTGATCATTATCCCAACATTCAATTACATCTTCCTAACATACTTAAAATCCATCCAATTGTAATGTGTTCATTCCTTCTATTTGCACCAAACTAGGACATGATTACTCAGACTCATCATGGAATTTCCATTGATCCATATTTCCAACATCATACCTCCTTTATATCCCATAGTACTTCATCTCTTCATATTCTTGGTGTATTTAACATATCGAGATAAAACTCGTACTTATGAAGTCCACTTTGTGGAACATCATTATCCTTTCCAGGGGTCAAGTGTCCTTACAAGGAAATATTGGCCATCTTTGCATTGCACTTCTTCAACTGGGAATCGTGAAACACATCATGAACTCCTGACAGTCCTTCGGGTGACTCCAACTTGTTAGCCAATTCTCCCATACGTTCCAAAACTCGGTATGGTCCTACAAATCTCGGGGCTAACTTTCCCTTAACTCCAAATCATTTAACTCCTCGCAGAGGTGGCACACAACGATATGCTATGTCTCCGTTTCATAGACTACCTCCTTTCGTTTTTGAGTCTGCATAACTCTTCTGCCTGGACTGAGCTACTTTCAGTCTATCTCGAATCAATCTTAACATTCTCTTACAAATCCTGATCACATTTGGTCCAAACAACTGATGGTCTACAACGTCATCCCACACTCTCGAGACAAAACTCATATCCATTTTGTCTGAAATCCATTCAGTGGGTATCCTTATCTTTTCCAGGGGTCAACGGTTCTTACAGGGTACTACCACCCTTAAAATGTTCCAATATTCCATAGACCATATTTCTCATATCCTCGAAATTGGTCAACATCTTTCCTCATAGGGTAACTCATAAAATCCAAGGCAGTACCACCACTGCTAACTTTATTGATTCTTAAATTATTATAATCATCTCGCTTTCCATTGCATGTCTCAACTTAACACCTCAATATAAAAGAAAAAGCTCTCACTTCTACTATTCCATTTATTCTGTTACAAATTCAATTGTATCTCATCAGTCTCCTTCTCCTTCGGACAATCTCTGGCAAAGTGCCCTGCTACATTACAACGGAAACATATTACTTCTAAGGGGTTTCGAGGTTTCCTCATGATCACATAGCCTTTTTGGGTCCTCGGCTTCCATTTTGGGCAAGGGTTGATGTAGTGCCCTGACTCCTTGCATTTGTAACAGGTGACATGACTCAGGTCCTTCCTGGAATCCAACCTATTCCTCTTCCTGGACCTTTCCGTTCCAATCAGGGCTTCTATTTCCTGTGGGTCATACTCTACTTCCTCTATCGGGAATTCTACTAGATCTCCATTCAGACAATCTTGGGAGATGTGTCCTTCTTCTCCACATGAATAGCATGACTTGGTGCGGGCTTTAATTTTGTTTCCTTTGTGTGTGTCCTCAACATATCCCTTCGTCACAGGTTCTTCTAACATCTCCATGAGGGCTCCTTTCATTTCTTCTTTCTTCTGCTGGATGGTTCTCTGTACCATAGTGTAAATGTGACACTGAGCAGGGTAGTGGGTAGTTCCTTCACACAAGAAACAAGTAATCTGTCTAGTTGGGCATTCTTCAGCTGGATGACTTCCTTGAGAATTTGGGCATTCATCCTTGTGTTCGTTATGGGTGTGTCCTATTTCTCCATAGAGCTTGCATGCACAAGGGTTCATCATAATATTTTCATAAGGCTCCAATTTCTGGGACACAAACCGAGGCTTTGGCAAAGTCAACTTAAATTCCATCCAAGTGGTTACTCCTTGCATTCCATTGATGGTTTGGTACATCCTCCACCAAGTAGCAGCACCTCTTTCAAAACATTGAAGAGCATGCTGAGCCATATCCTTTCTGACTACAGGGTTATTCTCCTTGTGATCCTCCATGTTCTAAATCCATCGGTCCATCTCTAATTGACTCATCGGTCCAGAAAATACAAGCTCATCTCCATTCATCCTCTATTGGGTCCATGGGTTTGGGGGGGGGGTGGGATAAGAGAGATCGAGAGGGATACACACAAAACAAACAATAGTTTTGAAAAGACATGTTTTATTGTGGCTATTCAGAAAACATCAAACAAATGACAGCTCACAATCGTCGCATCTAACGTAAGTATATACAGGGGTTTGGTCTTCTAAAGGTCAATAGATCTCAAATTCATCAAACTCTTCAAGTCTTGTTCATGTCTCCAACGACTTCTTCTGATCGTGCTTGACCCTCTCAAGTTCTTTCGCCAGATCATCTCTGTTGTCGCAAAGTCTCTCGTGATGTCCTTTAATATTTCTGGAGTTGCATTCCAAACTTCTGGTTTCAACTTCCTTGACATGAACCATGGTCCTATTGTCCTTCAGTTCCTGACGGATCTCTGGTATCTCGAGGTTTTGCTCCTCCAGCTTGGCTAGTTTCAGCTTCTGGGTCCTGGGTTCTTCACGAACTGCTTCCTTGTCAAATACGGCTTCCTACAGATCCACCCTAAACTTCTTGATGTAATACTCCAAATCCTGGTGATGCACCAGCTATGTTAAAACTGCATCCTTCGCTGACAGATGCTCCTTCAGCCTTCTACCATCCAATCCTTCCATGCATCTGCATACTTAACTCCGCACGGTGACAATAGCATAAGCGGGCAATAACATCATGGATAGCCGTGTTTACGCTCTTGTCATTTCCATGAGCTATCTCTCCATAGTTGATATCTCCTGTCTTAGGGTTTTCTTGACAAAACTTTGAGTTTCTAACTCTCCATGTTCCGGTCTTTCTCCGATACACCTTGATCTAGGAATTCTTGAGAGCCTTCAAATTCTCCTAGTCTTCGGAGTCTTCAGCAGTTGTAGTTTCCATTTACACGGTAATATCCTCTTCATTCCAAATGGTCTTAGTTGTCCGATATCTTGCCTCCTTGGAGTGGTCTCATCATTAGACGAATCTTCGTGGTCAAAAGGGGAAAAGGGGTATGGTCTCACTAAAAGGGAATATTTGAATAAGCTCAGAAGAGAAGAGAGGTAAAAGATCTTTTTGAAAAAGAAGTTGCAGAGAAAAATCTTTCCTATGGGCTTGTCAGTTTCTAGGGTCACGTCCTACAGTCATCCTGGCTCTGATACCATCTTGTAGCGACCCGACCCGAATGGATCAAGTCTCTGTGCTTAGGTGTCATCCCTGGATCGGTATCTTTGACACACAGTTCTCGAAGGATTTATAACAGAGGTAAATCACATGTATAAAGTAACGTAAATACTATTACCTCAATCCAAAAATAGCGGAAGCAACAAGGTTGTGGGTTCCCATCAACACCAACAGCAAAGTTGAGTATAGGAAATCGTAACCCTAACGTATCACTTACTAAATGTCGAAAAGTCTCGCAACATGAAAAGTTGCAGCCAACAATTGACACATGGAATATGCTGGCAATGTAACACATAGAGAGTAATGAAGGAATAAGCTATACTACATGCATATATGGCTGATGGAAAGCTCTATGGTTACAGTTTTTGCGAAAAGCCAATTTTTCCCTACTTAAAAGGAATAAATTTATTTAACTATCATGGTGGTTGTTGAACATTGAGAATGGTTGACAGCATTCTCAATCCCAATTAAAAGTACTCATTAAACCCAAACAAATTATATTAAGTAACGTGATGAGATCAACAGGATAATCCAAGAACTAGATACTCAAGATGTCCATAACCGGGGACACGGCTAACCATGATTAGTTTATACACTCTGCAGAGGTTTGCGCACTTTTCCCCACAAGACCCGATCGCCTCCGTTTGGTTTCTCATACTGCAGGGTGTTTGAGAAACGGATGACCGAGACATAGTCTTTCAGAAGCGCTAGCACCTTATGACGGGTAGACCGGTACACCTACTTTCCCCTACATCTGCTAGTCTACCACTGTAAGAGTT
The DNA here is from genome assembly GCA_021605145.1 of Aegilops bicornis. NCBI lineage: Eukaryota > Viridiplantae > Streptophyta > Magnoliopsida > Poales > Poaceae > Aegilops > Aegilops bicornis. The sequence goes on along the minus strand of CM038674.1, from coordinate 367,990,935 downwards.
CGCACGACTTAATCAACTATGCTAGAGCCCATAATAGCATGTGGCTGCACACGGAAGTTTCTAGCATGAATAATCTTATGATCCCTTTGAGCACAGGTGGCGGTCCATAGGAAGATCACACGGGTACCCCGGGATTTCCAAAAAAACCAGACAACACTGGGTTCCCCAGGTGCCTCAATCCACCCATATGTGTATTTAAGTTGCCACCTTATAGTAACCATTAATTAACAATCTCACATCTGTCGTGAATATCTCTCAAACCCAAACCACGTCTACGAGCATAGCATGGCAGTATAAGCATAACGTAGAAGTAACTCCCAAGGTTGATAATAAAATAGGTAATAGGTACTACCTCAACTACTTCCCATCCCACAATTTAATTGGATCCTAATCATGCAATGTTTGAGGATAGATCTAATGCATAAAAAAACTGGGTATGAGAAAAGGTATGATCAAAGTGTTACTTGCCTGCAAAGTTGATGAACATGATTCGCACTCAAAACTCTTGATAGTTCTACTCGTCACACTCCGGTCAATCTATCGTAATCAAGCAATAGTAGCCACACATAAGCAATCACTCAAAACATCGGAAAGAACGAAGAAAACAAATTGGAAAACATCAAAACCAAGCAAATAACTCTTGCAACATAAAACAATTTCTAACAGTACAAAAATTATGTGAATTTTGCCTTACAGAAAGTTTAGGTCAAGAGCTTCGATCTGCAAAAAGAATCAACTAAATCGGAGTTACGAAACTCAAGTTACGATCAAACGAAGTTTGAATACAAATCTGTTTGAATTCAAATTTTAAAACTTTCAAAAACATGTTTGAGTTGGATTACTGGATAGAGGGGATCATAACGAAGAAGTGAGTGTTGGTTTCGTTGAATTTGGATAAACGAGTAAAAAGTTATGAACGTTTGAAAATTAGGGACTAATCTGTGAAGAAAATAAATTACATACGGGTCCCTGGCAGAAATCTATTTATAAAAGAAAACTCTACCGAGCGAACGTTCACTACTAAAACCTAACGAACGGATTCGTTCGCTGTGAAAACCTAACCGGCGAACATTCACTAAATAACTAGATTAAAAGAAAAAAAACGGTTTTAAAAAAAACACGAAACTGAAAAAAAATAAACCGGATTGGACCGGGCGGTTTTTACCGGTCCACAGCGGGTCAACGGCAACATCGACGGTGGCGGTGTTCTCCGGCGAGCGGGGCAGGGCGAGACGGCGGCTTGTGGCAGCGGGCGCGGGCGGCGGAGTTGGAGGTGGCGGCGAGAGGTGGCTTCAAGTGAGCTCGGTGGATCTCGCCGGCATGGGCGCGAGATCTGTGGCGTGAGATGCGGAGGCGGCGCGAGAAGAGGGAGAGAGGGCCGGGCGCCCTTTTATAGGAGGAGGAGGCGTGGCTTGGGAAGGGGCAGAGGAGGCCGGCGGCGGCACGGAGGCGGCAGCGACGCCGTGGTGGCGGCGGACTCCCGAGCGGAGTCCCGCTCGGGGACGAGGGCGACGGGCGACGTGGGCTGGGCCGCGGCCTGGCCTGGGAGCTGGGCCGGCCCAGTCGGAGGAGGGATTTTTTTTAAAACATTTTCCAAACAAATGAAATAATAAAACAAATTAAATGAAAATATTATATGGGCATATAATATATCAAAATTTTCAGAAAAAGATTTCCTACAACATGGACATTTCTACAACATTAAATAAATTTCACACAAATTCAAATAAAGCAAAGAGTGCTTCTGGTCCAATAAAATCCAACAAAAATCATTTTAAAAATACCAAAATGACTTCAAATTAATTTCTCTCCAATTTTCTGATGTAGGGAATCATGTTACCCTATTTTCCATATAATTTATTTTTGGAGAAAAATAATTTGAATAAAACTCAAATAACTCCAAATTGAAAATAAATTCAAAAGAACTTTGAATTTAATTCTTTGAAACTCCCAACTCATATTTCATATGTTTTGAGGAAGTCATTTTATCTTCGCTCGTGAAAATCATTGAGTTGCATAAAGTTTCAGATTTGGAAATATTCTCAAATGAAATTCAAATATTTTCAACACCCCTTATCATTTAAATAAATGGAAGAAGTCATGTCATCTTCTCTCCAGGGTTTTGTGATGAAAAGAATTTGAATTCTCGAAGATCATAAAAGCAAAATGAAAGTTTGGGAAAGTCCTTTTATTCCCTCTCATTTAACTTTCAAAAAGTTTCGAATTCACTCACTTTCAGTCAATCAATCAAGCAATCAATCAAATCTATCTATTTGCTTATAACATTCCAAAATTTAGAATTTTGGGATGTTACAGCAACACCGGATAGGTCAGCCTACGAGTAAAACCAGCCCTCGAGTTGCCCCGACGTGGCCCAGCAGTCTGCCCGGTTCGGACCAGCACTTAGAGAAGCACTGGCCCGGGGGGGGGCTAAAATAAAGATGACCCTCAGGTTAATTACTCCCAAGGGAAAGGTAATAGGTGGTAGGCAAATGGTAAAACCAATGTTGGGCCTTGCTGGAGGAGGTTTATTCAAAGCGAACTATCAAGGGGGTCCCATAAATCACCCAACCGCGTTAGGGACGCAAAAACCGGGAACATAATACCGATATGACGGAAACTAGGGCGGCAAGAGTGGAACAAAAAACCAGGCATAAGGCCGAGCCTTCCACCCTTTACCAAGTATATAGATGCATTAATAATATAAGAGATATTGTGATATCCCAACATAAACATAATCCAACATGGAGCAATCTTCATCTTCACCTGCAACTAGCAACGCTATAAGAGGGGCTGAGGAAGCGGTAACATAGCCAAACAACAGTTTGCTAGGAAGGGTGACAAAGGTTAGAGGTTCATGGCAATTTGGGAGGCTTGATAAGCAAGTGGTAGGTAACGTAGCAAAGCGATAGAACGAAGCAACTAGCATAGCAATGATAGTAATGAGATCCAAGGTGACGATCATCTTGCCTGAAATCCCTCTAGGAAGAATATAGAGTCCATGAAGAAGACAAACGGAAGTAGTCGAACGAATCCTCACAATCGCAACATTACGAAACTAAGAAGCAACACCGAAAGAAAACAAACAACATGGTAAATGCACAAGCATAAACATGGCATGATGCACAATCAAGTATGATGCATGTCTGGTTTAATGAGGCATGGCATGGCAAAGTGCAACAAACAATGCTACAAGTTAAGTGGAGCTGAATATGCAACGAGTTGCATATTGGCAAAACACCACATTGACATATTTAGTTTAATCTCGTTTAAGCTACCAAACAATGCTAAATGTTGTTAAACATGGCAAGAGGTGAAGCATAATTAAACTACCTATCTAGGCAAGTTTAAATGAGGCCGGAACAACAAACAACAATTCCGGAAAATCCCCACATGCATATTTCAAAATTGGTACTGTTCTGCCCTAAACCATAATTTAATGTTGTTAAACAGGAAAATAACGTGCAACAAGTTAATCTATGCATCTTTCTACCCCATTTACATATAAAGTTTATTTAAAACCGAGCTACGGTTATTTAGTTATGAAATAAATCATTTTAACATGGCATTTATGCAAAATTAAACAAACAAGAAGTTAAACATTTTAAACATGGATGAAAGTAGCATATTATGAAACTAGATAAAATTCTAAGCATTTTACATATATGACATGTCTTATTTGGATGCATGGTTAAGTAGTTATTAGCAGTTTAAAACAGGGGCATTTCTGAAATAAGCATGTCCAGGATTTAATGACAAAATCATAGCACAGAAAAAAAAACAAGTCACGGGCCGAATTAGAGCTACAGGTCGAAACAGTAATGGGCGCTGGGGGGTTTCTCACCATGGGCCATGGCCCGGTCCGGTGGAGGGGGAGGCTGGAAGGGGCGCTAGGCCTTGCCAGCAGCGCGAGATGTGGCCCGGCCGTGGTCAACGCGAGGCGAGCGAGCTGCTACTTCTCGTTACTGACAAACAAAGGCAGTTGCAGGTTCAAGGCGACGCAGAAGGCGGCATCACCGAAGGTCCTGGCGCCGGGGTCGGCGGGAACCGGCCGGAACGGGGCGGATTCGGCAGCCAGGCGGCGGAGCAGAGGAGATCCGGTCCAGATCGGGGCCGGGACGCGAACTTGACGGGCGGCTATGGTGCTGCAAGGACATGGCAGGGGAACACATTCATAGAAGTAGCGGATCTGGACCGATAGGATGGATCGGACAGGAGCGGGCTGCAGTGCTGAATGGGTGGCGCTGAAAACAAGGGGAAGATGGCGGTGGTGCTAGGGGATTGGGTCGATGGGGAAAACAAGGAGGACACCAGGGGAGGCGCTGGTTGGTTCGCTGGTGATCCCGAGGGGAACCAGATAGAGTGGCGGCGGGGAGGAGGATCCCTAGAAAATAGGGTTTGGTCTAGAAATGGACTAGGGTCTATATATATACGAAAGGGGATGATTTGGATCCTCCGATCGCGATCGGGCGGTCCGGAATAAATGGGTTAGGGAGTCCAAAAGAGAAAACAGAGTTTTTTTATAGATGTTTGGGGATGATCCGGGTCCATCGGTAACGACAGACCGGTTCGGGTTCAGGTAAGTTTCGGACACGCACCCGAGGTTGCTGCGAGCTGGCAAGAGAGATTAGGTGGTCACGGTCAAGAGGGAAGCGAAAACCCGAATGGCCTCGGAACGGTCAACGAAAGCAAGGGGGGACGCGACAACTACGAACGGGTGCAAGCTTTATGAAAACATGCAGATGCAAAGAGCATGATGCTATGATATGAGATGCATGACATGAACAAAATGCAAAACAAAAGAAAAAAACCCAACCACGAAGGAAATATCATATCGCATCTCCGGAAAAGGCAAGAGTTGGAGTTACGAATATGGAAAGTTGTATCCGGGGCGTTACAAAACGGTGGGGTCATGACCAAAAATATGCATTTTCATCTTATATTTCCAACTAGAAAAAATTGTACCATCAAAATGTGGACCTCTATGGTGATAGTTACCCTCACTAGACGCCATACTCTCCTAGGTTGTGAAACCAAGGCTATGATCACCAAAGCAATGGAAATCAAGGCTTACGGAGACCAAAGCACCGACACCACTTGGAGGATCAAAAGTATCTCTAGAGGGGGGGGGGTGATTAGACTACTTGACCAAATAAAGTCCAACCATTTCCCAATTTTAGTTGTAGGCAGATTTTAGCCATTATGACAAGTTAAGTAACATAGTACACATGAAAGTCTAAGAGTATAGCAGCGGAATGTAAGACATAGAACATGTAAGTAAAGGGAAGGATTTGGAGAAGGCAAACGAAATAGGGACACAAAGATTTTTGTCGTGGTTCCAATAGGTGGTGCTATCGTACATCCACCTTGACAGAGACTTCAACCCACACAGGGTAACGGCTGCGCGAGTCCACGGAGGGCTCCACCCACGAAGGGTCCATGAAGAAACAACCTTGTGTATCCCACCATGTCCATCGCCCATGAAGGACTTGCCTCACTCAGGTAGATCTTCATGAACTAGGCGATCTCCTTGCCCTTACAAACTTCTGGGTTGAACTCCACATCATGTCGGAGGCTCCCAAGCGACACCAAACCAATCTAGGAGACACCACTCTCCAAAAGGTATAGATTGTGTGTTTATGATGAACTCCTTGCTCTTGTGCTTCAAATGATAGTCTCCCCAACACTCAACTCTCTCTCAAAGATTTGGCTATGGTGGAAGAAGGATTTGAGTGGAAAGCAACTTGGGGAAGGCTAGAAATCAAGGTTCAAATGGTAGGAATGAAATCTCTTGATCTCAACACATGAGTAGGTGGTTATTTCTCAGAAAATGAATGGTGGAAGTGTAGGCACGTTCTGATGGCTCTCCCTATGAGGAAGGAGGGGTGGAGGGGTATATATAGCCTCCACACAAAATCTAACCATTATATACTTTTGAACCAACTCGGTGGCAGCGATCAGAAATCTCGGTGCCACCGACCTATGCAAAAGATGTGAACATTGTAATCTCGATGGGACCGACTGGAACAAGTCGGAGGGACCGATGTGCAATGGGTTGGGCAAACCTCGTCTCGGTGGCACCGATTGCATCATTTCAATGGGACCGAAGTGAAGCAATAAGGCAACAAAGAGTTGGTCAAGCCATGTCGGTTGTACCGATTGCATCTCGTGATGGGACCGAAACAATTGCAAGGCCATCTCGGTGGGACCGAGATCCATATCGGTGGATCCGATTTGTTAGGGTTTGGCAGTGGCTAAGTCCAAATGAACTCAGTGGCTCCAGATAGGAAATGTCGGTGGGGCCGAGTTGGAGTGTAGGGTTTGGACATATCTGGATGGAAAAAGTAGTTGAGGATTTTGGAGCAATATCATTAAGCACTTGAGCAAAAAGACCATTAAGCAACACCTCATCCCCTTTTAGTAGTATTGGATTTCCTATGGATTCAATGTGATCTTGGATCACTTAACCAAAAATGTTGAGTTTGATCTTTTGTCAATCCATTTCCTTAGCATATTGAGGGGTTCACGATCACTAGTACTTGCCATGCTAATCATTGAACATCCTGAAATATTTAACCTGAATGGACATGAGTTCAATGAGATATATGTTGTTATGAATTACCAAAACCACCCAGGGATTAGTTGCACTTTCAGCGTGCATATATATTGTTATCATCTCTTGTGTTATAAGTTACCCCCGTGCATACATAATTGCTATCTTGGATCAAGCATTTCGCATAAGTGGCCAACCATCAAAAAAGAGGGAAAAAGCTTTTAAGCAAAATGAAACAAAGAGCTTGTAAGCAATATCAATAGCGTCGAGCCACATTGCATATTATCTTGATATAGTTGATCATATTGGATCATCGTTGTGTGAATATGATCTTGGATCATACATACATAGCATACTTGGGGTAGGAAGAAGACACATTTTGTTTCTCATAGGTTGTGCGCAATTTCATATCTTGCCCTTTTGAGAAGTCGTGCTAGGACCTCTCTTGTGTTGTGCAACATGAGCTTTTCGTGGATACCAAATTTTGTGCTTATTCCTTGGTTGCACAACCCCACTTATCTATCCGTGTGTGTGTTTCCGTGTACCACTCATTTCTATTGATCTATTTGCTTCACTTATGAATTTGTGAATCTTCTTCAACATTATTGATATGTGGAATAACAATTGCATCAATTTTGTGCCACTTATCCAAACCAAGCTCCTCAAAAAGCCTTACTTGTGTAGGTGTGAGATTGACAAGATCCAGTACCAATTCTACTACCTCCATATTACAATATCAAGCGATTGTTGATCCATCTTCAACTTCAGGAAAGGTAAATTTGATGGAGACCATATTCTTTGTTTCCTTCATCCTCTACCATTACGTTTTGCTTTTTACGACTACCTAAAGGAAAGGAATAGAATGATCCATATTCCTACCTACTTGAGGGCACCAAATGCATACAACTTACGTCAACTTCATATATATATATATAATTATTTATTCCATTCACAACCTTTGGGAACTGATACCTCCTTTTATTAATCCAGTATTGGAACAGAAAAGAGTATCCCGCACCTATTTCCCAAGAGGTGACCCTGGGTTATTGAACCCACCAGAGGAAGACTACCTTGAAGCGATGGTCTCTAGCAAGCTTTTGTCAAAGTGTCAAATCCAGCTTTTGACGGGATCAGCAAGCAAATACTGATTCAAACACTTTTAATAACAAGAGATATGGGTATGAGGTATTATGCTTACAACCTTGTATTTCCACAGGGATCAAATAGGATATTAATTTATGCGTTGGAAGTCACCCATTGAGATGTGCTTCTTATAGATCAAAGTGGGGGATGTGTCCAAATAACATCTTGAACGACACGAGTCCTGCATCAAGAATCAGTTGTGCTACCACATGCCCTATCCATCATGTGGTGTTGCCTCAATAACTAAGAGAATGAAATCAGACAAGAGCTTTGGGCGTTTAATGACTACACCTTATTTATCACCAAGGATATGATTCATATTACCCTACTGAACCTTACTGTCACCGGTGTTCAATATAACACTTCACGGTCTTCTTGCTCCTAGCCTAATTGGTGCTCACTCTCCATGATCCTGGGTACCTGCAGGGATGAAGATTGCGGACAAGGCAAGATACATCTTCATGGATCAATTTTATTTGTGTCAAAGTCTTCCATTGATACCCTCAACAAATACGTTGGGTTGCAAGGCTCATGCCTCAACCCATACCTTACTAAAATACTCAAACATGGAGATTAAACCGCGGGAACAAAACATTGAAGAACACGTCTTGAGATTGATTGATTGAATATGTCTTACAATGGATGCCTTCAGTACAAAAAAACACTTCTGTGATGATACGTGTTTGTCATAGTGGGCCACGATTTCTATCATGCATGTACGTCCATCATGATTTTATGACAAAATCAAGATAGTCATACCTGTGTTGTTGTAGAAGTGTTCCATGACAATACTAGAATTATCATCACAGAAGTGTCCACTTCCATTACGATAAATGACGCGTCATGGAAGTGCTTTCATCAAGGGTAACCGACAAGTGGCATCCATCGTAATGGGTCACCCTTAAGCTACTGGGTTCCGATTTGGATCCGATTACCCGTTAACAACCCAGACCAATGGGGATTTTCCATGTGTAAAATTCTCATTGGCTGGAGGAACCACGTGTCGGCTCAACGTTGGGATGGATGTCAACCGTCCAATTGACACGAGGGGCCTATGATACGAAGACACGTGGCATAGCCCAACAGTGGCCCATTTAGGTTAAAAAGGCCAGCCCGTTTGACTTGGTCAAAAGTTAACGAGCCGACCCATCAAAAGCCTATTAACAACATGTGCACGTATAGCCCATTTATGACCCTTTAACTCATGGCCCTGTGTGGCCTTTTCGAATTGGGCCCATTAGCATCATGTGCGCAGTCCAATATAATTCGATCCCGTTGTCACTTGTCGCCCATGTAAGGCCCGTGACGTCTTTCGGTCCATATGAGGCCTTTTCTTTCTTTGGACCTTTAATGGCCTATGGTTACTCTGGCCCATAATAAACAATAAATTGCTTTATACCCATTAACGACCCTTGATTCAGTTGAGCCATTTCTAGCCCATGTTATCTTTCGGCCAAAGGCCCATATATTCTCAAGCTCATTTCCGTCCTTCGATTACTTGCGGTCCTTTACTAGCCTGTTCCACTAATGGGCCAAATTCGGCTAGTGGTTACAATCGGTCGGTCTGTGGCCCGTTATCCCTTTGGGCCTAATTCATCCTATATTGTATGACGGCCCATTAATGACCCGTTAAGCCCGTACTGCCTTACGGCCTGTTAAAGGCCCTTATGGCTTGAGCCCATAAACACGCGGTTCCGATTTTGCCCCGTTTATGGCCCAAATCATGTTCAAACAATGGTCCATGATTAGTACGGCCCATGGATCCCGCAACAAGAGGCCCATGGATCCTACGGCTCGTAAGAGGCCCACAGATCCTGAGGGCCGTAGGAGGCCCATGGATCCTAACGCCCGTAGGAGGCCTTTGGATCCTAAAGCCCATAGGAGGCCAATGGATCCAACGACTCGTCGAAGGACCATGGATCCTACGGCCGGTAGGAGAGCCATGGTTACAGTGGCCCATATGTGGACCATTGTTATTGCCGCCACTAGGAAACCGAGGAAAAAGAACTGCAGAACTACAAGCAAACAAATAAATAAGACTATAAGAAAATAAATAAGCAAGCAACTAATGCTAGGTTATTACGGCTATTACACAAATTACATCCATTGGGCATCAAAGTTCGTCACCAGTGCAAATATAGGGAACAAAGCACCATATTACATACACTGGTTGTCGAAGTTCGCGACCAGTGCAAATAAATGCCACAACAAAACAAGTCCAGAACTGAAACCACTTCAGAAGTGCTCAAGAAACAATATCCTGGGTCCCACAATGCTGGAAAGAAGCTTAGCAAGCATATTATCTTTCTCTTATTTGGCGCTTAAATCCTCCAGCGTTTGTTGTTGCACCAGAAACTATGCATGTGAATTCTGCAGGGACTTCCTCAGTCCTTCGGCTTCGTGTCGCATCACATCTGATCAATGTCTTTCAACTTGAAGTTGAGACTGAAGAAGCCGAACTAATTCACACAGAGAGTTCGAAGAGCTTGTGCCAGCAGTAGTGGCCAGTACTTGAACCCTACATCAAGACGGGACTTTGGCGTTGTCTCGCTGTCTTCAAGATAGTTTTTATTAGCTTTCTTGGAGACTAACCGGGATGTCTCACTATGTTGAACCTTATCTTCATTACTTCCTTTACCATTGCAGGGTACTCTTCTCCAATATTTTGTAGGCATTATAAAAGGGAAACAAGAAGACACATCATAGGTTTAGCATGTTGTATATGAAACTCATTTTGATAAAACAGTTCAGTAGTAAAGTGGACAGGATAACAACATGAAACGAACATATATCTATATACTATGGTCACTGTATGGTCTATATCATTCAAGTTTATGTTGCCAAATTAAGATAGAGACACAATTCAAATCATATATGTTTAAGACAAAGCAGCATAGACATAATATAAGTGTGGGAAACTACACAACACTAACTATTGGGGAACGTTGCATGGAAAACAAAACATTTCTACGCACACGCAAGATCTATCCATGGAGATGTATAACTACGAGAGGGGGAGAGCATCTACATACCCTTGTAGATCGCTAAGCAGAAGCGTTTATCAACGTCGTTGATGTAGTTGTACACCTTCACGATCCGTCCCAATCAAGTACCGAACGTACGGCACCTCCGCGTTCAGCACACGTTCAGCTTGATGACGTCCTCGCCTTCTCGATCCAGCAAGAGAGGAGAAGTAGTAGATGATTTCCAGTAGCACAACAGCGTGGTGATGGAGGTCGTGAAACTATCCGTAGGGATTCGCCATGCATAATAGACGTGGACGGAGCAGGAACTAAAACTAGAGGGAGACGGGGCGCCGCACACGGCTTGGGAATCATGGTGTTTGTTGCCCCTCTCCCTCCTCTCATATATATAGGTGCAGGGAAGGAGGGGAGGCAGCCTAGGGCACCCCAAGGGGGCCGGGGGCCAGCCCTAGGGCCTGCCCTGGACGTGCCCCTTCCTTCTTTGGCACTAGGGCGAAAGGAAATGGGTCGGTTGCCTCAGGGCGCCCCCTTTCCCTTCCTCTCTTCCTTGGAGAAAGGCAGGAGGGGGCTAGCCCCTTCCTTTCCTTTACAAGGCCGACGGCCTGGTTGGGAGCGCACCAGCCCCTCGTGTGCTGGTGTGCTCCCCTCCCCTTGGCCCGTTAGTCCCAGTAACTTACCGTGGCCTCCCGGAACCCCTTCTAGTGATCCGATAAATACCGGGTGCATTCCAAAACATTTCCGAAGACCAAATAGTATCATCCTATATATCAATCTTTACCTCCGGACAATTTCGGAGCTCCTATCACATCCGGGGCCCCGAACAAAATTCGTTCACTATTTCACATATCTCATATAATAATATATCGTCATCAAACGTTAAGCGTGCGGACCCTACGGGTTCGAGAATGTTGTATACATGACCGAGACCCTTCTCCGGTCAATACCCAATAGCGGACCTGGATGCCCATATTGGTTCCTACATATTCTACGAATCTTTTATCAGTAGAACCTTTATGACAACATACGTAGTTCCCTTTGTCAACGGTATGTTACTTGCCCGAGATTCGATCGTCGGTATCTCCATACCTAGTTTAATCTCGTTACCGGCAAGTCTCTTTACTCGTTCCATAATACATCATATCATTACTAACTCCTTAGTCACTTTGCCTGCAAGCTTCTTGTGATGCTGTATTACCGAGAGGGCCCAGAGATACCTCTCCGTCACACTTAGTGAGAAACCACAATCTCGATCCATGCCAACTCAACAAACACCTTCGGAGATACCTGTAGAGCATCTTTATGATCAACCAGTTATGTTTTGATGTTTGATATCACAAAAGGTATTCCTCTGGTATCCGGGAGTTGCATGATCTCATGGTCGAACGAATATGTATTTGACATTAAGAAAGCAGTAGAAATAAACTGAACGATCATATGCTATGCTAACGGATGGGTCTTGTCCTGCACATCATTCTCCTAATGATGTGATCCCATTATCAAGTGACAACACATGTCTATGGTTTAGGAAACCTTAACCATCTTTTGATCAACGAGCTAGTCTAGTAGAGGCTCATTAGGGACACAATATTTCTTTATGTATCCACACATGTATTTAAGTTTCAGGTCAATACAATTCTAGCATGAATAATAAACCTTTATCATGATTAAGGACAAATAATAATAACCACTTTATTATTGCCTCTAGGGCATATTTCCAACAGTCATCCACTTGCACTAGAGTCAATAATCTAATTCACATTGCCATCTGGTTAACACCCAATGAGTTCTAAGGTGTGATCATGTTTTGCTTGTGAGAGATGTTTAGTCAACGGGTCTTCCACATTCTGATCCGTATGTATTTTGCAAATTTCTATGTATACAATGCTCTGCATGGAGCTACTCTAGCTAAATGCTCCCACTTTCAATACGTATCCAGATTGAGACTCAGATTCATCCGGATCGGTGTCAAAGCTTGCACCGACATAACCCTTTACGACTAACTCTTTATCACCTCCATAAACGAGAAACATTTCCTTAGTCCTCTTAGGTAACTAAGGATAATTTTGAACGCTATGTAGTGATCCACTCTTGGATCACTATTGTACCCCTTGCCAAACTCATGGCAAGGCACACATCAGGTCTGGTACACAGCATGGCGTACATAATAGAATCTATGGCTGAGGCATAGGGAATGACTTTCATTCTCTCTCTATCTTCTGTTGTGGTCAGGCTTTGAGTCTTACTCAACTTCACACCTTGCAATACAGGCAAGAACCATTTCGTTGACTCAATGGTACGTGTTCGTGCTATACAAATGGTTTTTAACCCCTTTCCGCGATTGCGTTCGGAACCGTCACCTAGTGAATGTGGGCGATAGGGGGGTCCTTCCCACACGACCCAGAAACCGTCGGGGATATGCCCTACTACAAACACGCTCGGCAAAATGAGGTCGTGTGCGACCAGTGAGCACTCAAATATAGAAATACGTACAATAGTGCTATAAAAAACAATTATACAGGCGAAATCATTTCCGGTCGGAAGTACATCCCACACAATCAGTCACCGCTAAATGTTTCCGTTCGTATATACATCCCACACAGTCACTCCAAGGAAAACATTTGCGCAAGGTGGCGTAACACAAACAGTTTTCAAGAGATTCTCGTATGTGATTGTTCATTGATCCAACACGGTTTATTCCTAGAAACTGTGTGCGTTGCGTGAGGTCATCGCCCATGATGTTTTCTCAATAACCATTTGCAATAGGAAAACCCAATTAGCAAGCTAATTGGCCAATTAGCGGGAAAATTGCCCTATTATTAATAATCCATTTACTAATCTAATTGACATTCATATTAAACACATAATATATTCCATTTCCATATTAAGGTAGCAGGATTTGATAATTGAAATACATAAGAGTACAACATGATATAGCTTCAGCACTCAGCTAGCCCATTACACAACTGCACCAGCAGCAAGTTTCATACGCAACATCTAGAACCTTTCGAAATTAGCATCATAGATGGTACATAGAGAGATGTATCTCATCTGGAAAACTGCTGAAGCGGAAGGCGAATATTGAGCCTTCATTCATGTTGAAGGTATTTGCATCTTTAGGCCAGTGCCTGTGGATGATTGACCGTCCATCCTTTGACCTCTTCAGGAACACTTCAATATTGAATTATAGGTGTTGTATGAAAACTTTCCTCGCCTCCTGACCACAGAGGTGGTTTGAGAGGTAATCATCAGTGAAGCCTGAAAACAAGGATGTGCATAAATATCTTCTCTATATTGGAAATGGGGCAAAGGAATAAAAAAGGCAAGGTATAATAGTTAGTACCATCTTGTAAACCTCGGTGCTTCCCATTGTTTCCTGCAACACATATAAGGTAGTTAGCCATCGGGTTAAGTAAGGGTTCGCATGCTATCGGTAAAATCATTGATGATAAATAAGCACATTGCAGATTCATCAGATTAATTCAAGCCACATGGAAAACCCATTTATACAAACCAAGCATGATTAAGAACTAGGAAATATAGCACTTGTATATGTTTCTCATGTATTAAGTATAGCCAAATTCAATTTATTCCTCACATGGTATACAATAACAAAATGCAGCCACACCAATTGAACATCGCATTGTAGGATTGAACCAATCAGTTAACTAAACACCACAACAAATGAACCAAACGTTAACTGAGCACCACATTGAACAATATAACATACTCCTAATAGAAGATCAGATAGTTAACCAAACCAAGCATGCTTACCAACTTGGAAATATAGCAATTGTATTTGTTTCTCATGTATTTAGTACAGCCAAATTCGATTTATTCCTCACATGGTATACAATAACAGAATGCAGCCACAACAATTGAACATCGCATTGCTGAATTGAACCAAGCAGTTAACTAAACACCACAACAAATGAACCAAGCGTTAACTGAGCACCACATTGCACAATATAACATACTCGTAATAGAAGATCGGACAGTTAACCAAACCAAGCATGCTTAACAACTTGGAAATATTGCACCCTGAAGAATTGAACATCACATTTTTAGAATTGAACCCAGCAGTTAACTGAACACCACATTGCACGACATATAGAACATATACACTATAGCAGAAGATTGCATGGTAAAAGTAGATAGCACAATTCACTAGAATTTGTTATAGAAAGGCAGTAGCTAGCAAACTGAACATGGGTCCTTATAGTGAGCTAATAAGACAAGCTACTCCTCATTGTCGGAGATATCGATGACGATTGGCTCCTTGGACATGGAAGAGGGCGAGGCCTCCGCATCGTGGGTGCCCTCGTCGTAGTAGTGAGTTGCCTGAGCCACTGCGGGCACCAACCTGCTGGCTCTTGAGATGAGATAAGCACATGCACGCTGAGAAAACACCTCGTAGTCTTCGTCGAAGGCACCAACGGTGGCCTCAAGAAAACGCCATGAACTGTCGTTTAAAGTAGCCAACTGCGTCGCGGCGTCGGCGCGTGAGGCGTCAACGGTGGCCTCGACGGCGAGGTGCTCCTCCAATATCTGGGGGTCGGCACGAATGGCAGCCATCGCGACCTCATCCGCGCGTGCGGCCGCGATTTGCTTATCCGCTACCAAATGCTCCTTGAGATCCTGGCTATACTACGTGCACCATGGCTTAGGCCACCGCTTATTTGGTGGAGGGGTCGGTGATTTGGGTGGATGCTGTCGCGCTTGCGCCGACGGTCGGGGCATGTGGGATGTGGAAGGAGGAGGAGGATGGGGGTCGAGTGTGGATTACCTGCCTGGATAGGTGAGGCTGAGCAGCGTGAAGGAGGGTCGTCGACGAGGAGGCAGCGGTGCAAGCAAGGAGTGAAGGTTTCAACTTGGAAAGGAAGGCGGAAACAGGGGGAATGTGGCTTTTGGTAAGGGGGAGGGGGCGGGAGGTAGATATTTCCGCGGAAGCCAGAAAATTGGAATCGCTTCAGGGAAAAAACTGGCGCGCAAAGTGTCATCAGACACGGTCCCTTATTAAGAGCGGGTTGTGGACTATAGCCGTCGCACCTTCTCGCGTAAACCTTATGCATACTATACTCCGACGGTGCTCCAAGATATTTTGTGCTACATCTCACACGGTTGGTTATAATAAACTGTGTGGCATCTACTTGATTTTTCGTCTTGATTTTAGTTACATAATGGGGTCACAGCAGCCATGGACGGTGTTTGAATTGCTAGACCTTTTATCTGTCGTGAACATGCAACTATATGTGTGTCATAAAAGAATTGGCATTATTCAGGTTTCGTTTGGACATTTTTATGCATTAAGTGAGTTTTGAATGCATTTATGTGCATAATTCAAATTTTAACTACATGCACATGCTCCAGTGCATATAAATTGGTTGAAAAATCAAATCTTTGTCCTTGGGTGCATGATTAGGTCCCATGCAAGAAATGGGAATGAATGTCAAACACCCTGCCATCGTCACTCGGCAGCAAACATTGAGATACCTTGTTTTAAAATTCTAGTAAATCCAAAACTCGTCTAAAGTTCATGAAACTTGGCATGCTATCATGGAGCGGCATCAACATGCCATGGTAAATGTTTTGTCCCATTTGGGGCAGGTTTGAGTATATGCTTATCACAAACCAGAGCTTCTCACAACAAGCATGATGGTTTCGGTAGGGAACGCCCCACCTTTGGGGACGGATGATATCCATTGCCTCTTATTGCTTTCAAATTTTTTCTCGTGTCAACATAGAACAACAGGAGTGTTGTGTTATTTTTTGTGATTTCTCGGGGTTCGTTTGGACATTTTTATGCATTAACTAAGTTCTCAATGAATTTATGTGCATAATTAAAATTTTAGCTACACGCACATGCTCTAATGCATATAAATTGGTTGAAAATTCAAATATGTGTCCTTGGTTGCATGCTTAGGTCCCATGCAAGAAATGGGAATGAATGTCAAACACCCTGCCACGGTCACTAGGCCGCAAACATTGAGATACCTGGTTTTAAAATTCTAGTAAATCCAAAGCTCGTCCGATATTCATGAAACTTGGCATGCTATCATGGAGTGGCATAAACATGTCGTGGTAAATTTTTTGTCCCATTTGGGGCAGGTTTGGGGATATGCTTCTCACCAACCAGAGCTTGTCACAACAAGCGTGATGGTTTCGGTAGGGAACGTCCCACCTTTGAGGACTAAATGATATCCATTCCCTCTTATTGCTTTCAAATTTTTTCTCGTGTCAACATAGAACAACAGGAGTGTTTTGTCAATTTTTGGGATTTTTCGGGGTTCGTTTGGACATTTTTATGCATTAACTGAGTTTCAATGCATTTATGTGCATAATTCAAATTCGAACTACATGCACATGCTATAATGCATATAAATTGGTTGAAAATTCGAATCTGTGTCCTTGGGTGCATGCTTAGGTCCCATGCAAGAAATTGGAATGAATTTCAAACACCAGGGCAACATTGATAGCCGTCAAAACATTGAGATACTTTGTTTTTAAATTCTAGTAAATCCAAAACTCGTCTGAAATTCATGAAACTTGGCATGCTTTCATGGAATAGCATCAACATGTTGTGGTAAATTTTTTGTCCCTTTGGGGCAGGTTTGGGTATATGCTTCTCACAAACCAGAGCTTCTCACAACAAGCATGATGATTTCGGCAGGGAACGCCCCACCTTTGGGGACGAAACTCTATCCATTGCCTCTTATTGCTTTCAAAATTTTTCTCGTGTCAACATAGAACAACAGGAGTGTTGTGTTATTTTTTGTGATTTTTTGGGGCTCGTTTGGACATTTTTATGCATTAAGTGAGTTTTCAATGCATTTATGTGCATAATTCAAATTTGAACTACATGCACACACTCCAGTGCATATAAATTGGTTGAAAAATCAAATCTTTGTCCTTGGGTGCATGCTTAGGTCCCATGCAAGAAATGGGAATGAATGTCAAACACCACCGCCACCGTCACTTTCAGTACGCAAACATTGAGATACCTGGTTTTTAAATTCTAGTAAATTCAAAACTCATCTGAAATTCATGAAACTTGGCATGCTATCATGGAGCGGCATCAACATGCCATGATAAATTTTTGTTCCTTTTGGGGCAGGTTGGGTATATGCTTCTCACAAACCAGAGCTTCTCACAACAAGAATGATGGTTTCGGTAGGGAACACCCCACCTTTGGGGACGAAACGATATCCATTGCCTCTTATTGCTTTCAAAAAATTTCTAGTGCCAACATAGAACAACAAAAGTGTTGTGTTATTTTTTGTGATTTTTCGGGGTTCGTTTGGACATTTTTGTGCATTAACCGAGTTCTCAATGCATTTATGTGGATAATTCAAAGTTGAACTATATGCACATGATCCAGTGCATATAAATTTGTTGAAGATCAAATCTTTGTCCCTGGGTGCATGCTTACGTCCAATGCAAGAAATGTGAATGAATTTCAAACACCAGGGCACCGTTGATTGCTGGCAAAATGTTGAGATACTTTGTTTTCAAATTCTAGTAAATCCAAAACTCGTCTGAAATTCATGAAACTTGGCATGCTATAACGGAATGGCACCTGACATGCTGTGGTATTTTTCGTGTCCATTTTGAGAGAAGGCGCACTCGAATAACAGCCAACAAAGGCATTTTGAAAAAATAGCTGCCACTTTAATATCAAAAGTTTGTATAATTAAAACCATGTGCGTTATCTTAACCATTCACTTGACGCCACGTGTCTTGGTTTTAGTGGCACTTGATCGCAAATGCTTTAGATAGAGCACCCGTATGCAAAGTGAGAGCGGGATTTGTGCATCTCTTGAACACAAACGGTTCTTTTGGATGACCCGTGTGAACCACTTACAAACAATTTGGTACGATTTGCATCTGTCATATTGGGTATGTTGCCATTTGTCAAACTAGAAAGATTGACATTTGTTGATCTAGTAACATTGCCATTTGCCAACCTTGTAACACTGCGATTTGTGAAAATATGAAGCTAAAAATCACTAGCAGTATCTAATTTTTGCAAATAAAATTCAGTAATTAAGCATAGATGGAGGTGAGGAGGCGTGTTCAACCAGGCGTGCAGCGGGCGGCATAGTACTATTCGATTTGACAGCGGGTGGCACAGTTCCCGATACGGCTTTAATGCAGACGAGGGAGAGGGTAGCGTTTCCCAAAATTTTGAACGGCCAATGATGCATCCTCTTTCAATTAGCATCGTGTGAATGCATGAGGGAAGTAATGGGAGGAGGACAGGGAAAAGAGGCAGCACGATGTGAATGAATGCAGTTTGCACTCATATAAAGGAGCCCCTCCATTCCAATGCATCTACCACATCGTACGCACCTAAGCATTTGCATAAGCACCAACACTAATAAGCGCAAAACTGCTCAATCCAGACCCATGGCGGCGATGCACGCGAGCGGCCAACGGCTGTGCCAGATGGTCCACGACACCGGCCTACGACATGGCACCGTGGATCATTTCTAGACATTGTTGGCGACCGGCTGATGGATGGCTACCGTCTACGCCAATTACGACTCTCAGTACAACCAGATGATCGTTCGCACCACCAACAGGTTCACCGTCGTCAAGAAGCTCACGGAAGACATTGTCGTACTCCTCCAGCCCGCACGCTCGGGCTCCTCATTGCCTGCCACCCTAATCGGCCTCCATGGTTGGGACCTCTTTCAAGCACTGGTGGCCCTACGACTGCCCGTCGGCGCCATGAAGAATGTCCACCTGGAGGTCGCACTCGGCGTGAGGCGCCTCGCCCTGCAAGAAACCATAGACCTACACATCCATGTGTATGAGCGAATTGTGTACATAGGTATCTACAAGGCCAGTGAGGATGCTATGATGTTGGCCTTCTTCAACCGGCTGGAAGGCTTGGATGCCTTAGCTGAGAAGCACCTTGACCTTGCCACAAAAGCCGCCGGATGATGGCTCGGCGCACTGAGTTGAGGAGGATGAGGAGGTCGTATGTTGATGGAAGCATCTTTCTTCTTGCCTCCTGTAACCACCAGTCCGATCGCATCATCACGGCCTTAATTCTTATTGTGCTATTGCATTCTCGTTCTAGTCAATACAGACATGTGCGATCCCTTTGCTTAATTACATGCATCACTGTACCTAGTACCCCATCCGTCAATTTATAAGTTGTGCTGCCAGTGTTTGGGGCCGGTGCACGATCACGCACATTTGTGTGCATGCGGTTGCGTCGGGCGCGGCGCGATGATGCAGTTACTCGCTACAAAAACTGCCATGCGAGGGACGTGGCATTGACCATTAGGCGGCAATAGTCGGTTATCCGGGTGCCCAATAAAGGATGCAAAGAGGGATCCTACAGCAGCAAGGACCAGCTTCCCTATCAATAGCTCATCTAATAGAACTCCCAAGTTAAGTGTGCTGAAGCTGGAGTAGTCATCAGATGGGTGACCGGATGGGAAGTGGGCTTGATGTTAAACTAACTAATTGCGTTGAATGTATATAGTGCTCCATCATATTAGTTGAATTAACCTCGAGGTCCTTGTTTTGTAATTTTTTACATTTTTTGTTTTTTGTACACATGTTGATTGGCTTGAAGAAGGTCTATCTCGTTACTTTTTGATAATTTTTGTTTTTTGAACACATGTTGATTTGCTTGAATGAAGGTCCATCTCGTTACTTTACGACATGTTTCCAAAACATGGACCTCGAGGTTAATTCAACTAATAGGATTGAGTATTCTATACATTTAACACAATTAAATGTTTTCCAAAAAAGGTGATATGATTTCTGTGAAACTTATAAGTCATGTATGCCAAATTAACCTCTGTGTACTTGTTCTCGAATTAACCTCCGGGCCTTTTCGCAGCGTATCACACACATCTTGTTAAGTTGAACCGTTTATGTTCTCTTCCCTAACCAAAAACAGTTCATTCGACTGAACTGTATGCCGTATATCACACACACCTTGATCTGGCTGACCGTTTCTGTTGCTTTCCCTAATAGCAAACAGTTCATTGGAGCAAACCGTATGCCGTATATCGCACACGCATTAATATGGCTGCCCGTTTCTGTTGTTCTATCTAATCGCAAACAGTTCTTCTGGACCAACTGTATGCCCTGCTTCGCACACACAACTAAAATTTGAACTATGTTTGATGCATCCGTCATCGCAAATGTTTTGAACCTTTTTTGATGGTTTTTTACACCACCATTTGCGATTATGGCATTGCACACAGTTTCATCGAAGGGTCTCTGATCGTAGTGTCGCATTAGCAGCATCCTGCAGTAGTGACAGATCCATTTTTAAACTTCTTCAAAACTTTGTCAAGGTATGTGCTTTGTGTAAGTCCTATTAAGCATCTCGATCTATCCCTATAGATCTTGATGTCCAATATATAAGTAGCTTCACCGAGGTCTTTCATTGAATAATTCTTTTTCAAGTATCCTTTTATGCTATCCAGAAATTCTGTATCATTTCCAATCAATAATATGTCATCCACATATAATATCGAAATGTATAGAGCTCCCACTCACTTTCTTGTAAATACAAGCTTCACCGTAAGTCTGTATAAAACCATATGCTTTGGTCACATCATCAAAGCGTATATTCCAACTCCTTGCACCAGTCCATAGATGGATCACTGGAGCTTGCACACTTTGTTAGCACCTTTAGAATCGACAAAACCTTCTGGTTGCATCATATACAACTCTTCATTAAGAAACCCGTTAAGGAATGCAGTTTTGACCACCATTTGCCAGATTTCATAACCATAAAATACGGCAATGCTAACATGATTCAGACAGACTTAAGCATCACTATGGATGAGAAAGTCTCATCATAGTCAACCCCTTGAACTTGTCGAAAACCGTTTATGACAAGTCAAGCTTTGTAGATAGTGATATTACCATCAACGTCCATCTTTCTCTTGAAGATCCATTTATTCTCAATAGCTTGCGGATCATCGGGCAAGTCCACCAAAGTCCACACTTTGTTCTCATACACTCAGATTTCATGGCCTCAAGCCATTTATCGGAATCTAGGCTCATCATAGCTTCTTCATAGTTCGTAGGTACACCGTTTGTCTGACAACATGACTTCCAGGACAGGATTACCGTACCACTCTGGTGCGGTACGTGTTCTGTTCAACCTATGAGGTTTAGTTGTAACTTGATCTAAAGTTTCATGATCATTGTCATTAGCTTGCTCTCTAGTTGGTGTAGGCATCACGGGAACAGTTTTCTCTGATGTGCTACTTTCCAATTTGAGAGAAGGTACGACTACCTCATCAAGTTCTACTTTCCTCCCACTCACTTCTTTCGAGAGAAGCTCCATCTCTAGAAATGATTCGTTCTTAGCAACAAGCCTTCAGATTTGTGTTTGAAGGTGTACCCAATAGTTTTTTAGGGTATCCTATGAAGAAGCATTTCTCAGATTTGGGTTCGAGCATATTAGGCTGAAGCCTTTTGACAGAAGTGTCGCATCGCCAAACTTTAAGAAACGATAGCTTAGGTTTCTTGCCAAACCAAAGTTCATACGGTGTCATCTCAACGGATTTAGACAGTGCCCTATTTAACGTGAATGTGGTTGTCTCTAATGCATAACCCCAAAATGATAAAGGCAAATCGGTAAGAGACATCATAGAATGCACCATATCTAATAAAATATGGTTACAACGTTCGGACACACCATTACGCTGTGGTGGTCCAGGTGGCGTGAATTGTGAAACAATTCCACATTGTTTTAAATGAAGGCCAAACTCGTAACTCAAGTATTCGCCTCTGCGATCAGATCATAGAAACTTTATTTTCTTGTTACGATGATTCTCCACTTCATTATGAAATTCTTTGAACTTTTCAAATGTTTCAGACTTGTGTTTCATCAAGTAGATATACCCATACCTACTTAAATCATCTATGAAGGTTAGAAAATAACGATACCTGCCGCGTGCCTCAACACTCACCGGACCACATACATCGATATGTATTATTTCCAATAAGTCATTAGCTCGCTCCAATTGTTCCGAAGAATGGAGTTTTAGTGATCTTACCCATGAGGCATGGTTCCAAATATCAAATGATTCATAATCAAGCGATTCCAACCATCCACATGGAGTTTCTTCATGCGCTTTACACAATATGACCTAAACGGCAGTGCCACAAGTATGTTGCACTATCATTATCAACTTTGCATCTTTTGGCACCAATATTATGAATCCGTGTATCACTACGATCGAGATTTAACAAGCATAGACCATTCATCAATGGTGCATGACAATAAAAGATATTACTCATATAAATAGAACAACCATTATTCTCCGATTTAAGTGAATAATGGTCTCGCAATAAACAAGATCTAGATATAATGTTCATGCTCAATACTGGCACCAAATAACAATTATTGAGGTATAAAGCTAATCCCGAAGGTAGATGTAGAGGTGGCATGTAATTGACGATCTCATCGACCATGGAACCATTCGACATGCATTGTCACCTTGTCCTTAGCCAATCTTCATTTACTCCACAGCTCCTGCTTCGAAAGTTACAAATATGAGCAACGAATCAAGATCAAATACCCAAAAGTGCTACTAAGAGCATTAGTAAGGTACACATCAATAACATGTATATCAAATATACCTTTGTTCACTCGCCATCCTTTTTATCCGCCAAGTATTTGGGGCAGCTCCGCTTCCATCGACCATTTCCTTTGTAGTAGAAGCGCTCGGTTTGTGCTTGGGTCCAGCTTGGGCTTCTTCACGGGAGCGGCAACTTGCTTGACATTCTTCTTGAAGTTCCCTTTCTTTCCCTTTCCCTTTTTCTTGAAACTAGTGGTCTTGTTAACCATCAACACTTTATGCTCCTTCCTAATTTCTACCTCCGCTGATTTCAGTATCGCAAAGAGGTCAGGAATCGTTTTCGTCATCCCTTGCATATTATAGTTTATCACGAAGCCTTTGTAGCTTGGTGGTAGTGACTAAAGAACTCTGTCAATAACACTCTCAACTGGAAGATCAATTCCCAGCTGAGTCACGTGATTATGATACCCAGACATTTTGAGTATGTGTTCACTAACAGAACTGTTCTCCTCCATCTTATAGATATAGAATTTTTTGGAGACTTCATATCTCTCAACTCGGGCATTAGCTTGAAATATCAACTTCAGCTCTTGGAACATCTCATATGCTCCATGGCGTTCAAGACGTCTTTGATGTCCCAGTTCTAAGCTGTAAAGCATGGCACACTGAACTATTGAGTAGTCATTAGATCGTGCCTGCCATACATTCATAACATTTGCAATATCTCTTGCAGCATGTGTCACCTAGTGGTGCATCAAGGACATAATTCTTCTATGCAGCAATGAGGATGATCCTCAAGTTACAGACCCAATCCATGTAGTTGCTACAACCAGCTTTCGACTTAGCTTTCTCTAGCAACGCATTAAAATTCAAGGGAACGGTAGCACGGGCCATTAATATATAACACAGATATGCAAACACTATTAAGACTAAGTTCATGAAATTTTTTAGTGAAAATAATCAAATTACTAATGAACTCCCACTTAAATCAACATCCCTCAAGTTTTCTAAGTGATACATGATCCAAATCAACTAACCCATGTCCGATCATCACGTGAGATGGGGTAGTCTTCAATGGTGAACATCTCTATGTTGATCATATCTACTATATGATTCACATTCGACCTTTCGGTCTCCAATGTTCCGAGACCATGTCTGCACATGCTAGGCTCGTCAAGTTTAACCAAAGTATTCTGCATGTGCAAAACTGGCTTACACACGCTGTATGTGAACGTAGAGTCTATCACACCCGATCATCACGAGGTGCTTCGAAACGATGAACTTTGGCAACGGTGCATACTCAGGGAGAACACTTTTATCTTGAAATTAAGTAAAGGGATCATCTTATAATGCTGCCGTCATTCTAAGTAAAATAAGATGCATAAAGGATAAACATCACATGCAATCAAAATATGTGACATGACATGGACATCATCATCTTGTGCTTTTGATATCCATCTTCAAAGCATCGGCATGATCTCCATCGTCACCGACACGACACCTTGATCTCAATCGTAGCGCTGGGGTCGTCACGCCAACTATTGCTAACGCATATCGAGAAAGTAAAGCAATTACATTGCGCTTAGCGATTGACACACAAGTCATACAATAATTAAAGACAACCCTAAGGCTCTTGCCGGTTGCCAATAACTTTTACAAACATGATCATCTCATACATCAACATATATCACATCATATCTTGACCATATCACATCACAACATGCCATGCAAAAACAAGTTAGATGTCCTCTACTTTGTTGTTGCAAGTTTTACGTGCCATGCAAGAACCGTTCTTACCTACGCAAAACCACAACGATGATTATCAAGTTTGCTGTTTTAACTTTCTGCAAGGACTGGCCGTAGTCAAATTTGATTCAAGTAAGGTAGGAGAAACAGATACCCGCCAGCTACCTTTATGAAAAAACAAGTTGCATGTCAGTCGGTGGAACCTGTCTCATGTACGTGGACATGTAAGGTTGGTCTGGGCCGCTTCATCACACAATACTGCCGAATCAAAATAAGACCTTGGTGGTAAGCAGTATGAACATCACCGCCCACAACTCCTTTGTGTTCCACTCGTGCATATCATCTACGTAGACCTGGATCTGATACCTTAGTTGGGGAACGTTGCATGGAAAACAAAAAATGTCTACGCACACACAAGATCTATCCATGGAGATGTATAGCTACAAGAGGGGGAGATCATCTACATACCCTTGTAGATCACTAAGCGGAAGCGTTTATCAATGCGGTTGATGTAGTCGTACACCTTCACGACCCATCCCTATCATGTACCGAACATACGGCACCTCCGCGTTCAACACACGTTCAGCTCGATGATGTCCTCGCCTTCTCGATCCGTCAAGAGAGATGAAGTAGTAGATGAGTTCCGGCAGCAAGACGACATGGTGACGGAGGTGGTGAAACTATCCGTAGGGCTTCGCCAAGCACAATGGACGTGGACGGAGGAGGAACTAGAACTAGAGGGAGACGGGGCGCCGCACACGGCTTGGGGATCATGGTGTTTGTTGCCCCTCTCCCTTCTCTAATATATATAGGTGGTGGGAGGAGGAGAGGCAGCCTAGGGCGCACCCACGGGGCCAGCGGCCATCCCTGGCCGCGCCCCTCCTCCTTTGGTGCTAGGGGGAAAGGAAAGGGGGCTGGCCGCCTTAGGGTGCCCTCCCCCTTTCCCTTTCTCTCTTCCTTGGAGAAAGGCAGGAGGGGGCTAGCCCCTTCCTTTCCTTTACAAGGTCGGCGGCCAGGTTGGAGGCGCACCAGCCCCTTTTGGGCTGGTGTGCTCCTCTCCCCTTGGCCCGTTAGGCCCAGTAACTTCCCGTGGCCTCCCGGAACCCCTTCTGGTGATCCGATAAATACATGGTGCATTCTGAAACCTTTCCGGAGAGCAAATAGTATCGTCCTATATATCAATCTTTACCTCCGGACCATTCTGGAGCTCCCTGTCATGTCCATGATCTCATATGGGACTCCGAATAACATTTGGTCACTATTTCACATAACTCATATAATACTATATCCTCAATGAACGTTAAGCGTGCGGACCCTACTGGTTCGAGAATGATGTAGACATGACCGAGGCGCTTCTCCAGTCAATATCCAATAGCGGGATCTGGATGCCCATATTGGTTCCTACAAATTCTACGAAGATCTTTTATTTGTCAAACCTTTATGACAATATACGTAGTTCCCTTTGTCCATTGGTATGTTATTTGCCCGAGATTCGATCGTCGGTATCTCCATACCTAGTTTATTTTCGTTACCGGCAAGTCTCTTTACTCGTTCTATAATAAATCATCTCGTAACTAACTCCTTAGTCACTTTGCTTGAAAGCTTCTTATGATGCTGTATTACCGAGAGAGCCTAGAGATACCTCTCCATCACACGGAGTGACAAATCCCAATCTCGATCCATGCCAACTCAAAAAACACATTCGGAGATACTTGTGGAGCATCTTTATGATCACCCAGTTACGTTGTGACGTTTGATAGCACACAAGGTATTCCTCCGGTATCTAGGAGTTGCATGATCTCATGGTCGAAGGAATATGTATTTGACATTAAGAAAGCAGTAGCAATAAAACGAACGATCATATGCTATGCTAACAGATGGGTCTTGTCCATCACATCATTCTATTAATGATGTGATCCTGTTATCAAGTGACAACACATTTCTATGGTTTAGGAAACCTTAACCATCTTTTGGTCAACAAGCTAGTCTAGTAGAGGCTCACTAGGGACACGATATTTGTTTATGTATCCACACATGTATTTAAGTTTTCGGTCAATACAATTCTAGCATGAATAATAAACCTTTATCATGATTAAGGAAATATAATAATAACCACTTTATTATTGTCTCTAGGCATATTTCCAACACTAACAACACTTGTAATGTGCATGGCATGAGAACATAATTGTTTATACAATTGAAACTGAAATCAACATAGAGCAGGTTACAAAAGCGAACCAGTTAAAGAAACAGGTTTAAAAACTACCTGTTGCTCTATTGGAGTTTGAATTGCATCCTTCAAATTTGAAATTAGTTGGTATGAGTAAATATAGTGATGCAAGAGAAAAGGAGTATGAACAATAGCTACGGGACCTGACCTGAGAACAATTCTTCTTCTGCTTTATGCATTGAGTTGGGGTTCCGAGTGGTGGTCCTCGTGCTTTGGGCCCTACAGTTGCCTTACTAATTGCTTGTGTTTAGGTGCTCTATGGTGGAGACGGTGTTGTGTCAACTGAAACTGGGTTACTATATGCTGGGGTTGGGGTTAGAAGGGGTGTAGCTGGTTCTCTGTCCAACTCGGTAGGGGTAAAATATGTGAGAGTCTGGGTTATGTGTGGTGGGGCTGGTACTTGGGCAAGTACATCCATGGTTCTACTTGGATCGACGAGTAGCACTATATATTTTGAAGACCTTGTGTTTACTCCCTTAGATACTGCCATCACCCCCTCCAATGCAAATGGCTGATAAACAAGAGAAGTAAGTGAATGTACATACATTGTATGATAGACAAGTGCAATGGATAGTGAGGAATAAAAGAGGGCATGAAATAATTCACATTTATGTTGTCTAACCAAACATGATAGCATGACACAATTTCACATATATGATGGCTAACTAAACATGATAGCATGACACAGTTTCACATATATGATGGCTAACTAAACAAGATAAAATGACATAATTCAAAATATGTTGACAATGTAAATAGGATGACATGATATAACTATATGCTGTGTTTATTAAATAGGTTGGCATGCCATAATTCACATACATGCCGTCTATGGAAACATGATGGCATAATATAATTCACGGATAGAATGACATAATTCAAAATATGATGACTATGTAAACAAGATGAGATGATATAACTATATAATGTCTTTATTAAATTTGTTGGCATGCCATAATTCAGATACATGTTGTCTATGTAAACAACATGATGGCATGATATAATTCAAACAGATGATTTATATACTAAGAAAGTAAGCAGATGGCAATCACATATATGATGTCTAAACTAAGCATATGGCATTCAATATTGTGTATATGATGTAAAAACAAAGCAATGCAAGACAACATATGCATGATATGAGTAATATAAGCCTGCCAAGTTTGAGCATCCACCACAGGGGGGAAATAGGACTTGTTATCTGTATCTGAATCCTCTTCTGAGGAGCTATCTATAACCAACAAGATATCTGCTTCAACAGGTAGCATTGCCTGCTCTGAATACCATGTTTTCACTACAGATTTTTTCATCATCGATTCAAATGGCTGATGCATAGGAAGAGTAGTTGAATATACAAATATTGTCGAGAAATAGAATTGTGGGGACCCCGACTCATAAGTCGTGATCACGGAATGCACGTGTACATTGATCCTAGAGATCAATGCTCACTGAACACACAGAAGCTGAATAACAAGAGTCTTACATCCATACATACCGTCTTACAAAAATTATGACCATTATGGCCAAGTCTTACATAGATAAAGCCTTAAGGGCTGAAATATCAGATAAAAAACAAGCAGCGAAAATCATCGTCGATAAGTAGAACCCATGCCATCTGCCTTAACCCTACATGCATACTGATTGGGAAAAGGTCCTAGTTCATATGTTCGTCACCAAAGAACTCTTCTTCGAACTCCTACTCTTCCATGCTTGGCCAATTAAATAACCAGTGGCAAGCCAATGAGTACTTTGAAAGTACTTGCAAGCAACCCATGAATGGTAACAGAATGACATATGCATGATAATATCACTATGCTGGCATGCTGGCGGTAAGCTAGTTTTTCTCATGCAAATATGATCAGCATTTATCAAGGACATGAATGCGCTCGCAACAAGTATCGGAGGTTATAGACATCAACATCGAGAAGGAGTTATGAATAACTCATGCTCAAGCTTATCGTGACTCTCTCACGAATCACACCAACAATATTACCAAACCGTGTTGTTTTTCAAAAACATATGGACATAATCTAATCAGCAACACCCAATAGTCCTTGACCGTGGACACGGCTATTAGAATAGTTTGACACTGTGCAGAGGTTGCACACTTTACCCACAAGATCCGGGGAACTTCTGTGTCATCCATGACCCGTGGTACCTCAAGTACCCGGGGTAAGCACCCGATCACTAACTTTCCCTAGCCGTGACTAATATAGAGTCCACTCGATTGGTAGTAGCCCCCGTGCCAGACATTGCCACATAATGAATTTTGTGCAGCCATGCTCCCATATTTTTCACTTAACACAAGCACGGGGTACCAACGGTGCATCCGGTGCCCTGTGAAAACAGTCATGGCCGCTTATCCAAGCACAACCCCGTCCCGAGAGTGATCACGCCACTCCTTTCACTAGTAATGCGGGCATCCATGCTAGCACGAACTAGGTAATCAATAATGCCCTTTCCCATCTAAGGGTAGAGTGGTTGCGCACGTTTGGTTGGGACGGTCAACAAATCTTAAATATAATCCGTCTTTGTAAACAACACACATTCACTTGCTTTGGTGCACCACTTCTTCATCAAGTGGTGACCTAGTTAAACATTACCCACAGGCATTAGGGACACCCGATGTCGTTTTCAAAGGATTCTAACCAAGGGACACTACTGCAGGAAGCTGCTAACGCGACACTATGATCAGAGACCCTTCGACGAAACTGCGTGCGATGCAATAATCGCAAACGGTGGTGTAAAATAACCGTCAAAAAAGGTGCAAACCGTTTGCGATGGAGGATGCATCAAACACGGTTCAAATTTTAGTTGCGTGTGCGATTTAGGGCATACGGTTGATCGATACGAACTGTTTGCGATTAGATAGAACAATGAAATGGGCAACCATATCAATGTGTGTGCGATATACGGCATACAGTTCGCTCCGATGAACTGTTTGCGATGATCGAGGAGAACACAAACGATTCGGCGTAACAAGATATGTGTGATACCCGACAAACAGGTTGCTAATCAGAATTGTGTGCGATCAGTATAGACAGCCCATACTGACCTTTTTTGTGAATTGTGTGCTCGTCAGGGCGCATAGTTCAACAAACCAACCCGTGGGCGATAATGTAGAAGATCTTTGTTGAATACTTATTACTAACCGTCTCATGGCGAGATTGATAGGATAAACAGACATAACAAATTAATATGAGCGAACAGAAATAGAGATATTTACTGTCTGCTTAATTTAGTCCTTCTTGTTGTTGTTGTTGTTGTTCGATGGTCCCGCGACATCGTCTTGGAGAGGACGCTTCTTGCCGCTGACGGTTGGCTTTTCATCGCTGCCGCTGTCGTCATCGTTGTTGCTGTCATCGTCGTCCTCCTCCTTGTTCGACCGTTCCTCCTCCTCATCATCGCCGTCCTCTTCTCCATCCTCCGACGGCTCCTCATACGTCTGGTTGTCGTGTAACGACTCCGGAGGTGGCGTCCCTTCCATGAACCAGATATAATCAAGGTCTGGGCTCGAGGCCGGACTCATGGAAGACGAGCGGGATGATTCCGATGTTGACCTATCATCAGGTGCCAGAATGCTGGCCGAACTGTTGTCCTCGCTATCGCTCCACATGGCTGCAGAGTGTGTGCTAGTGTGTAGCGCGGCCTACCGGGGACGATGAAGATGGTGGACACTTAAGCGGGGTATGCAGAGAAGAGGACATGCCAATTGAATCAACCGCTATTATTTGTACCCAGTCGCTCCAAATTCCCGGGGTTGCGCATGACTCCTATTGGCTGGTTTATTTTTTCAGGACAAAAAGAAGGAATGAGTTTTGGGATTATGCACCGGTACCGGTACGAATGGAGTTGGATAGTTGGCAAGCAATACATTGAGCTCTTCTTATTGATAAAGCCAGTAATAATCAAACTACAAAGGAAAAGAAAAAAAGACAAAGGAAAATATCTGCACGAATCTTCGCGTAACATCGATGACATAGGACCTAGATGTACATTACTTAGAGCACATCTAGATGTGCTTTAGCAATACTGTTAAACAAAAGCCCTAATCATCATTGCAAACGGCGCATAGAACATGGCTAATGTGACGACCAGAACTACACATGCTAGTTCCTTCTTGTCTCTTGCTTTCATCTATTGCCTGTGATTGATTCTTTCTTGCATCATCGTACTGATTGTACATTCCAGATCAGCCAGTTTCTTCTTCGGCTTTACGTTATCTTCTGCGAGCTTGGTGATAACACTCCGAGCCCTACCATACCATTCTTCATCCAGCCAGTTAACAAAGGCACAAGCCTCATATCCCTGCCAATGTTAAATAGTATTCAGGATGAGCGGTGGCATTAACTGAAGTAAAATGATGAACTTACCACTAACCTGTAAGGGGCAACTAAGAAACCGCCTGCCAATGTCGAATCCCTCCATGCATACACGTCAAGCGGGAGTGTACCCGTGCACACAACTCAGCTTTTGGTACTTCTCGGTGGCGCAAAACTCGGAGTCAAACTCGTGTTGCGGGAGTCTGGAGTCATGCTCCGGATCAGGCGGAAGATCGCTTTCCTGGGGGGAGGGGGTGTCATCCAGGACAGATTCAACAAGGAGCTATACTTTGGACATGTTAAAAAAGATCGGGATAGATTGGAACCTGACAGGATGATTTGGATCCGTAGTACACCTACCTTTTGATGACCTTAGACAAGTGCTCGGCCGACTGGCCGTCGTGGCGGGCGTCTGGCAGGAGCAGCCGCATCAAACCATCAGCACCACTCGTCCGCATTCCCCCAATGTCAGCGCCACGCGAGGGAATTTGGAGGATATGTAGGGATTTGGGGGAAATGGGGAAACTATGGGGATAAGCTAACGGTCGGGAACTACTTATGGCACACTGTTTATACATGTCGTTTGTGTTAGGTATTACAACATCACACAGGATTTCCGCACCAAACCCTATGAGAAGACAACGTATGGTAGACACGGTTGCCGTTACATAACCGTATGTGATGTACTACCCTGTCCATATAATTGAGTTACAGTGATACCGTGTAAACAGCTGCTCTGCGGATATCCATAAAAAAAGCCGCTCTGCATATAGAGATGGCGGCGGCGTGCTCAGGCAGCTGACAGGAGAAGAGGTCAATCCTCGGTCGGTGGGCGGTGGCGGTGTCATATGAGGTCAATCCTAGCTCTGCGGCGGGACATAGGAGGAGCTCAACCATCGAGGTCGTCGGCGGCGTGATTCAATCATATCCATCGTGGTCGATGGCGGGATAGTGGAGGTCGAACTTCAGGCGGCAGCCACACTAAGCTTTGCTCCTCGACCCTGCTATCTTGGTGTGCCGCCGCGTCGCGCTTCTCTGTCTGCTGGGTGGACGTCGCCGCGTGGCTAATTATAAGCTATTCTTTCACGAGTGGCTTAATTAAGGTATTCAATTCCTAAGGGTAGTGTTGTACTAGTACTCTGCATGTAAATTGACTGGCCATTAATTTTTGTCACTGCATGTCTGGATAACAACATGGAGCACCCTCAGTAATTATGAAAATAAAACCTTGTGATGTACGCACGCATCTTTGGGCAGCAGTTAATCCGTGTATTAATGTTGTTGTTTTGTTTTTAATTACCACTAGTTGACCCGCTGCGCCAAATGGCGCAGAGACCTGCTGAAGACATGTTGTTGAT
Organism: Aegilops bicornis; assembly: GCA_021605145.1. Classification (NCBI taxonomy): domain Eukaryota; kingdom Viridiplantae; phylum Streptophyta; class Magnoliopsida; order Poales; family Poaceae; genus Aegilops; species Aegilops bicornis. Next base: position 367,958,036 of record CM038674.1, on the reverse strand, counting down.
GAAAATAGTTTCATGCTGCAAGAACCTTCAACTAAATCATGGTATTTTGTAAACATGTTTATTACATTGTAAAATAATAGTCTGGGAAAAGGGAAATTTTGCATGATATGAATATGTTCAGTTTGAAAATATGGCCACTATGATGAGAGAGTAAAGTTGGCATGGTTGTATTTTTTTAGCAAGTTTGAAAACATGGTTATCATGATGAGAAACCTGGCCATCCATATATTTCCCGCAAAAAAAGGGGAAAAGATAAGAAACCTAAGAAAAAAACATGTCTTTGTTGTGCATATAGGGAGATATAGGGATCAGGAGGTATTAGAATAGCCCATATATTATTTAGCCCAGCCCGTGAGGAGCTGAATATGAAGCGGCAGGGGGAGGAGCCAGCAAAGACTGTGTATCCCCTTCCTTTCTTTCTCGGTTCCTCAACTGGGTGACAGAGGCGTTCCGTCAGCCGTGACCGGTGCGATTTCTCACCTCTTTTGATTTCAGATTTGTCTGCATGCATGGATTTACTTTACATCTATCTCGATCTTGCATTTCCCCTCTTTTTGTGGCACGCCCCACCCCTTTTGGCTCGTTTTTAGGCATTATATATCTTGTGTTGCGATCCTTTCTGTTTAGGGATGCACTCATATGGAAATAAATTGATGGTTATTTATAAGCTGCCATTGTTTTGAGTGATAATCGATGGTGTCGTAGGTCAGTGCGACGGTTGAGCATGAGCGGATCTCAAACTGAGCCTATGGATATCAGTTCTGATGGAAGCGCCCACAATGGCTCTGACGAAAACTCGGACAGCAGCTCAGATGGATCCGGTCACACCCGAACACGACACAACAACACGGTCACACCTAAGAAATCAAATCACACTTAACGCGACACAACAAAGACGGTCACACCGAACGGTGAGGCCTTATCTACTTCCATGACAAAAGGAGTGAAATGCACGAAAATGCATAGGAGCTCTCGGGTGCTATGCACCCCTATATTTTTGAATATAGGGGGGGGGGGGGTGGAGCACCCGAGTGCTCCTAATCCGCTTCCTGAAATACATTGCAATATTAAAAGTTTTTTTTCCATCGGATGCATTTTTTTAGATACAGAGTAGAAACTACTCCGGAACCTTGTTTACAATCAGATTTAACTGCTCCATATAGCTCCGCTGGGATATCTGCAATCTTGAGTAAGTTCTCTTTAGTTCTGGCACACACACCAAGGGCATGGGCGATGGTATACTGGTTCTGCTGCCCGGACTTCGACAGGAACAAAAGAAGAGCTGGTCTTAATGTCGCATGAAGTTGGGAAACATACATTGTTGTACATAGATGTCAGAGCTGTCAATCCATCTAGCATCGTCTGAGCCTCAGCCTCTTCCACAGAACTACATTTGTCAATGCTCTTGGATAAATAGAAGAAACACCCAAAAAAAATCCCAGGCGATGGCCCCGATATAGCTCCTCCAAGTCTCAGCAAAGAACGAAGCATCTAAATTTAACTTGACTGTTCCTCCGTCAGGGGGAATCCAGCGCCTCAAACTTCCAGCTGCAACGCCAATCTGTCTGAAAATTCAGAGTAAACGTTGTTTTCACTCTCTTCATTTGACTGATCATTGGGTGCTTATCAATGTACCTCATCCACCAATATATTCAACATAGTGTGGTTCTCTGACTGAATAATTCATAGTACTGTAGGGTGCTCTATTGTAGGAAGTGAACCATCTGGAATTATCAATACTCTACTCCCGCATTCTAGTAAAAGTTGTAAATCCTTGTGACATGAGACAATAAATGCATCCAGAAGCCCTCCACATGTGCAATCAACTGCGATAGACCAGGACTCGTTAGCAAGTTGTTGCATGACAAAAAGCATTATGAAGGTTTCAAAGAAGTACCACATCCACAACTTACATTATAGAAAAAGGCATACTACATGAAAGAACCAGCTATAGTTTATACCATTCCTTTGCATTATAAAGTAAGTGCAGTACCCAAACTCCGACAAGGACTACAAGCATAATTATAACAACTTAGTGGCATCATCCCTGATACGGGATAGCATAAGACAATAAATCTATTTTGCATTCATGTTAATTGATACAACAAGAAGAAATATTAAAGTTACTCCAATGAACTGGAATCATCAACAGAAAGGCTTGAGCAGATTGATTTATTTTCTGAAGGGACAAATAAATTGAAGCAAAGATGTGTACATGATATAGGCTTGCGACCAAATAAATAAAGTGAGCAGTATTTTTCACCACCCCATTCACAAAGCTAGTTAATTAACATCTTGAGCACCACTCGGATTTCATACAGTGAGCTTTGAATAATAAGTAAATGTATAGTTTCCGCAGAAAAAAATGTAAATGTAGTTTTTTCTTGTGAAGGGCTTCTCATGCAAACGCACTGTGAGCAGTATGTGTTCATGATATAGGCTTGCGCTCAAACTAACACATGACATACTTTAGTTTTTTAAAGAAAGCCAACTTAAGTATCAGTACCATTGATATCCGAGTGGATCAAATCCTACCATGAGAACCCACCTGCACCGATCAACGTCAAAACTAAGATAACTCTGTATCAACACATGTTTTAGTGTTTGCAAACCACAAAGGTACAAGTCAAGGTCATTCAATGATATAGATATATACCATGCAGATCATTCAGAGGCCAATACATTAAAAACAGAAATTAAAGACATTTTATGTGTGTGTGAGAGAGAGTATTGAAAAACACTTGATTATGCTATGAAACTGAATACTTCTAAACAGAAAGCATACAATAAATGTACTCCACGTGCATATAACTGCTAGGACATGATCTTCTTCACCTACAATTTGTCAGAGACTGCTTTAAGATTTCAAACCAAATTTGCATATAGTCAATCAGATTATTATTTATATATTTGCAACAAATGAACCACACACAAATCTAATATATGGATACATAAGGAACATCCAAGGGGGAAACCTTATTCTAATACAGACTTGAATATGCTAAAAAAATCCTAGCCATGAAAGATAGCACCTGTAACATGGATGCAAATGTATGAATAATTAAGAAACCTGAAAAGATAATGAACTAACACCTATATATTTTTCCTGACCTTCGATTCCTCGAAACCGAATGAACCGAAACACATGACCAAAACCGCATTCTACTGTCAAAATCCAAATCAGCAAGATCAAAATGAACACCCTATTTTCACTGCCTGTACAAAACATGCCTTACCATGTGAGGCCGAGTCATTGGAGTTGAAATATAAGGATAATTATATTTAATCCACGTAGAACTCCAGCCACATAAAGTTTTTCATTTCCTGAATCGACATTGCATAAATAGATGTAAGGAACTGATAAAGTTACCACAACCTGTGCTTCATTTGATCAGGAAAAGAGATGAGATATGCATGACTATGTAATCGTATAAATGTGGACATATCAAATACTTCTTCTTGTGAATTCTTAAAATATCACAGTCCTATACTATTTTTGCAGGAAATCACAGTCCTATACTACAAAGCTAATCACAGTCCTATACTACAAATAGCCATCAATCATGCCAAAAATATAACTCATTTCAACCTCCTCAAAAGACTGCCTAATTGAATAGGAAAATCAAATAGCTATATCTGCCAGATAGCAAAGTTAGAAAAGTAGACTAGACTCAGCTGGCCACTGATAGAGAGAACTTTGAAACCAAGATTTCTTCCATGTCAGCTCATTCAGAACACGAAGAATAAAACTCTAAAACCAATATGTGTATCTTTCAGTAGCCAGTGGTTCTTTGCGGCATTGTACAAAAAGACATTTTGAGGTGCTTGTCCAGATGTGATCATTTCTCTTCAAAGGATGTGTGAATCATATATGTCTTTCATCTATCTCTATGCTTTGTTATCTACAAACTAAAAGGTAGTTCTGTCTAGATACTATCATGCCATGAAACAGAGCGTTTCCACTGGAATGTTCTACTTGGATGACCTTTAATAGTATTAGAATACAAAATTTCAGCAAGTAGTTTAACAGGATACCCTTACAATTGCTAAGGTAAATAAACATGGCTTACATAGATCATTCTTCCCCTGCCAGCCTTCTGGAATTTTCGTCGAACACCTTGTAGGCGTACAGAAATAAAATCTACACAAGCACAGATGATCCACGAAAGTTACTAATAAATGCAAACATAACTTCATCATCTAATAACAGGAGATTACATAGATAAATAATTATAAAAGAGATTTATAAGAAATGCAAATCAATTCGTCTATTTCTTTTTTCACTAAGCAAATAACACCAGGATAATCTTCAGCAAGAAGAGCACACAACAATCATGCCTCAATTGATAAATAATAATAATACAACAATCAGAATTTATTAAAAAACTTGACTCCAAAGAGCATTGCATCGTACCTTCTGAATATAAGCCAAGAAAAATAACATGGTCTCTTTAACCTGCCCCACAAAAAATGCACTATAATTTTAACAGATTGGTTGAAAGAAGAAGCCAAGTAACCTGAAACACAAATATGAGGTCACCTACCAATTTTCTAAAAAAGAGAGATGAACATTCACACGAGAGAGAGTTGGTCACCTTGTTCTTCACCAAATCTTCTATAGGATTCTTCGGTTAAATCTTCTTTCTGAGATCTAGAAGATTGTGGTCTTTAGATAAATTGTATATCAGGATATCAAGACCAATGACAAGAAATAAATAGGTAAAGAGAGAACCTAAAACCGTTTGTCGGGGAGGCTGATCTGGCCCACGAACACCTATGGGACCGGCGGACCGAGCCCCTTTCGGTTCGGCGGGGGGCGGAGGTCGCACGAATAGCAGATCGAGGCGAAGCACACGAGCAGTTTACCCAGCTTCGGAGCTCTCCGGAGAGATAACACTCCTACTGCTGCATGTCTGAATGTATTGAGTTCTTGCTCAGGAGCGCTGAGTGCTACAGTACACACAAGCTGCTAACGAGACCGAGCATGAGTGTTCTCCCCTCCCTCCCCTTCTCTACGTTGCGCATGGGCCTCCTTTTATATGCTAAAGGGGTCTCCGACAGGTGGCAACGTAGACAAGGGTAAAAATGGAAAAGGAGTGGTTGGTACAGCTACTTGTACAGTGTACCATACCTAACCCTAACGGCAGGGGACAAAGGCATTAAATGCCTGCTCACGCCGCCCTAACAAAGGCAGAAAGGGACCGCCAGGGCGCCACCGCTTGCCACGATGGCAATCTTGTCGTGCCGCTTGCCACCGCGCTCCGGGTCAAGACGGCCTCTTGCCACGCACCTTTGGAAAGGTCCTGAGGCGACACGTTAGTGGATGTCTGGAGCGCAGTACAGAGTGAGGGTCTGCGGCAAGCGCCTTTGCCGCGGTTGTTGTCTTGTCGCGTCCGGAAGCTTGTCGCTCACGGGCCTTCCCGGCAAGCTCCTCTTGCCGGGCCTTGTCTCCTAGGTGCCCTCAGGTGGCCTTCCCGGCAAGCTCCTCTTGCCGGGGCCTTGTCTCCTTGGCTTGAATACTTTGTTCTTGAATGGCTCCAAAGGAACTACGGAGGACCTTGGCGGTCACCCGGTAAGCCCTGCCACGGAGGGCTGCAACTGCCCGTGCACAAGTTCGGGATACTGGGGTACCCCTACTCTAGTACACCGACAGGAGCCCCCGGGCCTGGGCCACACACGGTGCCGAGCGCTGTTGGGCCAGGCCCAAAACAGGGCACGTGCATTTGTAGTTCTTCGGCTTGTTGCCTTGTCTTGTATCTGATTTGCTTCACTCTGAACCCATTCCTTTTCAGGACGCTGGCCCAGAGAGCGTCGAAGAGAGCCAAGGCCCCGGTGATTGTCATCGAGGACGAACCCACCATGACAGGAGGCGCGTCGAGACCACCTTGCCGGGCGCGGCAACTCTTCCTCAAAGCAGCCCCCAGCGTAAGTATATGGTTTACTTCTTGCTGTTCGGCGTGCATGGGTGCTCTTTCTTTGCTGATATCTGATTGCTGATTTGTGTAGGAGCAGAGCAGCCTTACCAGGAGTGCCCTGAAGCCGCTCCTAACATGCCTTCTGCTTCGACTACACCGCCAAGGGAGGATTCCCCGGCAAGGGAGCGTTCTCCGGCAAGGGGAGTGTACTGTTCATTCCTCTCAACGAACTGATGGTGAACCATAGCATTATACTCTAGATAAGCAGGAGGTAATTCCATGTCATTTGCATGTATGGGTACATACACGAGTTGCATAAATTCCACCAAACAAGTCTCCACTTAAACCATTAAGATGCAACATTCGTGCAACAATGACCCCCCAAGTTATATTGTTTATCATCTAATACCGCACTTTTGAGGACACAAAGATCTGGAACACACATGTGACAAGCTTCATCTTTACCGTTAATGCATCTACCTATAAAGAGAGCAAAATAATGTATGGAAGGAAAATGAATGCTCCCTATGGTAGCTTGTGTGATTTCTCTAGATTCCCCACAGTGATATTAGCAAGAAAGTCTTTATATTCAGATTTGCGAGGTTCGCTAACATTGCCCAACTGCGGAAGTTTACAAGCAATATTAAAATCTTCTAAATCCATGGTATATGATTTACCATAAAGATCAAATAAAACAGTGTGAGGATTGCGCGAGAATCAGTTAGGTATTATATTGCGGGCACTTATCTGACACGAAGTCCTCAAGATCAGCATTACGCACATACGCGTCAAGTTCATCCTTGATACCTGCATGGACCATAAACTCCTCTGATAGCCATTCACAAGGCCGCACTTGAGCTTCTCTTGGTAATTCATTGTCCGGCTCACGCATCGCGAGCCTGGTCCTTGCTTCCTTCAGGAACCACCTTGGTACATTTTCCTGAACATGTTTCTTTCTCTGAAAAATTTCTGAAGTTTTTAGTGACTCAAAATAAAAGTGAACCAAACTCAACAAGATTGATAGAAACTACTCCAACAAGTGCCTAGAGGCTATATCATGCATTAGAACTACTTGGGACCATATAAATTTGACATGCAAGCTCAACAACAGGGTCACCTAAGCAGCAAAAATTTGCAATAAATAAAGCACTAGAATAAAAACTAATTGGACCATTGGAGGAGTCACATACCGAAGAACAATCCCCCAAAGCAGTTTTATGAATGGAGCTTTGAGCAAGGAGATCGAAAATGGTAGCAAGATGAGCTAGAACACGAGTTTGAGCTATGGGAGGATTTTTTCTGGAGGAAGACGAAGTGAGTGGGTGCAGGAATAAGTGGAGGGCGTCCACGTGGGGTCCACGAGGCAGGGGGCACGCACCAGGGGGTGGGTGCGCCCTGGACCCTCGTGGCCAGGTGGTGGCCCCCTCTGGTGTGTTCTCAGTGCCAGATATTCTTAAATATTCTACAAAAAATCATATTTCATTTTCAGGACATTTGGAGAACTTTTATTTTCGGGGTATTTTTTATTGCAAGGATAATTCAAAAAATAGACAGAAAATACTATTTTTAGTTTATTTAATCTAAATAACAGAAAGTAAAAGGAGGGTACAGAGAGTTGTGCTTTCTAACTTCATCCATCTCATGCTCATGAAAAGGAATCCACTAACAAGGTTGATCAAGTGTTAACAAACTCTTTCCGAATTGCATGAAACTGGAGAATTTTCGAATAACACTTAGTTACCTCAACGGGGATATGCACGTCCCCAATAATAAGAATATCATATTTCTTCTTGACAATGGGAAGAGGAAATTCAAAACTCTAATAGTAATCATTGATATTTTTCCAATAGAATTGATACTGTGGACTTGAGGTTGTTTCCTCAGAAAGTGTACATTATGCTCATTACCATTAACATGAAAAGTGACATTGCCTTTGTTGCAATCAATAACAGCCCCCGCAGTATTCAAAAAGGGTCTAACAAGAATAATAAACATACTATCGTCCTCGGGAATATCAAGAATAAAAAGTCCGTTAAAATAGTAACATTTGCAACCACAATAGGCACATCCTCACAAATACCGACAGGTATAGCAGTTGATTTATCAGCCATTTTGATGCGGAGCATCCCTCACTCATCCCCATGGATGCACCTACGTCTTCCTCAACACCACGTGGACCCATGACTCGAGCTCGAGCTAAGGCTATTGAAGATAAGGTGAACTCGCTCCTCTCTGAACTCCCTCTTCCTAATCATGAGACATGGCTACTACCTCATTCGGAAACTCTATGTGTAATCAGGTACTTGGAGACGAGCCAAGGAACAGCTACTTGCAAGAGCCAAGACGACGAGGACCCCAAGCGTGATGGAGAAGAAGAAAAGCTGTTGAAGCTACACGCGTCGGACGACCGACCAAGTCCGGACGTCCGACGACTCCCAGGCCACGGACGACAGACGCCCTCCGGACGTCCAGCAGCTGGGCACCCGAATGGAAACTCAAGGAACACCGAAGCCATCGGACGGCCGGACGACCCGTACCAGAGCCGAATCTACGGACGTTCGACGATCCACGGACGACCAACGCACCCGAGTCAGAGCTGAATCTACGGACGTCCGAGACCTGCCGGATGACCGGACCGTCCCGAAGCCCCGGACGTCCGACGCCTTCCGGACGTCCGACGCCTGTGTTACCGCGCCCGCGGGCTGGAGCCCTTGTACCCCTTCACTTCGCCCCCATTTGCACTAAGACTATAAATAGACCTGCTCCTCCTCCTAGTTAGGGTTAGCAAAGGATAAGCTCATAATTGTGTGAGAGCTTTGCTCATCCACTTGGTTACCTTCTCCTCGGAGACGTGCCTCCACCGGAGAAGATCCCTTCAAGCGGATTCAAGACCCCCTTCTAGGGTGGACCCCATCAAGACCTCCTCACGGAGAAGAACGGCTACTCGTGTATCTTTCCTTTGTTGATTTTGAATCTTGTGCTACCTTATGTGTTCGGTGATCTAGCCCTTGTGTGATCGATACTTGTCGGTTTAGTGATTCGCTCGTGTGTTTTCCCTTGTGTTCTTCCGCTGCTCGTCGTGTTTTCCCGTGAGGATCCCTCCAAACGTGAAAGATCTCCTACTAGGGTTCCGCCCTACATCATCTTGGTATCATGAGCCACGTTGATCACGTTTTTGGAGCCCCTACCCCGTGTTTTCTAGCTTGATTTTGTTGTTTTTGTCCTAAATCCAAAAATTCCCCACCAAAAATAGCCCCATTTTTTTTGTGATTTGTTGGTGAGTTGAGATTTTGTTGGATTTGGTCCATGGATTTGAGTTGCCACGTGTGGATCTAGCTTTCCCCACCCTCCTCACACTTTTCCATCCGTCAATCCGCTCGATTTCGACCTAACCATCTTCTTCCACCCCAAAATTGCCCAGTTCATCCCGCGTTGACCGCGACCACCGGACGTCCGGCCTTTAACGGACGACCGGAACCCCTGACCCGATTTGAAATTACGGATTTCTGAGCCCCATCGGACGTCCGACGACCGGACGAACGCAATTTCCGGACGTCCGTAAAACCCTGACGAAACTGAATTTTTCAGTTCAGCCACCACCACCACCCCACCTTCCACCACATCTTCCAAAACCACATACACCACCATCCTCCCCAGTACCTCCTATGACGATTTTGACACATTTTGGTCCTTGATATTTTGGGTTGTGGTTCCCATGTCCTACTGTGTTTCGGCTATCTAGGTACGATTCAACTTCGTCATCACCTCGGCTCATCTTCGCAAGGGTCTCATCATCGCCAAGGATGGTAACATCGCCGACATCTTTGTCATACCTTGCAATTGCATTGATAACTTGTCGGTGGGAACGACACCTATGTCGGTGGGAACGACACCTATGGGATCACAAGAATCCCTACTACGGTCGCGGGGCGCGGGGTCGTGAGAAGAGCGGATCAAACAGATAGCACACGGTTTCCTTATCCAGGTTCGGGCCGCGAGGATGCGTAAAACCCTACTCCTGCTTTGGTGGTTTGTTTATCTGTGTTCTTGAACTAGCAATGGGGCGTGAGGAGCTCCAAAAGCGAATCCTCCTCCTGGTCGCCTTTGGGCCTCCTTTTATAGGGAAAGGGGTTGCCACAGTGGCACACAGGAGGTGGAAAGGGTACAGTGATGCGAGTTTATCCCTCGCATTACATGACAAGGCGCTTTTAATGCGTCTTTCTTAGGTGTCCTTGCTTTATCGGGGATGGGGGAGAGCCCTGTCTTATCCGTCGCCGCTCCCTTTCGTGTCGACATGCGCCCTAGCCAGCGGTGCCCGCGGTGCCATGTAGGCAGGCAGGCAGCTGAGGTGGCGCAGTGGTGGGTCTCCACGAAGATCCGCTTGCCGCCATTCAGGTGCCTGCCCAACTGGTTGGGTCGGCAGCTGCATGCGAACGGTGGTGGAGGTTTGATTGGCGTGGGCACGATGGTGGCCCTCACGGGTGTTCTTGGCAAGGGCCTCGTCGTAGCCCGGCAAGGGTCTTGCCGGGGCCCCAAAGAAGGGTCTCACTGTGGCGCTTCTTTGTCATCCTCGGCAAGGCTCTTGCCGGGGGCCTTGTGGTCCTCCTTGGCTGGGATCCCGCCAAGGGTCGTCAGCTTCTATAGTGTGTATCTGATCTTGATTGTCTTCACAAAGATCTGCATGCCACCACGGGGATGTCTCCCGAATCCTTGCCCCATGGGGGCAGTGGACTCAAGGGTGATTCGCTCCGTAGGTGTGGGGCGAGCTGCCATGGCAAGGGTCTTGCTGGGTTTGCTAAAACCGCCTCCCGACAAGGATGTTGCCGGGGGAGTCCGCTTCGTCCCCTTTGCTCTTTGTGGTCTTGGTCTTGGCGTCGTTCTGCTCCTTTCGAGCTTCCGCCTTACCTTGGCTCACCTCCCTTGCCTTGCTTTAGGTCGGTGGTGCCTTGGCTGAGACTGCCCGTCTGCAGTTATAGGGGTACAAAAGTGTACCCCTCTTTTGTACACCGACAGAGCCCCGGCCTGGGCCACACGTAAGCGCAATCGCGTGCTGGGCTAGGCCAAAAAGCAATCTTGTGGGCAGGCCGGGTGGTTTTACCGCATGATAAGTCTCTTCACAAGATCAAGGCTTCCCATGCCTCCCGCGCGTGGCTCGGCGTGGGGAGGCGTGCGTGACGTGGGCGGCATGCATGGGGCTGAGCTTTGCGCGCATGCGTCACGTCGTAGTAAAGGGGGCGGTTCACGCCTTCCCCATAAACGGAGGGAGGCGTGGAGGCGCGACCCATTTACTGAACGGGGCCGAGGCATGGTCTTCAAGGCATCCACTCCCCACGACCACGGGGTGGGGAGAGGTCGCCTCACCCGTCGCCTTGGTCCTGCATGCCTGCCACGTGGTTCTTGCGCTTGGGGTGGCGAATGGTGGAGGCGGGAAACCGGGTCGTCGCGGGCTGGGGCAGCGGGTTGGTTCCAGTTCCCTGCGCCTTCCGCGTCTTGATTTGGCTGAGCGGGGCGGCCGAGCCCCCACCCCGTTCCTTTATAAAGAGCGGGAGGGGGGGATGGCGTCCCGCATTCTTCCATCTCCTCGTTCCTTCAGCTTCTGCTCCCCCTCCATCCGCCATGGAGAGAGGGAATCCTGGCCCTTCAACAGTGGCGGCGAGGGTCGCCGCTCGACAACGCATCCTTCCTTCTCCTGCACCTGCGGTGGCAGAGCCAACCGCGAGGGGAAGGGAGAGGGGGCGAGGCCGTGGGCGAGGCCGAGGCGCTCGGGGAAGAGGAGGACGGGGCGGCGCGCCGGTCTCGCCTCCGCCAGTAGTTCCTCCCCCCATGGAGGGCCATGTTGGGGATGACCCTTGCAGTTCTTCGTCAGGCTGCGCGGCCGCCTCGCCGTCGCCTTCTGTCTCCCGACTCCATTCGCGGGAGATGGAGCTGGATCCTTGAGTCATTGTGGCTGCACATGAGGGGTTGTGGGATCAGCAATACGCGAGTTCGCGTCGACTTCCCAGCCCCTCACGTGATGTATCTTCGTCGGGGATGGAAGACGTTCGCTCATATCCACCGCTTGACGGAGGGGCTCATGCTCCATTTCAAGCTGATGGAGGGCGGCCTCCTCTCCGTCAAGGTCTTGGGCTCTTGGGACCCGGGCAAGGTGCTGCGTGGAGAGCTCTTACGATGGCGAAGACCCTCCTCGGGCGGGAGTGGCGAGGAGGACAGCGGCAGCGACGACGAGGGTAGCAGGCGGCAGGATGACGGGTCCGACTAGGTGTGGGGCGCCGCTCCGTGCGGCACCGGCGACCCCATCATCCATGTCGCCGGCTGCCTGAACTTCTCGGGGTCGTCTCCTTGGGCGGCTGGCGTTGGGAGGATGCGGAAGAGGAAGAGGGCGGGCGGCAAGGCCGTCAAATCGGAGTACGCGCGCACCGACGCCTTCGACGCGTGCTGACATCCTGGCGCCTCGTCTTCGAGCTCTGCTTCCGGCGCCGCCATCACCATCTAGCCTTCGGACGAACACCGAGATGTTCTCTTGGTGCCTCCTGCCACCCGTAGCTTGCCTAGGCGCCCCTTCTGCCCTTTTTGCCTCCTTGACCTGCCTCCTGAGGAGAGGTATAAGAAAGGGGTTACGGGCACCTTATCTCTTTTTATCTTGTAAGCCTTTGGGCCTTGGCTGAATTTAAAACTTGTAATCCCATCATTCATGTTTTTCATTCCCCATGGGGCTGTACCTGAGTGGAATGTTTTTAATGAAAAACGGATGCTTGCCAGGTCATTTGTTTGCGGGTAGAACCCACGACAAGGAGTAAATCCTTGATATCCCTAAGATAAACATTTCCTTGCCCGGCAACAGGCCCTGCCGTCTTGCCACTTCGCTCGACCTTTCTCACGCTTTTGGCGGAGGTAGGTATGAGGTGGGTTCAGGCTCCTCGTTTCATCCTTTTGCTGCCGCGACTACGACCAAACCTGGCCCCAGGAACGAGCCCTAGGGCCTAGAGTTTTAGGGGAGCACGGTAGCTTTGGGAAAAACGAGGTTTCACATACCTCAGTCCATAAGGGAATGCATGATAAGGGATGAAGAACTTATCTGAAGCTGTAGCCCCCGACAACTCTGGTTTGCCGTGGGTGAATCTTTGCACTTGCAGCCCCCGGCAATAATGGCTTGCCGGGGTCTAGATGCCGGTCTATCCCTCTTCTCTTTTTCATCCTCAAGTGATCCGGCAAGGATATCTGTGAGTCCTGCGAACCAAAGAAGACAAAAGAACGGCAAAGAGATGCACACTCGACCTCTAAGCTAGGGGTTAGTCGCCGCTAAGCACTATCAACCATAACCAAGGATGAGACTCGACCTAGCATGGATGCTATAACTTAGGGCGCTAGAGCTTCATTTATTTATGCTCAGGGTCTGCGCCTGGCATTGTACAAAGGGTTACATGCATCATCGGCAATGCTTGTACAAAAGGTGGCTTGCCGGGGGGCTCGGCAAGCCGCGCCTTACGGGTAAAACTTGCGAAGATGCTCAATGTTCCAGGAGTTACTCACTGGAATGGCATCTTCGGTCTCCAGGCGGACTGCGCCGGGCCTGGTGACTCGTATTACCCGATAAGGGCCTTCCCACTTTGGCGTCAACTTGTTGGGATTCTTGGCCGATTGAACGCGCCGAAGGACAAGGTCGCCTTCCTCAAGGCTTCGGGCATGAACCTTGCGGCTATGGTAGCGGCGCAAGGCTTGCTGGTAGCGTCGCTCTCACGGCCGCCCGAAGACGATCTTCCTCAAGGAGCATTGCGTCATCTTGCCGCTGATTGCTCTTGCTCAAGCTCGTCATAAGCGAGCACTCGAGGTGACCCGTGTCGAGTTCGATGGGGAGAACTGCTTCTGCCCCGTATACTAGGGCAAAAGGTGTCTGGCCGGTGGCTCGATTTGGCGTCGTTCTGATCGACCAAAGAACTGCCGGCAACTCACCAATCCAGCGCCTTCCACTCTTGTGCAACCTGTCAAAGGTCTTGGTCCTTAAGCCTTGCAGTACTTCATCATTTGCCCTCTCAGCTTGACCATTGCTTCGCGGGTGAGCAACGGAAGCAAAACAGACTTTGCTGCCGAGGTCTTGGGTATATTGCATGAAGGTGCGGCTTGTCAACTGTGTGCCGTTGTCGGTGATAACCCTATTGGGTACGCCAAAACAACACACTAGTCCCTTGAAGAACTTGACGGCTGACTGAGCTATGACCTTCCTCACTGCCTCCACCTCCGGCCACTTTGTGAACTTGTCGATTGCAATGTACAAGTACTCAAAGCCCCGACAACAAGGAAAGGGCCCAAGACGTCGAGCCCCTAGACCGAGAAGGGCAGGAGAGAGGAATGGTTTGAAGGGCTTGAGTTGGCTGATGAAGCTTCTTTGAATGGAATCGACACGCTTCACACTGGTGACTAGTGTCGTCATCATCTGGAGGGCAGTGGGCCAGAAGAAGCCTTGCCGAAACGCCTTGCCGGCAAGGGCCCTTGACCCAATGTGGGATCCACATATGCCTCCGTGTATCTCCGCCAACAGCTCTAGTCCTTCCTCTCGAGGGATACACTTCAATTTCACACCGTTCGGCCTCTTTACGTATAGGGGCGTCATCGACGAACTGGTACATGGTAGAGCGACGGGCTACTTTTTCCGCTTCTTCCTGCTCCTCAGGAAGTTCCCCTGTTTGGAGGAATCGGACGGTATGCTGTGCCCACGCTGGAGCCTGGGGCTCGACGGCGAGGACTAAAGGCATTTCCTCCGCTATAGGAGCGGCTACCTCGACTTCAAGAGCTTGACGCTCCGCCGGAGCCAGTCGTCCCGTGGCGGCCTCAGTATCCCCGGCAACATCCTTGCCGGCGGCTCCGGGGAGCTCGGCAGGAAAGTACTTGCCGGGCCCTGATTTCCTCCTCTTATTCTGCTCTGTTGATGGATCAACGGATGGCTGAGTTAGATGAAGCACAAAGGTACCTGGTTCCACAGGTAGCTTGAGGGGAGCACGTTTTGACAGGTAATCGGCGATATCGTTCTCCGCTCGGGGAACATGTTCAACCTGTATACCGTCGAAACGCTCTTCCAGCCTTCTCACTTCATCGACGTAGGCCTTCATCAATGGGCTTTGGTAATCCTTGTTGACTTTCTTGACGACAAGCTGCGAGTCTCCCCTGACGATGAGTTTCTTGATTCCGAGGTCCGTAGCGATCCTAAGACCGGCAAGCAGCCCTTCGTACTCTGCCGTATTGTTTGTTGACACCTCCCTGGGGAAGTGCATCTGGATCACGTACTTGAGGTGCTCTCCGGTGGGCGCGACAAGCAGTACGCCAGCCCCGGCGCCTTGTAAGGAGAAAGCTCCATCAAAGTACATGATCCAATCACAACTTGCCTCCTTGCCGGGGAGAGGCGGTCTCTTGGGCTTCTTCGTCAGCGTTGCGGTCCATTCTGCAATGAACTCCACTAGGACTCGGCTCACGAATCGTCGGAGTACTTTCAAACTTGAGGCCAAAGCTGGACAGCTCCAGTGCCCATTCCACAATTCTTCCCGTTGCATCCGGATTGTGCAATATCCGTTGCAGAGGGAGGCGAGTGACGATAGTGATCTCGTGTGCCTGGACGTAGTGACGCAGCTTCCTCGAGGCCATAAGATGGCCGAAGAGCAGTTTCTGCACGCCGGAGTACCTTGATCTAGCCCCCTGCAGGAGGGAACTAAAAAAGTAGACCGGGTGCTGCATCATTTTCTTCTTCGGCGGCACTTCAACTGGCTGTGTCGTCTCTGCATTGGTGGTGTCGGGCTCTGCCGCTGCCATTACCTTGTCGTCAACCTCTCTCTGCACCACTAGTGCGGCGCTAACCACCTGGTCCGTTGCCGCCAGGTATAGCAGCAATGGCTCATGTGGCCTAGGCGCAACTAGTATTGGCACGGAGGAGAGGTACTTCTTCAAACCTTGCAATGCTGCTTCGGCTTCTGGCGTCCACTCCATCGGGCCCGCCTTTTTCGGGATCTTGAAAAAGGGAAGGGCGCGCTCGGCAGACTTGGAAATGAACCTGCCCATGGCGGCGACGCAACCAGCAAGCCGACGCACATCCTTGATTCGCTTGGGTGCTTCAATCTGCTCTATAGCTTTGATTTTGTCGGATTGGCCTCTATCCCACGTTGTGACACCAAGAACCCGAGAAGCTTGCCGGACGGACGCCAAAGACGCACTTCTCAGGGTTCAGCTTGAGATTGATCTTGCGCAGGTTTGCAAATGTTTCTTGCAAATCTGGTATGAGGGTTGCCGGTCCTTGGTTTTGACCACTATGTCATCCATATAAGCTTCCATATTTCTATGGAGCTGGGGTTCAAAACCAATCTGGACCGCCTTGCAAACGCCGAACCAGCACTCTTCAACCCGAAGGCATCCGCATGAAACAATACGTGCCGCATGGGGTGATGAATGTTGTTTTCTCTTCGTCTTCTCTTGTCATGAAGATCTGGTGGTAGCCAGAGTAGGCGTAGAGGAATGACAACAGATCACACCCAGTCGTGGAGTCAACAATCTGGTTGATGCGCGGAAACGGGAAGGGGTCTTTAGGGCAAGCCTTATTGATATCTGTGTAATCAATACACAGTCTCCACTTCCCATTTGCCTTGCACACTACGACCGGATTGGCCAACCACGTTGGATGGAGCACTCCTCTTACCAAACCCGCTGCTTCCAGTTTCCGGATCTCTTCTGTGATGAACTCTTGTCGTTCCAAAGCTTGCTTTCTGACCTTCTGCTTGACGGGCCGCGCATGAGGGAAGACAACAAGGTGGTGCTCAATCACCTCCCTCGAAACACCGGGGATGTCGGAAGCTTGCCATGCAAACACATCGACATTCGCCCGCAGGAAGATGACGAGCGCGTCTTCCTATTTGTTGTCAAGGGTGGAGATTATGGTAAAATACCCTCCCGTGCCGTCCTCATTGACAGAAACCTTCTTGGTTCCCAGCGGTATGGCTCTGGGCTTCTTGTTTCCGTCGGTGGAGCTCTCTGGCACGTCCTCGACGGCAGCGCTACACTCCGAAGAGGTGCGCTTGCCGGAGTGGGTGTCCGAGGTCTCACCGGTCTTTTTCTTCTTCTTCCCTCCCGGGGTCCCATGGCGGGAGTAAGTGCCCTAGTGGCGGCAGCTCTGCAATCGCTTCTTGGTATAGTTGGTCAGCGCAAATCAGCGCATCTTTCTTATCGGAGGGGATGGTGATGATCGTCACAGGTCCTGGCATCTTCAGGGTGTTGTAGGCGTAGTGTGACACCGCCATGAACTTGGCCAGCGCTGGGTGGCCAAGGATCCCGTTGTAGGGCAAGGGGATCTTGGCAACATCAAACACGATCCTCTCCGTCCTGTAGTTCAGGTCACTTCCAAAAGTCACGGGCAACGTGACCTTTCCCTTGGGTTGGCTTCTTCCCGAGTTGACCCCCTGAAACGTGCCTGTCTCTTCGAGGTCTCCATCAGGAATCTGCAGTTTCTCGATCACGGCAGGTGAGATCAAGTTCAGACCGGCCCCGCCATCGACTAGCATCTTCATCACCTTGAGGTTGCGTATTGTTGGTGAAACCAACAATGGCAAGCACCCGACCGCAGTAGTGCGATCAGGGTGATCCTCAGTGTCAAAAATTATAGGTGTGCTGGACCACTTCAGCGGCCTTTGGGCATCAAACGACGGCTCTGCCGCTGTAATTACTCGCGCCCACTGTTTAAGCCGGCGGTGAGGAGTATGCAGCGAGGCGCCCGTTGTCGGCCTTACATGGCCTCTGTAGCTTCGAAACTCTTGGTCGCCGGATTAAATGCGTCCTCTTCGTGATCGTCGTCTTACGGCTTTACATCACGACCGGGCGGGCCTCTCCTGTTGTTTATCCTTGCCGCGACGGCCCGCCTGGCCGTCACGCTTCTTGCCAGACCCCTCAGCACCGTATGGGCCCTTCTCCTTGTCCCGCCTCTCATACTCAGCCCTCTGCTTCTCAGCGAGGAGCTCAACCTGTCGGCAGTCTTGGAGAGCATGGCCTTTGGTGCGATGGATCTTGCAGTATCGCTTGTTGGAGTTTCCTGGCTTCTCGGCAGCCGCCAAGGCCCGACAGGCGACACATCTGGCAACTTCCTTGCCGGGGTCATCTGCCTTGGTTTTCTTGGTGGAGCCGGCATTATCAGATCCCTCGACGGCAAGCACGGCTTTACCTTTGCGCTTCCTGTTGCGGCGCCGACCTTTCTTCGCCGGGGCGGCAATATCCTCATCTGAGGAATCGGTTTCCACGCCGGCATCTTCGCCGGGGTACTTCCTTCCCTCTTCAACTCGGGCACACCTGTCAGCAAGAACATAGAGTTCCGCTACATCTTTCACCTTGTTCATTGACAGCTCTTCGTGCATCTTGCGGTTACGCACGTTCTGATGGAACGCGCTGATGATGGCGGCAGGGTGAACATCAGGGATATTATACTGTATCTGGCTGAAACTCTGTATATACTTGCGGAGACTCTCGCCTCCCTTCTGGGGAAGGACGTGTAGGTCGCTTGCTTGGCCATGGGCTTGGTGGCCTCCAGTAAAGGCGCCCACAAACTCATGGCACAAATCCGACCAGGAGGAAATAGAGTCTACCGGCAATTGCATCAACCATGACATGGCGTTGGGTTTAAGAGCCAACGGGAAGTAATTCGCAAGCACCTAATCGTCGCGGGCTCCGGCAGCTTGCATCGCGATGGTGTAGATGCTGAGGAACTCGGACGGGTGGGTCTTGCCACTGTACTTTTCGCCCACGTCGGGTTTGAAAGTGCGGTGAGTGGGCCACTGGAACTGCCGCAGCTCGTGGGTAAAAGCCGGACAGCCTACCTCGTAAGGTAGGCCTTGAGGCTCTCTCGTGCCGGGTGGCTCACAGCAGCCCTCGCTAACTGTCTCGATTGGTGGCGCGCTCCGTGCGGCGCTCGATAGTGGTTCGGCGTCTTCATGTTCTCGTTCGATGAACTTGGCGCTGGTCTGATGGGCCAGCTGGTCGGACGATGCTACGGAGATTTCATCGCCCGTAACGTCGCGACGGGCTGGCGTCCGCGGTACCGGGTGAGGAGGAGGCAAGTGCACCGTGGTCGCGGCGCCGCCGACTTTCCTGCCACTGGTGCGTGGGACTCCGTCGGAGCGTCGACCCGGGGGCTCCACCGGACTCGGTTCGTCTTTGTTGGCCACCGCAACAAGGCTTTGGATAGTGGCTCTCCATTCGTCGAGTTTCCCCGTAGTGGGAGGAAAATCGAGGAGCAACTACGCGCGCGCCAGGGCTTCTGCTGGCGTTGGTGGCAGCGAAACCTGCATGGATCGCGACGCACTTCGACTTCTGACCATGTCAGAAGGAGATCTACCACGACCCCGCGGTCGCATGCCATCTTCACCAGCGCCTCGGTGAGCGGGCAGGTCTTCTAAATCTCGGGCGTGGCGCTCGGGGCTCTTTCCGCGACGACGCCCGGGGTCCTCGGCGTGATTACACCTTTCGTCGCGCGCCGCTTGAGAGGAGCGCGCCGTCGGCGCCGGCGTGGGAGTCTTGGAAGCCCTCGCGTCGCCTTCGGGCGGGGTGGCAGCAATCTTGGAAGGCCCGCGCCACCCGCGGAGGGCCTGGCTCCGTCTTCGGATTTGGCGGCGTGCGGCCCGTTACCAGGAGCACGAACATCACCGCATCCCAAACATCGGCTGCTGGGACGGTGTTGGTGTTTGCGAACGGCGCCCCGGGTCCTTTCTGCGACCGGTCCGCTGCTCGCCCGTGTCGGGACGGGATGTCCGGCTTCCGACGGGCCAACCGCCACCGTCATCTTCTTCTTGGGCGCCATGACGATGAAGAAGCGTCGAACTAACTGCTAGAGCCGATTCTCACAACTGCGCCCCCCTACCTGGCGCGCCAAAGATGTCGGTGGGAACAACACCTATGGGATCACAAGAATCCCTACTACGGTCGCGGGGCGCGGGGTCGTGAGAAGAGCGGATCAAACAGATAGCACACAGTTTCCTTATCCAGGTTCGGGCCGCGAGGATGCGTAAAACCCTACTCCTGCTTTGGTGGTTTGTTTATCTGTGTTCTTGAACTAGCAATGGGGCGTGAGGAGCTCCAAAAAGCCGAATCCTCCTCCTGGTCACCTTGGCCTCCTTTTATAGGGAAAGGGTTGCCACGGTGGCACACAGGAGGTGGAAAGGGCTCTGATGATGCGAGTTTATCCCTCGCATTACATCACAAGGCGCTTTAATGCGTCTTGCTTAGGTGTCCTTGCTTTATCGGGACGGGAGAGCCCTGTCTCGTCCGTCGCCGCTCCCTTTCGTGGTCGACACGCCGCTTCGGCCAGCGGTGCCCGCGGTGCCATGTAGGCAGGCAGTCAGCTGAGGTCGTGCAGTGGTGGGTCTCCACGAAGATCCTCTTGCCGCCACGCAGGTGCCTGCACAACTGGTTGGGTCGGCAGCTGCATGCGAACGGTGGTGGAGGTTTGATTGGCGTGGGCCTGATGGTGGCCCTACGGGTGTTCTTGGCAAGGGCCTCGCCGTAGCCCCCTTGCCGGGGCCCCAGCAAGGGTCTCGCCGTGGCGCCTGCTGTCATCCCCGGCAAGGCTCTTGCCGGGGGCCTTGTGGTCCTCCTTGGCTGGGATCCCGCCAAGGGTCGTCATCTTCTATAGTGTGTATCTGATCTTGAATGTCTTCACAAAGATCTGCATGCCACCACGGGATGTCTCCGAATCCTTGCCCCATGGGGGCAGTGGACTCAAGGGTGATTCGCTCCGTGGGTGTGGGCGAGCTGCCACGGCAAGGGTCTTGCCGGGTTTGCTAAAACCGCCTCCGGCAAGGATCTTGCCGGGGAGTCCGCTTCGTCCCCTTTGCTCTTTGTGGTCTTGGTCTTGGCGTCGTTCTCCTCCTTTCGAGCTTCGGCCTTACCTTGGCTCACCTCCCTTGCCTTGCTCAGTGCGGTGGTGCCCGCGGCTCAGACTGCCCGTGCACAGTTATAGGGGTACAAAAAGTGTACCTCTCTTTTCGTACACCGACATAACCACATGCCTTACTTTTGCGTAGCTTACCCATCGAGACTAGCCATTGAGTATTGCCGGCAACGTGACTTGTTCACATTATTGATCATACTCCATAGCATACATACCATACCACCGTGGTGCATATCTTGGGATCCATTTGTGTGTCACAAAGTTGTCATAGCATACACAATTTCTATCTTGATTCGTGAAGTTTTGCATGAGAAAAGAGCTCAAAAGTGAAAGAGCCACCCAAGCTTTTAAGCAAAGAGGAAAGATAAGCAAAGAGCTTATGAGCAAGAACCATAGCATCATACCACATTAAGATTGTCATATTGGGTCATCTTGGATCATAGCACCGAAATACCATACATATAGCATACATGGGCTAGAGATAGTTGCATTTTTTGCCTAGTAGGTTGTGCATAAGTTCTGTATCCGCCTATTGTGCAATCGTGCTAGCGTCTCTCTAGTATTGTGCAACAAGAGCATTTTCGTGGATTCCACATTTTGGCTCACTTTTGGTTTGCACAATCCCACTTATCTATTTGCGTGTGTTTCCGTGTACCATTATTTGCTTGGTCTACTTGTTGCATTTGCAAATTTGTGAACCTTTTCCAACATTATTGACGCTCACTTACAATTGCATCAAATTTTGTGCCACCATCCTTACCAAGCTCCTCCATAAGCTTTTATTTGTGTAGGTGTGAGAACCGACAAGGATTGGTACCAATAGTGCTATTTCATTGTCCGCATTTGAGTGAACTTGATTCATCATCAACATCGGTCAAAGGTACATTGGTATAAGTTCTTCTCCTTCTACCACTCACATTTTGCTTGGAATGATGGATAGGCCAAGTACTTCTACCAACCCACTCTTCCTCGAGCAAGACGCATTTACATGTCATCATATCGTCACCAAGAGCCACCTCTTTGGTGCACAACGAAGCGTTGCACCAAGAGCAACAAGCAATGAGCGACCGCATCGACAACCTCGCCACCGACTTGCGACTCTCCGAGCAACGTACAAGAGACTACTTCGATAACAAGTTCGACGCTCACAAGCAAGAGAATGATGCAAGAATGGATGAGATCCGCGCCATGATGAGGAAACGGCATCAATCCACTTCTTCATCCTCAAGACGGAGCCGCTCGAGTCGACACTTCGATGACACCTTCTACGACTCAAGTACTCCATCATCGAACACTCTTCGCCGAGCCGCAAGTCAAGACCGTCATGCATCTCGCAACCCGCTACATGACAAGCATTCACAAGAGCAAGTCGATGAGCAAGTCCCTCATCCTCAGTCACACCAAGCCGCTTTTGCCCAAGCTCAAGAACGACAATGACTACGGTGCCAAGAGGAAGAACGAGCGCGTCTACACCAAGAAGAACAAGACACCGAGGCGCAACGTCTTCAACAACAACAACGAGAAGCACAAGCTCTTGAGGCGCAACGTGCCCTTCAAGAATCAAGTCGAGTTATCACCAACTGCAACCGCGAACGGCGCAATCAAGAGGAAGCCCTTCGAGAAGAAATCCAAGAGAGGAACTACCAACCCCATGTGCAACGTCAAGTTCCTAAAGCTCCTCCACAAGCTCGTCAAGCTCCACCTCAACCTCAAGTTCAACAAGAGCAAGTTGATCATGGACTTCCTCCACGCCCAGAGCAACATGAAGATGATTGCCATCCACGTCAAGGGCGTCATCATCACCATCGCCAACAACACAATGAAGAGCAACGCTATGGAAAGCTCAAATTCACCATGCCCAAGTTCAATGGAAGCAATGACCCCGAAGAGTACCTCTCATGGGCATTGAAGGTCGACAAAATCTTTCATTTGCACAAATATGAGGAAGAAAAGAAGATCCCTATGGCATCACTTGAGTTCCAAGACTATGTGCTCATAAGGTGGGAACAAATCCTTGAGCGCCGACAAGCAAGAGGTGAACCTCCAATGACCACTTGGGCTCAAATGAAAGATGTCATGTGAGCACGTTTTGTGTCCACCTACTACAACCGCGACCTCTTCAAGAAACTCCAACTCCTCAAGCAAGGAACAAAGAGTGTTGAAGAATACTACAAGGAAATGGAGATAGCCATGATTCGAGCCAATGTGAAGGAAGATGATGAGCAAACAATGGCACGTTTCTTGAATGGACTCAATCATCCCATGAAGAAGATTGCCGACTTCCAACCCTACTCCAACCTCATTGAGCTCGTGCATCAAGCTACAAAGGCGGAACGTCAAGTGCAAGATGACTTCAAGTATGCCAAGTACTCGCCCAAGACCTACGGCTTCTCCAACAACTAACCTTCAACGACTCCTCCAACATCTACATCAACCAAAACTTCTACAAGCAACGACGACAAGTCAAGTTACAAGAAAACTTCGACAAGTTCAAGTCGTCCTCCTCCTACTACAAGCAACTTCAAGCCGCGTGCTTCGTCATCTACTCCGACCGATGAGACCGTCAAGACAAGCTCCTTCAAGTGTTTCACTTGCGGCGGCCGAGGCCACAAGTCCTACGAATGCACCAACAAGCGCACCATGATCCTCAACGGCGATGGCAGCTATGACTCAATGAGTGATGAGGAGATGGAAGCTCTTGAGCAAGTGGCCACGCACCAGCGAGTGAACGAGGATGAAGATGATCAAGTCTTTTGCGATGAGGATTCGAGCCCCGCTCTCGTTGTATCCAAGGTCTTGACTCTTCAACATCAACAAGAAGAAGACCAAAGATGCCACATCTTCCACACAAAGGCCGGCATCAATGGAAGGTCCGTCAAGGTCATCATCGACGGAGGTAGTTGCCACAACTTGGCAAGTGAAGAACTATGCTCCAAGATTCAGTTAGTCAAGAGGAAGCACCCGCACCCCTACAAAGTCCAATGGCTAAGTGACTCCGACACTATACGAGTCGAGCATACGGTCCAAGTCTCCTTCAAAATTGGTGCATATGAGGACACTTTGGAGTGTGATGTGGTTCCAATGACCGTTTGCCACCTCCTTCTTGGTCGACCATGGCAATTCGACCGTGATGTCTTCCACAACGGGCGTACCAATCACTATAGCTTCAAGATGAAAGGGAAGCAATATGTGCTACGACCTATGTCTCCTAGTCAAGTGATAGCCGACAAGCAAGCCACCCATCATGGAGAGAAGAGTGAGAAAGTGATCCACCAAAAAGTGAGTGAGAGCCACAAGCCAAACTTGAGCGACTCTTCTCCTAGAGAGAAAAAGCTCATCCTATTTGCCACCAAAAGTGAGATGAGAGAAGTGTGTGAGAACCCATCAAGTGTGATGCAGTTTGTCCTTGTGTGCAAGGATGGAGAGCCAACAACTAACACCTATCATGAGCTACCTTTAGTGTTTCAATCTCTTTTGCAGGAATTCCAAGATGTTTTCCCATATGAGCTACCTTCGGGTCTACCTCCTCTTCGAGGCATTGAGCATCGATTCGACCTCATCCCTGGAGCACCTCTACCAAGCAAAGCTCCATACCGAGTCAATCCCGAAGAAACCAAGGAGATTCAACGGCAAGTACAACAACTCATCGACAACGGTCATGTACGTGAAAGCCTAAGCCCTTGTGTCGTTCCCGTTATACTTGTGCCTAAGCCCGATGGAAGTTTCCGCTTGTGTTCCGATTGTAGACCTATAAATGCTATCACCGTTCGCTATAGGCATCCCATTCCTCGATTAGATGATATGCTTGATGAACTTAGTGGAGCCAACTTTTTCTCAAAAAATGATCTTAAAAGTGGCTATTATCAAATCCGCATTCAAGAGGGTGATGAATGGAAAACTGCTTTCAAAACCAAATTTGGCTTATATGAGTGGTTAGTCATGCCTATGGGTTTATCGGAAGCTCCCGGTACTTTTGTGCGTCTCATGCATTATGTGCTTCGGCCTTATATTGGAGTCTTTGTTGTGGTCTACTTCGATGATATCCTCGTGTTTAGCAAAACCATGAAAGAACATCTTAATCATGTTAGGGCTGTTTTGCAAACCCTCCGCAAGGAAAGTCTTTATGCAAACATGAAAAAATGCACATTTCATGTTGACAAAGTGGTTTTCTTGGGTTTTGTTGTATCCTCAAAGGGTGTCCATGTTGATGAATCTAAGATTGAAGCAATTAAAACTTGGCCCCAACCCACCAATTTGCAACAAGTGCGTAGCTTTCTTGGTCTTGCGGGTTTTTACCGTCGCTTTGTGAAAGATTTTAGCACTATTGCCGCTCCTTTGCATGCTTTGAGTAAGAAGAATACTCCTTTTGTTTGGGGATCTTTGCAATCCACCGCTTTTAATGAGCTCAAGTCTTTGCTTACTCATGCTCCAATTCTTGCTTTGCCCAATTTTGACAAAACTTTTGAGGTTTATTGTGATGCAAGTGGTACCGGAATTGGCGGAGTTTTGATGCAAGAAAAACAAACCATTGCATATTTTAGTGAAAAACTATCTAGTGCTCAACTTAACTATCCCATCTATGACAAAGAATTGTATGCTTTAGTGCGTGTGCTACATGTTTGGGAACATTACCTTAGACCTCATGAGTTTGTCATCCATACCGATCATGAAACACTTAAGTACTTAAAAGGTCAAACTAAGTTGAACAAGCATCATGCCAAATGGAGTGAATTTATTGAATCTTTCCCCTATGTGATCAAGTACATTAAGGGCAAGGAAAATGTAGTTGCGGATGCACTTTCACGCATATGCACGCTTGTCACTAAACTTGAGTTGAATGTTATTGGCTTTGAGCACATAAAAGACTTGTATGCTACTGATCCATCTTTTGCTATTCCTTATGCTAAGTGTTTGACGCATACTTCTTGGGAACAATATTATATCAAGGATGCTTTCTTATGAAAGCTAACAAACTATGCATACCCGAGTCTTCTCTTCGTTTGCTCCTTTTGCAACAGGCTCATGGAGGCGGACTCATGGGACATTTTGGTCGAGATAAGACATTCACCACGCTCTCCAAGAACTACTTTTGGCCCAAGATGTTTCGAGACGTCTCACGCTTCACCAACCGATGCTCTACATGTCGCAAAGCTAAGTCTAAAGCTCAATCTCATGGTCTTTAGATGCCTCTTCCTATTCCTTATCAACCTTGGGAAGACATTAGCATGGATTTTGTACTTGGTTTGCCTAGAAATCAAAATGGAAAGGATTCCGTGTTTGTTGTTGTGGATAGATTTTCTAAGATGGCACATTTCATTCCTTGCAACAAGATAGACGATGCTTCACACATTGCAAATCTCTTTTGTAGGGAAATCTTGCGACTCCATAGAGTACCAAGCTCGGAATCAAGCTCTTGTTCTCATCTGCATACCATCCTCAAACCAATGGCCAAACGGAGGTGACGAACCGCACACTCTCCACTCTACTTCGCGTCTTGATCAAGAAGAACATCAAGGAGTGGGAGGCATGTCTACCCATCGCCGAGTACGCCTACAATCACGCAAGACACTCGACTACCGGCAAGTCCCCCTTCGAGGTCGTCTACGGCTTTAACCCGTTGTCACCATTGGACATTCTACCACTTCCTCTACAAGAGCACACCAACATGGATGCGAGTGCATGGGCAAGCTACATCAAGAAGATGCATGAGGATACAAGGCACACCATTGAGCACCAAGTACAACGACTAGCGACCAAGCTCAACGTCAACAAGCAACCCATGGTCTTCAACATTGGTGATCTAGTGTGGCTACACCTTCGCAAGGACCGCTTCCACAACGAACGCAAGTCCAAACTTCTCCCTCGAGCCGATGGACCTTTCAAGGTGCTAGCACGCTACAACGACAATGCCTACAAGATCGACCTACCACGAGACAAGTACGATGTGAGCGACATCTTCAACGTCAAAGACCTCGCGCCATACCATGGAGATGAAGATTTTGATCCGAGGTCGGATCTCTCTCAAGGGGGGGGGGGGGGAGATGATGCGGAGCATCCCTCACTCATCCCCATGGACGCACCTACATCTTCCTCAACACCACGTGGACCCATGACTCGAGCTCGAGCTAAGGCTATTGAAGATAAGGTGAACTCGCTCCTCTCTGAACTCCCTCTTCCTAATCATGAGACATGGCTACTACCTCATTCGGAAACTCTATGTGTAATCAGGTACTTGGAGACGAGCCAAGGAACAGCTACTTGCAAGAGCCAAGACGATGCGGACCCCAAGCGTGATGGAGAAGAAGAAAAGCTGCTGAAGCTACAGGCGTCGGACGACCGACCAAGTCCGGACGTCCGACGACTCCCAGGCCATGGACGACCGACGCCCTCCGGACGTCCGGCAGCTGGGCACCCGAATGGAAACTCACGGAAGACCGAAGCCACCAGACGGCCGGACGACCCGTACCAGAGCCGAATCTATGGACGTCCGACGATCCACGCACGACCGACGCACCCGAGTCAGAGCCGAATCTACGGACGTCCGAGCCCTACCGGATGACCGGACCGTCCCGAAGCCCCGGACGTCCGGTGCCTTCCGAACGTCCGACACCTGTGTAACCGCGCCTGCGGGCTGGAGCCCTTGTACCCCTTCACTTCGCCCCCATTTGCACTAAGACTAAAAATAGACCTCCTCCTCCTCCTAGTTAGGGTTAGCAAAGGATTAGATCATATTTGTGTGAGAGCTTTGCTCATCCACTTGGTTACCTTCTCCTCGGAGACATGCCTCCACCGGAGAAGATCCATCCAAGCGGATTTAAGACCCCCTTCTAGGGTGGACCCCATCAAGACCTCCTCACGGAGAAGAACGGCTACTCGTGTATCTTTCCTTTGTTGATTTTGAATCTTGTGCTACCTTATGTGTTCAGTGATCTAGCCCTTGTGTGATCGATACTTGTCGGTTTAGTGATTCGCTCGTGTGTTTTCCCTTGTGTTCTTCCGCTCGTTCGTCGTGTTTTCCCCATAGGATCCCCTCCAAACGTGAAAGATCTCCGACTAGGGTTCCTCCCTACATCACATTTGCAAAGATATTTCAGTAGGTGTCAACTTATTCAAATCAAGTCTACGATATAAAGAGAGAGGCATAACACTAACACCGGCTCCAATATCACATAAAGCAGTTTTAACATAGTTTCTTTTAATGGAGCATGGTATAGTTGGTACTCCTGGATCTCCAAGTTTCTTTGGTATTCCACCCTTAAAAGTGTAACTAGCAGGCATGGTGGAAATTTCATCTTCCTGTATCTTTCTTTTATTTGTAACAATATCTTTCATACTTAGCATAAGGATTCATTTTAAGTCTATCAGTCAGACGCATACGCAAAAAGATAGGTCTAATCATTTTAGCAAAGCGCTCAAAATCCTCATCATCCTTTTTCTTGGATGGTTTGGGAGGGAAAGGCATGGGTTTCTGAACCCATCGTTCTCTTTCTTTACCGTGCTTCCTAGCAACGAAGTCTCTCTTATCATAACGTTGATTCTTTGATTGTGGGTTATCAAGATCAACAACAGGTTCAATCTCTACAACATTGCTATTGCTAGGTTGAGCATCGACATGAACATCATCATTAATATTATCACTAGGTTCATGTTCATTACCAGATTGTGTTTCAGCATCAGAAATAGAAATATCATTGGGATTCTCAGGTGTGTCAACAACAGGTTCACTAGAAGCATGCAAAGTCCTATCATTTTTCTTTTTCTTCTTTTTAGAAGGACTAGGTGCATCAACATTAGTTCTCTGAGAATCTTTCTCAATTCTCTTAGGGCGGCCCTCATGATACAAAGGTTCCTGAGTCATTCTACCCCCTCTAGTCACAACTCTAACAACATTATCATTTTTATTATTATTTAATTCATTAAGCAAATCATCTTGAGCTTTAAGCACTTGTTCTACTTGAGTGGTGACCATAGAGGCATGTTTACTAATAAGTTTAAGGTCACTTTTAACTCTAGACATATAATCACTCAAGTGTTTAATCATATAAGCATTTTATTTCAATTGTCTACCAACATAAGCATTGAAGTTTTCTTGTTTAACAATAAAATTATCAAACTCATCTAACCATTGGCTAGCAGACTTATAACAAGGAATATCACCTTCATCAAATCTATAGAGAGAATTTACCTTTACTACCTGTGTCGGGTTATCAAGACCATGTATTTCTTCAATAGGTGGTAAATTCTTAACATCTTTGGCTTTAATACCTTTTTCTTTCATAGATTTCTTTGCCTCTTGCATATCTTCAGGACTGAGAAATAGAATACCCCTTTTCTTAGGAGTTGGCTCAGGAAGTGTCCAATTATTATCATTACTCAACATATTATTCAATAGCAATTTAGCTTGATCAACAGTTCTTTCCCTGAAAACACAACCAGCACAACTATCCAGGTGGTCTCTGGAAGCATCAATTAGTCCATTTTAAAAGATATCAAGTATTTCATTTTTCTTGAGAGGATGATCATGTAAAGCATTAAGTAATTGGAGAAGCCTCCCCCAAGCTTGTGGGAGACTCTCTTCTTCAATTTGCACAAAATTATATATTTCCCTTAAGGCAGCTTGTTTCTTATGAGCGGGGAAATATTTAGCAGAGAAGTAATAAATCATATCCTGGGGACTACGCACACAACCAGGAGTAAGAGAATTAAACCATGTTTTAGCATCACCCTTTAATGAGAACCGAAATAACTTAAGGATATATTAGTAACGAATTTTTCCTCATGAGTGAATAGGGTGGCTATATCATTTAATTTAGTAAGATGTGCCACAACAGTTTCAGATTCATAGCCATAAAAAGACCAGATTCAACCAAAGTAATTAACTCAGGATCGACAGAGAAATCATAATCATTATTAGAAATACAGATAGATGAAGTAGCAAAAGCAGAGTCATATTTCATTCTAGCATTCAAAGATTTTTGTTTCAGCTTAGCTAACAGTTTCTTAAGATCATATCTATCTTTGCAAGCAAAAAAGTCTCTAGCAGTTTCTTCATCACATAACATAACCCTCAGGTACATCAGGCAATTCATATCTAGGGGGAGAATCTTCATCATTACTTTCATCAATATTATCAGTTTCAATAATTTCATTCACTCTTACCCTAGCAAGTTGTTCATCAAGAAATTCACCTAATGGCACAGTATTATCAAGCATAGAAGTAGTTTCATCATAAGTATCATGCAAAGCAGAAGTGGCATCATCAATAACATGCAATATATAAGAATCAATAGCAGGAGTAGTTGTCGCAAGTTTACTCATAACAAAAGGTGAATCAAGTGTAGAACTGGATGGCAGATTTTTACCTTCCCTCGTAGTTGAGGGATAAATCTTGGTTTTTTCGTCTTTCAAGTTCCTCATAGTGACCAGCAGATATAAATCCCAAGTGACTCAAAGAATAGAGCTATGCTCCCCAGCAACGGCGATAGAAAATAGTCTTGATAACCCACAAGTATAGGGGATCACAACAGTTTTCGAGGGTAGAGTATTCAACCCAAATTTATTGATTCGGCACAAGGGGGAGCCAAAGAATATTCTCAAGTATTAGCAACTAAGTTGTCAATTCAACCACACCTGGAAGACTTAATATCTACAGCAAAGTATTTAGTAGCAAAGTAGTATGGAAGTAACGGTAACGGTGGCAAGAGTAACAGTAGCAACTTTGTAGTAATTGTAACAGTGGCAACGGAAAAGTGACTAAGCAAAGATCAATATGTGAAAAGCTCGCAGGCATTGGATCAGTGATGGATAATTAGGTCGGATGCGATTCCTCATGAAATAGTTATAACCTAGGGTGACACAGAACTAGCTCCAGTTCATCAATGTAATGTAGGCATTGTCGGATTTCAGGTTCCGGCAAAACCCTTGAGGTTCAAACTCTCGGGTGCACACGAAGATCTCTCCTCCCCCTAGCTCATGCCCTCACCGCGATCTCAAAGCTCAACGCGTCGAACTCACAGAACAAGGGACACAAGGTTTATACTGGTTCGGGCCACCGATGTGGTGTAATACCCTACTCCAGTGTGATGCGATGGATTGCCTCTTGGGCTGAGGATGGACAGTTACAAGGGAAGAACAGCCTCCTGAGGAGAGGTGCTCTTGTGCTTGGTGAGTTCGTGTGGATGAGGATGATCTAAGTAGCCCAAGATCAGTTGCCTCCTACTGTGGTGGCTAGTCCTATTTATAGAGGCCCTGGTCCTCTTCCCAAATGTAGGCGGGAAGGGATCCAACAACGGCCAAATTTGAAGGGACACAACTAGTATGAGTTATCCTGACTAAAGGTGGTCTTCGCCTGCCAAAGGTTGTGGTGGTGATGCCGTCTTGGGCTCCATGTCGACCTCCGTCCTGCCGTCTTGCTGGTCTCGGTCTTGTTGCACCGATATGGAAACCTTTGCTTGATGCCTCGGGACTCCTCGCCTGCGCTTCCCTCTTTAGCACCAAAGAAGAAGCGAGTACGCTGCGCGCCCTGGCGCCTGCCTGGCCTTGGTCGTCATGGCTTGCGTCATAGAAACCTTGCGAGGTGCCCCTCACCTTGATCTCTCTGCCCCTCACGAGCCAGCCTAGTGAGGCCGCCCCCGAGGAGGTCTTGCGTCGTCCGCCTCGCGAGGCTTGGCCCCTCACGAGGGTCTTGAGTGTTTGCTGATGAAGATGGGCCAGACAGGGCCCTTTGGTGAAGCTCCTGTTGTGGAGCATGAGCAGGCAAGTCCGGGGACCCCCGTTCCTAGGACGCCGACAGTAGCCCCCAGCCCAAGGCGTGCTCGGACTTGGCTTCGAGGCGAAGCCAAAGGGCAAGTGCGGAGCGCCGCGAGCCTCAATAGCCTGCGGCCTCGGTTGACGAGTGGCGATTGATGGGTTGCTGGCGTCTCCGCTTCCCCATGCTGCCTCGGCAACTGCCTGACTTGACGAGTCCCTGATAGATGCAGAGAAGACCATCATTACCTGTGATAATGGGGGTCGCCGGTTGGCCTTCTCCTTCTATAAATGAGGAGGGGGGCGGAGCCCCCGTCGCTCATCTCTTCCTGTTCCACTCGCTTCTTCTCCCTTGCTTCATTGCTAGCAGCGATATCCATGGCGCCGATACGGAGGTTCTCGGCCGCAGAGAAGGGGAACCCCCCCCCCCTCGCGACGAGCCCGGGCCGCTTCTGCCGAAGAAGAGGCTGGCCCACCGCCAAGACGTAGCCGTGAGGGTGGAGGGTCGAGACCTTGGTGCGAGCGGCCTCCTCCCTGGTATCTGCTGCCTTTGTACGCCCAAGCTGAGGGCTCCGGAGGGTGAGGCAGCGAGCAGCGCCATGCATGCCGCGGCCGTGGTCGCCGCGCCATGGCGGCGCGCGCTGTAACCCCAGGAACCCATGTCGCGGGTTCCTCGCGTGAACTCGTGATGTGGGCGGCAATGCCTCCGCGCACTTGGATTCGCTTTCCGCGGTTCTTCTCCGCCGAGATGCCACCGAGGGGTCCCCTCGAGCTCTGGCTGCAACACGCCGACTGCGACGCCCCGGCGACTGGAGCGGAGGTTGAAGTCGTCTCCTCAGGCAAAATCTTCATGACCCGCGGCTGGGGCGAGGTTGCTCTAGTCTGCCGCACGGAAGGTGCCCTCGCCATCCATTTTGAGTACGACGGCGCCTCCATGATGTTCTTCGAAGTCTTCGACGAGGAAGGTCGCCGCCTGGAGTGTTGCCCCGGAGGGGGACGCCGGGACGGCGCAGTGGCCAACACGGGGCCTGCCGCTAGCCTCGCCAGCAGCTCCTCCGGTAGTAGCGGCAGCGCTTGGGAGCCCAGCGACTCTCCTGATCACTACAGACTCCGGAGACGAGCGACGACAGCTACGTGCCCCCGAGCTCTCGCTGTGCCCAGAGCAAGGCTGCCGCGTCTAGCCATCGCCGTCCCTGATCTGGATGGGGTTGGCGCCGGCCTCCCGTGGCCCACTTTTGATGGCGGCACTGGCGAGTGTAGATAGGGATCCTAGAAACTTCCTTCTTTTGTTCCCTGCGAGGAATCGAGACGGACCTCGTGGGGGGCGTGTAAAGGGTCTGTAATGCCTTTTGTTGATATTATCCTTATTATGAAAATTTGCGAATGCAGGTCCCGCTTCGTCTCGGTCTCCCCTTTCCAACTTCGCAGTGGCTTGGTGCTCTACGCCGACAGGTCTTGGTCCCCACGCAGGCTGCAGCCGTCGCTGGTATGCCAGGTCACGATGTCGTGGTCAAGGACAGGAGGTGAGCGGCCCGAGGTCCAGTAAGAGCTCCTGAGGAGCGATGCTCAAGAGGTCCCCTTTAGCGCGCAAGTAGCCACCTAGAGGTAGGAAAGGGAGGCGACGTTGCCGTAACGGGGCTGCAACGAGTGAGAATCCTATGCCGTAGTGCTTGGTCGACCCGGGCGCGAAACTTATCTTGGCAGTCCAGAGTCGATTCCTTGTGTTGCGCCAGACTAGTGCGTCGACAGCCGTAGTGCAGCCAGGTTAGGCCCTTGCGAACCTCCCTCTCTTTTCCACACTCTTCTATGTGCTCTACGTCGTCAGGTCCCGGCCCTCGAGCGAGCTCAGCCGCCGCTGGTATGCCAGGTCGTGATGTTGTGGTCAAGGCCAGGGGGTGAGGGCTGGAGAGCCAGTAAGAGCTCCTGAGTCGCGATGCTCAGAGCCCCTTTAACGCCAGCATAATTGCATGGGAAAAGAGGGAGCCCGCGGTACCGCCTGCTGTTCTCCTCAGGAGGTTCCTGCAGGTTAGCCCGAGGAGGGACACAAGTTGCCACCACGCTTGCCGGTCTGTCATCGGTCGTTCCGCAAGAAGATAAAGGCACTGAGGGCCTGGTGAGGTGACGTGCGCGGGGCGTGCTGCGAGCCAGAGCTCGACCACTCAGATTTGCCAGCGTTGCAGGGACGGACCCGAGCACAAGCGTCGTGCCATCATGAGTAACTCTCGTTGCGGGATGAGCAAGGGGCCGATCAGCGACGCGGGCGGCCGTGATAGGTGACAGTCAAGCAGGTGATAACCATAAATAACTCATGCAAGAAGACAGTCTAGCTTAGACAAATGCAAGAACGACACATGCCACCGAGACGGACCCGAGCGGCTTGGGGATGATGCAGCCCGAGGGCGCCCCCAGTAAGGTAAGCTAAAGATGCAAAAGGATACATGCCGCAGGGACATGCCCGTGCGACATGGGAATAGTGCAGCCCGAGGGGTGCTCCCAGTTAAAGCTTGGAAAATGTCACCTCGTTCCGTTGTCGAAGGGATGTCGGTGTAGCTGAAGATGCATGGTGAAGGGGTCGCCCCTCACGGGCCGCCAGGGCCCTGAGCCTCGGGAGGCTCTAGGGCTCGGGTGGTTCCTTGAAGACCGTGTTCATATCTGCCAGGACCGCGTGATGCCTGGCCTCATGAGTTGCTAGGACGCTTCGTAGGTTGCACTGGAAGGCGGCTGCCGCACTCGGCAGACCAAATGGCATGCGAACATAGCTGTGAGGTGGGCCCTCGCAACACCCAACGCGTGAAGGCCAGAAGCGCTCCTGAGATGCGGCCCTGTTGAGCCCTGGGATATCAATGCAGACGCACAGCCCGCCATCCTGACCTGGATGGGGAGCTGCTCCAGGTGGGCAGCGGTCGCCGCACATGGCTCTTGCATCCTGCAGCTCCTGAGTGGTCTTGGCGATGAACTCCTGAGCGCCGGGCGCTCCTCGCCCGGTGTCTTCCTGAGGGAAACGTGCCGCAAAGCACGCCTCCACGTGCTGCCCGAGCGCCTCCCTTGTGATGTTGGCTAGGTCTGAGGCCCTCCAAAAGAGAGCCCCCGAGCCCTGCCCGAGGAGGGCGCTGGGCGCGCCTTCATATGCGAGGGAGGGAGGCGCCCCCGGCGCGGGCGCTGATCCCGATGTGGCACCACTAGAGGTGCCGCTCCCTTGAGGTCCTGTGCGGAGTAGTTGCTCCTTCTTCATGGGGATGGCCTCAGGAGGGTACTGCGCGCCATCGTTGCCGGAGTAGTTGCTCCTTCTTCATGGGGATGGCCTCAGGAGGGTACTGCGCGCCATCGTTGCTGGGGTCTTCGATTGCTGCGGCTTGGAAGGCACACTTGAGGGAGCACACCGCATCTCTTTCTTCGCAGGGGACTGTGATGATCCCGCCGCTTCCTGGCATCTTGAGGACGTTGTAGCCGTGGTGGGTCACTGCAATGAACTTGGCTAGGGATGGATACCCGAGGATGGCATTGTACTGCAGACGGATGTGGGCGATGTCGAAGTCGATGAGCTCGGTGCGGTAGTTGTCGCGCTGTCCGAAGGTGACAGGGAGGCAGACCTACCCTATAGGGGTGGTGGAGCCGTCGGTCACTCCTGAGAAGGGCTTGGTGGGCTGTAGCTGATTGTATGGCACTTGGAGGCTGTCGAATGTCTCGACAGATAGGATGTTAAGCCCTGCGCCGCCATCGATGAGGGTCTTGGTGACTTGTACATTGCTGATGACGGTGAGCAGAGCATCGGGGCGCCAGCAGTGGCCGCGCACTTGAGCTGGTCCGCCGAGCTGAAAGTGATGGCGCACTTGGACCAACTGAGCGGGCGCATGGCCTCGAGCCTGGGAAGGGCTACGTTCACCTCACGAGCAAACTGCTTGAAGATACGCTGAGATGCTGAGGCCTGAGCTCCGCCCAAGATGCAGGCAATAGCACGTGGTTCCTGGAAGCCCCCAGCCCCCTCGTCCTGATGGTGGTCGTCGTTCCTTCTTGGTGGTGGCGGTAGTGGAGGGAGACCGACATTGCCCTGAGGGCGGTCCTCGCAAGGCTGATCCCTCCAGCCGCCCTGACGAGGCTGGTCCTGCCAGTGGTCCTCGCGAGGCCGGTCGCGCCACTCCTGGCGGGGCCCACGGTCGTCCCAGCGTCCTCTGCCTTGTCCTCCTCCTCGGCCGTAGCCCCGGTCGTTGCACTCGGGGCATCAACCAAAGCGTCCATCTCGAATGGCTCTGAGCTCTTGACAATCATTGGTGTTGTGGCTGTGTACGTTGTGGAAGGTGCGGAACGGTCGGTTGCTCTTGGATGACTCAGGATGGTCCCGGCCGCGCTTCGTGTCTGGCTCCACCACGAGCACGGCCACCCCCTTGCGCTTCACGTCCTTGGCCTTGGCTTTCTTCTCCTCTGGGTCGGTAGGAGGGAGCTCGAGGAGGGAAAGGCGCCCTTCCTCAGCTCTTGCACACTTGGTCGCCATGTTGAACAACTCCAGAGTCGTGCATAACTCCTCGTGGATGGCGAGCTCCTCCTTCATCTTGACGTCGCAGACACCATCAGAAAACGCCGAAATGATGGCCTTATCCGTCACCTTGGGGATCTTGAGACGAACGCTGTTGAAGCGCTGGATGTACTTCTGCAGGGTCTCTCCTGGCTGTTGCTTGATGCGGCGCAGGTTACCCACGGCCGGAGGATGGCCGCGAGTTCCTTGGAAGTTGGCGACGAAGCGGTCGCGCATCTCGTCCCACGACGAGATCGAGCCCGGGGCAGGTTCAGGAGCCATGAGCGAGCACCATCCTTGAGAGCCATGGGGAACCAATTCGCCATGACTTTCTCATCGCAGTTGGCTACCTCGATGCTCAGCTCGTAGAGCAGCAGGTACTCCGCAGGGTGGGGGTGCCGTCGTACTGAGGGGGCAGGTCTGGCTTGAACTTGCCCGGCCAGACGACGCTACGCAGCTCCGGAGTGAAGGCGCGGCAGCCTGCCGTGGCCATCGGGGCCCTTTGCTGATGCAGAGCCTGCCCTTGACGTCTATGCGCCGCCACCGCAGGCGGCAGACGGTCTTGTCGCGGTAGCGCTGGGAGCGCGGGAGCGTTTTCCTGCGGCCGAGGAACCTCTTGGCAGCTTCCTTCTTCTCGCGCGGGCGCCCGGCGCGGTGGGTCATGCCGGGGGGCCGCGCGCCTTGGCGCCAGAGCACCGTCTTGATGCGGAGGTGGTGGAGGTGCTCCGTGAGCTACGTCGCCCGCGGCTGGCGGAGGGCGAGGCAGCGAGAGGGACGGTGCGGGAGAGCCCCCAGCGGCACTGACAATCTCGGCGATGCGGTCCAACTAGTCCTCGTGGATGTCATCGACCGGGCGGTAGCGCAGGAGCTCGTATGCCATGAACAGCGCGGCCTTCGCGTCCGTGGGAGCGGGACGAGTGTGAGACGATGAGCCGGCTGGGGTTAGCGACAGAGTGGCGGTGCGGCCGTCCCGCCGTACAGTGGGGTGCAGCGAGGACGCTTGCTGCTCGTTTCCCGCCGGGCCGGTGGCGGCGTTGGCGGCGGATGACAGGGAACGACGGGTAGCTGTCTGAGCGACACGAGCGGCGAGGGCGTCCTGGCGCTCGGTGCGGGCTCGACGCGCGTCCGCCATGGATGCAGTGGAATGATGGAACGTGGATCGGCGAAAGGAAAGCTTCGGCGCACCCCTACCTGGCGCTGAATGTCAGATTTCGGGTACCGGCAAAACCCTTGAGGTTCGAACTCTGGGGTGCGCACGAAGATCTCTCCTCCCCTAGCTCACGCCAAGCTCAGCGCGTCGAACTCACAGAACAAGGGACACAAGGTTTATACTGGTTCGGGCCACTGATGTGGTGTAATACCCTACTATAGTGTGGTGCGGTGGATTGCCTCTTGGGCTGAGGCTGAACAGTTACAAGGGAAGAACAGCCTCCTGAGAAGAGGTGCTCTTGTGCTTGGTGAGTTTGTGTGGATGAGGATGATCTGAGTAGCCCAAGATCAGTTGCCTCCTACTGTGGTGGCGAGTCCTATTTATAGAGGCCCTGGTCCTCTTCCCAAATGTAGGCGGGAAGGGATCAAACAATGGCCAAATTTGAAGGGAGACAACTAGTACGAGTTATCCTGACTAAAGGTGGTCTTCGCCTGCCAAAGGCTCTGGTGGTGCCGCCATCTTGGGTTCCACGGTGACCTCCGTCCTGCCATCCTGCTGGTCTCGGTCTTGTTGCACCGATATGGAAACCTTTGTTTGATTCCTCGGGACTCCTCGCCTGCTCTTGCCTCTTTAGCACCAAAGAGGAAGCGAGTACGCTGCACCCCTGGCGCCCGCCTGGCCTTGGTCGTCATGGCTTGCCGTCACAGAAACCCCGCGAGGTGCCCCTCGCCTTGATCTCTCCGCCCCTCATGAGCCAGCCTAGTGAGGCCGCCCCGAGGAGGTCTTGCATCGTTTGCCTCGCGAAGCTTGGCCCCTCGCCAAGGTCTTGAGTGTTTGCTAATGAAGATGGGTCGTACAAGGCCGCTGGTGGAGCCACGCCATGGGCCACGGGTAGTCAAGTCTGGGGATGTCAGGACCCCGACTCAATGCCACATCGATCTAGCATGTAACACCTCATATCACTTTGCGGCCTCACGCACAGTATTCCCACAGGTGTTGCCTTACCTTTGCCCAGGACCGTTTGCGCCTTTTGGCACACGTATATGATAGTGTCGCTAGCATCCATATGATAAGGAGCCCGGGCTGACATGGCTAGTCGTAGACCCAAAGTGGCACAAACTTACAGGGATAGGCATCCATGACCCAGCATCGAACGTGTCGGTCATCAGCGAGTGAATCCAGGCTGTAGCACTAGGCTAGCAGGACTCCGGTAAACCGGGCTGTAGCGGGCTAACAGGACTCCGGTATTCATCGCGTGTCATTTCCCCGAAGGGAATGAGACCACGAGGAACGAAGAAGGACACATGCCGGCCATCCTAAGTGTTCCGGAGCAGTAGCAAGCTACCATGGCTCGGTGGAAGCACTAGGAGACATATCCCGGTAAGAGAGGCTACTAAGGATAAACAACTAAATAGTCAGATCCCACACATATCAAGCATTTCAATCATACACACAATATGCTCGATATGTGCAAATACAACAAGGCATCACAACATGACTCTACAACACAAGTATTTTATTTAAAGGCTTAGAGAGCCATACATAACATACACACAAGTACGGGTCACACGACCCAGCATTCAAGTCATACAAGCATACAAGCCAACAGCGGAAGTAACTTGTCTGAGTACAGACAACAAGTAAAACAAAAAGGCTTGGGTAAGCCTGACTATACTACATGGTCCATCGTGAGCTCAGGATCACCACACAGGCTTGACCTACTCGTCGACATCGGCGTCTCACGAAGAACCCATCGGAAGGGGTTGCAGCGTCTTACGTAGCGTAAATTAAGCAACATGAGTACAAAGGTACTCAGCAAGACTTACATCAGATCCTACATACATGCACATTATCAAGAAGGGTTGGTGGGGTTATTGCAGCAAGCCAGCTTTGACTCTTGGCTAAGCTATCTTACGAGACACCAACTTGAAATTATTTTGCGCACTCGAGTCCACTACTCACCACTTCAATACACTACCGAGGATCCACCTCCGTCATCCTACGGAAGAGCCATCCTCGGCACTCACGCTTATCTTGAGGCTTTTAGTAGTATCCCTTTACTTGTCTATGAACTGTATAGGCAACCAGGTAGTCCTTTATCGCGGACGCGGCTATTCGAATAGATGATGTTAACCCTGCATGGGTGTACTTCTTCATACATGTTTCCACCACTTAGCGTCTGCACACGACATGTGCTCGATAGACTTCAAGCGAAAGCCGACGTGGGTGTAGACCACGACCTACCTAAACACCTAAGTATCTATTCCATGTTTATCGCCTATTCAGGTTCCATCCGTAGGGAATCCGGCCGAGGTTTCCACATACGGCCCCGAACGATGTGTACAGGGTTCCGAGACACCTAACGGGTGCCCGGTATACCCGGCCACGTACCTACCGCATCACAGCCCACCCTGTGGGTCAGCGCTGCCCACGGCCTCCAGTAAGCTACAAACACCAGAAACTACTTGCAACTCCTGGGCAGAGGACTAGGGTGGATAAGAAGTCGAGCGAGTCAATTAAGGATCCCAATGTATGGTAGTAGCTGAATCTTAAATCACACATACAGATCTCGGTGCTTAGGGACGGTTCCAATGAAACAACCCACCATGTACTCCTGCATGGCCTCTCATCGATACCTTTACCAAATCGTGTTCAACACACCACTCCCATTACTGACATGATCATTTCACTCTAGCCCGTTACCCAGATGAACCAGACCTGACACGACTCTAAGCATAGCAGGTATAGCAAGGTAGGAACAACACATACACATGGCTCAATCAACTCCTACACATGCTAGTGAGTTTCATCTAGTTACTTTGTCAATGATAGGTCATGCAGAGGAAATGGGTTCAAATACCGTAGCACACAACAGTTTGAATCGTGTTGTCTTAATGCAGTAAAAGAGAGCAGAAGCGAGAACATGGTATTGTATCGATATGATCAAATGGTTGGTTGCTTGCCTGATGGGTCCGTGCACTCGTATTGTTCTTAGTTAGGGTATTCGCGATACTCCTCGGGGGCAGAACCTGCCGCAGAGAGCACCGATACACAATCATCACCAAACAATATGCAACAATATGATGCATGCATGAGACATGGAAAAATTAGTGTATTGGGCTAATGCAACTAAGACCAGATGGGTTTGAACCATTTTGAACCAAAGATTCAAGTTTCAAACTCATAAATGGCCCTTAATAGTGGTTTATCTTATTATGCACTAATCATCAGGTTAACTTGTTTAAACATGCATGAAACCAGTACAGATGGATAGATTAGATTTTTCTGATCATTTTTCATATATAACACTTAACATTTCGAGCTACCGATTAATTTCTATGATTTTTTGAAGTTTGTGGTATTTTCTGGAATTTCCTATGTAAGAATAATTCCAGTAAATAAATTATTGCGTCAGCATTACGTCAGGATGACGTCAGTGGTCAATGGGACGGTCCACGTCAAACCTGACAGTGGGTCCCTTGTGTCAGTGTAATTAGTTTAACTAAATTTAGTTAGTACTAATCCTGGATTAGTTAGCCGGCTGGGTCCCACCTGTCATTGACCCCAGGGGGTCAAACTGGGCCCACCCGTGGTCAAACGGGTCAATGAGGTCAACTTCATGGCGTTTAGCCGCCGGCGAGGCTAAAAGCGGTGCAGGTGCGGGTTTCACCTCTGAGGCACCGTTAAGGCGCCGATTGGGCTCTGATCGGTTGGCCACCGAGCGAGCCGCGGGTGGTGCAGTGGTTGGGCTCGGGGTCGCCGGAAACGGCACCGGCGACGAGTTTGGCGGCGGCCGGAGCTCGGGTGAGCTCGGACTCGTCGCTAGGGGGCACGGCGAGGCGCGCGGGTTAGTGCATTGAGCTTGTGGGGGTGTGGTGAGGCTAGTGGACAGGGTGACTTGGCCGTGGCGTGGCCGGAGCCTCGTCGGCGACGAGCTCCCCGGCGGCGCGTGCGGGTTAGCTCGGTGTGCTCACTATGGTGCACAAGAGGTAGAGCGGAGAGGATAGGGAGGTGGCTAAGCTCACGGCGGTTGCGACGGGGTTGTCAGCGAGGTCGGGGACGGTCTGCTGCGGCGGTGACGGCGAAGGGGATCTCTGGCGGTGGTCGATGAAGACGGGGTCGGTGGAGGCGGTGCAGAGCGTGCGAGCGCTC
Organism: Aegilops bicornis; assembly: GCA_021605145.1. NCBI lineage: Eukaryota > Viridiplantae > Streptophyta > Magnoliopsida > Poales > Poaceae > Aegilops > Aegilops bicornis. Next base: position 367,916,658 of record CM038674.1, on the reverse strand, counting down.
GGGGCTCGGCCTGCTCGACGGAGAGGAGGGTGGCGGAGCTCGTAGACACGGTCGGGCGGCGCGGTGACGATGATGGCTATTGTTATGGCGGCAGAACGGCGGCGACAGCGTCGGCCATGGCGGAGAGAAGCGAGGGAGAGAGGCAGGGGGACAATGGACGTGTCTAGGGGGGTCGGGGCGCGACGTGGAGGTCGTCCAGGCCAGCAGAGCGGCGAGGAGAGGAAGCAGGGCGGCGAGCAGCTGCGTGGCACGCGCTGGTGCCGGCGTCAAGCACCTGCCTGCCTGCCTGGCCGAGTCAAGCAGCTCGCTGGAGCGGCTGCTCGGCTGGGCCGGCTAGGTGGGCCTGCTGGTGGGCTGCCAGGTGATATCCTCTCTCTCTCACTCTCTTTTATTTTTGTTTGCTTTTCTATTTTTTCTGGAAGTGTTGGGCTTTATTAAAAATACTAAAATGTTTCCAAAAATCCTGCAAATAATTGTGGGCTATGTTGGGATTATTCCTAACAGCCCTCACTTAAATCCAGAATTATTTGGGCATTTGAATTATTTTATAGCATTTAAATGCCCAAATGCAAATAGGTAAAGAATTAATCCAGTGACCTTAGGTGTCCTAGAAAAATGTGAACCACTTTTGGCAGAGGTTCTGAACCAAGACAAAAATGATGGACATTTTAGAAGGGCATTTCAGGTTCATTGAAAATATTTTTAGTAAACCCTAGTTGGTTTCAGAGGGGGCTGGGGGTTCTGTCATCCCCATTTCAATTTTCTATTGAATGAAATAGACATGATGCAACACTCTAATGCAAGAACTAGCTAGGGTGTGACAGGGGACCCCCGTTCCCAGGACACCGACATGCATGTATTCCGAATATAGTCTTACATGCTTATGGAAAAGAACTTGCATGACATCTTTTGTCCTACCCTCCCGTGGCAGCGTGGTCTTATTGGAAACTAAGGGATATTAAGGCCTCCTTTTAATAGAGTACCGGACCAAAGCATTAACACTTTATGAATACATGACCTCCTCAAACTACGGTCATCACCGGGAGTGGTCCCGATTATTGTCACTTCGGGTTACCGGATCATAACACATTGTAGGTGACTATTGACTTGCAAGATAGGATCAATAACTCACATATATTCATGAAAACATAATATGTTCAGATCTGAAATCATGGCACTCGGGCCCTAGTGACAAGCATTAAGCATAGCAAAGTCATAGCAACATCAATCTCAGAACATAATGGATACTGGGGATCTAACCCTAACAAAACTAACTCAATTACATGGTCAATCTCATCCAATCCATCACCGTCCAGCAAGCCTACGATGGAATTACTCACGTACGGCGGTGAGCATCATGAAATTGGTGATGAAGGATGGTAGGTGATGACGACGGCAATGGATTCCCCACTCCGGAGCCTCTAATAGACTCCAGATCATCCCGCCCGAGAGAGATTAGGGCTTGGCGGTGGCTCCGTATCGTAAAACGTGATGTATCCTTCTCTTCAATTTTTTTCTCCCTGAATGTGAATATATAGAGTTGGAGTTGACGTCTGTGGAGCCTCAGTGGGCCCACGAGGCAGGGGGCGCACCCCAGGACGGTGGGCGCGCCCTCCACCCTTGTGAACAAGGTGTGGGCCCCCTATTGTTGATTCTTTCGCCAGCATTTTTTATTAATTCCAAAAATATTCTCCGTGAAGTTTGAGGTCATTCCAAGAACTTTTATTTCTGCACAAAAATGACACCATAGCAATTCTGCTGAAAAGAGCGTCATTCCGGGTTAGTTCCATTCAAATCATGCAAGTGAGAGTCCAAAACAAGGGCAAAAGTGTTTGGAAAAGTAGATACGATGGAGACGTATCGGCCAACTAGACAATTTTGATGAGCTGTCCTAGAATTATATGAAGAAAGAGAGGGTTAAGTATCATATCATGAAACCATATCATAATAAATGCTATGCTACTATGTGTCATGCATGACAATGAATAAAGTACTACATATGATACTAATCTATGATACTATGCATTAGACTAGCCATAATGGGAGTAATTTCAGCAGTAACATCGAGTCCAACTCAACAAATTTGCTTATGTGGCAATGAGTTAATGAGGAGAGAGGTAGTTTGAGTAACTTATCTAGTTACTGTAACATCACATGTCCCAATGCAATATGATTCTATAACCTACCAAATGAGGCTTTGCATGTTACCATACTTATTTTACTACCCACTATGAAAGGTAGTAACATAGTCTAGGGATATGTGTATGTTACTCTATATTGTGGCTAGTCTTAGAGCAAGTACAATAGAGTGACATAAGCAGGCTATAAGGAATAGAATAATATATATGTGCTTATTAGTTGGAGGAAAGAGAAGAAGGGAGAGAAGAGAAGCGGGCTCTTGGTTAGTAGAGCCAGCTGCAACACGAGACCCAAGACACTTTGTGAGGATGTAAGGTGGGCCAACTATTGATAAACTAGTACATATTTAAAACTTATTATTGTACATGCCGGCTAAGAGGTTGGCTGTATATGACATGACAACTTCTTATAGCCTACCATTGGATGTATTATTAACCATGCTGTTAGTGAGGTAGCTAGTATATCATAGACTAGCTAGTATCATAATCCCTCCTTTCCGGTTTATAGGGCTCAATTCAAAAATCTCACCAACCAAGGGAGATGGTGAGTGGTGTAATACTTTTTGTAGTTTGCAAAAACACCTAATTAATGCTTTTGTTTTCCTCAAAAAAATTATGTTTACCAATGTATTAATTGCAATACATGCATGCATTGGTCAATTTTCGCTTAATATATACTTGCATGCAATGATTTAATGCACCTTGGAATCTGAACATGTGATGGGGAACAACCAAATTGAGCCTTATAAAATGGAAAAACTAAAATTTTGAGATAAGCCTATAAGCAGGAAAGGAGGGAGTATATATGCATGATACTAGTATATGATCGGTAATACCTCCGTAATGCGGCCATGCATAGTATCATTAGTATCTTAGGTTGCCTTATTAATTGCCATGCATGAAACAAAGTAGTACAACATTTAATATGATACGATATCATGATATGATACAGCACCCTTTCTTTCCTCAATTAATTGTGTGCCACATCATCCAAAAAGTGTAGTTGGCTATGCAAGGTAAGTGCAAAGAATGACTTAAACATAGCAGACGACCTGAAATGGGCCAGAATGATGTACCTAGCTAGTAATTGACGATTTGTAGTCCGGAGTGCCGCATCTCCTTTCGGAAACTATGATCCTTCTTATGAGATGCTCCAGTATGGAAGGTGCGAGCACCAAAACTTGTGACAAACTTTACTATTTTTTCCATGCGATCGTGAGAGCATGCGACGGTGACACAATGATTTTCCTTATCTTCTAGACTCTATATGCATTTCCTGAAATTAAAATACCAACAAGGCCTACGCCTCTGGCTGCACCCTGCGGCCGAACTGTTTGAAGTTTTTTACCGTTTCTCGCACAATGAATGAAAACTCGCAAAGCGACACACAAATGTTCTTGCTATTATATATATATATATACACACACACACACGCACACATACAAACAAGATCTCTTTTTTTGCATATTCAAAGTTTGAGATTGCTAGCGAGGCCTGCCGCCTGGTAAAATGTACCAGAAAATCAAAGCATAGTGTACAATCGTGATTTCTTACCGTGGAGAAAAATTTGAGGCAAAACGATGAACTCATGTTTTCAGTCAAACAAAAATATGATCTTAGGTAATGTAAATTGTGGCCGATGCCCCCCACCCCTCTACCACGCGCGCAATTGAGTCATGCGTTCTGATTGGCCAAAACCCAAACCCCATGGATCATACGTCTGCACCGTTGGATTCTCCTTGATCGAGCGGCGATCCTCATCCCTTTCGACAGAACATGTAAATGTTTTCAAGTATCCCCTCGCAAAAAAAAATGTTTTCAAATAGCACACGGTTCACTCACGAAAGCCGTGTGCCTACCAAACCGTGGCCGATGCCCCCCTTTGCTGCGCGCGCGATCTGAGTTGTGCATTCTAATTGGCCAGAACCCAAACCCCACGGATCGTACGTCTGCACCATTGGATGCTCCCAGATCGAACGAAAATCCTCATCCCCTTCGATAGGAAATGCAGTCCGGCTAGGAATTGATTTATATGCCAAAATGCACGGTAAATGCCAAAAAATGTCTTACATATAGTACAGGAGACCTGAAATACGCCAGCAAATCAAACCCGTGGTATAATTGTGATTGCTTTACGTGGGAAAAATTTAGAGGAAAAACGATGAACTCACGCATTCATTTCAAAATTAGTACGTCTTCATTTCAAACGAAATTATTGTGTTTGTGCGCACGAGCGCTTAGAGGCAACCGTTTGCACAGGCCTTTCCGCGCGCGCGACGACCGGGGATATTTTTCACCCTTTTCACCTAGGTCGCCAACACCCCCCACCGCCCGCCCGCGTTTCACTCAACTAGTCCACCCAATATCCATCACCAGCTCCTCCCTCCCCTAGATCCACAATAGAACCCTCTCCGGTGCCGCCGTGCTCACCCCGGCCATGTGCCCGCTCTTCGGCGTCAAGCCTACCTCCACTGCCGTTCCCAACACGCGGGGGCCCGCGCCTCGCCGTCTTCGTTTGCTTTCCAGCCACCCTCGAGCATATTGATTCAGTAACCCTCGCCTCTCCTATGGTCCGTCCGGGTTTGTATTAAGAAGCCTGCTAGTTACTGCTCTCCATCGCGGTGAGGCATATTTCCTCACAATCCCTCTTCCAATTTCGTTCTGTATGTTCCCAAATTGGCTATAAAATAATGGAGAGCGTGTATATGTTCATTATCTACCTTCCTTACTACATATAATCTGTATTTGTTCCAATAAGTTACTGCCTATTTATAGATCGCGGGTGCCCGAGTCACACAAACTTAGGAAATTAGCCATTCATTTTCTAAATTATTGCATGTCATGTTTAGAAAGCATGATACCAAGTTGTTAGTTTTATGCTTATCCTCCTTTCCTGAGTTTCACATGTGTTCTCTATAAATGCCAAGTAGCAGCGACATCACTCATGCTTCAGGCGATGTATCTTCATCTAATTCGGACAACCCTAGGTCTTCAGTAGATTGTGAGGGATCAAGTAATCTTGAATGGGATAGAGTTGCAGCAATTACCCTTCCAGTCAGGACATGGAGGAACGCTCCAAGGAATCCCGCACACCAGCCTAAAGGTGTATATGAAGTAACCGAGATTGATTTAAAGTCTTGGGCTCCAACTAAACCAGATAAAGCATGCACGAGGTTCAGGAGTGTGTGTGGATTTGTTGGCAGGGCAAGGCTCAACATTAATCTATTGGGGTTTCGGAAGGCTGACACAGAAACACGGGGAAGGATAGTCCAGGAGATCATGGATCACTTCAACATTCCAGAGCAGTGGAAAATGCAGGTGGAACACGCTGCTTGGAGAAACTGGAAGCACGTGTTGTACAAGAAGTACTTGAGTGAAGGCAAGGACCCAATCCCCGCATACCCCCAAATTACAAAGGCAGACTGGGCAGAATTCAAAAGGGTCAGGGCAACTAAAGAGTTTGCTGAGAAGAGTTTCAAGCAGTCGGAAGTTCAGAAGAAGAACATACTCCCCCACCGTATGGGTGTGGCAGGATAGTACGGCATGAAACTGATATGGGACCAGGAGGATGAAGAAGAAGTAGCGGTGGGTGGGAATCCAGCCTTTAGTGAAATCAGGGGCGAACGCGCCAGAGGCTACTTGCGGGCACATGCAAAGAGGCGTGATGACGGAAGTTATTACTTTGAAAACTCACATGACGCCAAACTGTATCAAGTGATGTTAGAGGCTCCCAAGATCCCTGGAAGGTTCTACAGGAACTCAGGGCCATGTGACCTTCTATCCGTTACTCTGGAGACAAAAGAGCCCCCTAGCCATGCAAGGGGTATAGGTGTTAATGTCCCGCACAAGAGGGATTTCACACTCAACAAAGAAGAGAGGCTCAGCATGAAAAAAGCAAGGAGTGAAATGACGCAAAATGCATTGTATGAAAGGTTGAGGAAGGAGATTTATCCGGCTGTTCGAAAGGATGTTGAGGAGTCAATGATGATGCAGAAGACTCCAACACTGATAGATAGCCAGCAGATGGGAGGGGAGACGGACATGGAGGATGCTGCTTATTGCGCGATAACACTGCTCAAGAGTAGATGTGAATCGGTGACCCAATGACAATCGAGACTGGCTGCTCATGATGATGCTATATCTGATCTATCTGGAATGAAAGACAGACTGAAGGGTGTGCTTACACATTATGAAGGTACATTAAAATGTGCAACAGCCTGTGTTTGCCAACCCTTCTTGGAAGATGGCCTCTTGTTGGACAATGTCCATTGAAGCTGGGTTGTGTGAAGTGCTACGTGACTGAAGTAAACCCTGGATTCAATGAATTTGCCCTGAAGAATGTCCTTGGAGACTTTGATGAGCAAAGGACCTTGGGAGAAACACTGTTACATCACATCCAGTGGCCACGAAAGGAAATAGAGTTCATTGATGAGATCCCTGAAGCCCCGCCAAGAGCAACCACTATCACCCCTCAACCGGCGCTCTCCTTGCCACAGCAGCTCTCGCAGGCTGATGCATCAACCTATGATCAGCCGCCCCGACTTTGTGGCGTACAGGCCATGCCATCCTCCGCCCCAAAGCAGCAAGTGGAAAGGCCTACAACTGCTGAAGACGCACCACCGGTTCAGATGCCGGCCACTGATGCAGCGGGGGGAGACCCAGCTGCAGCACATGATCAGCAGACCAACCCGGTGGAACGGACTGCTAAGCAGTCTGATGCTTCCGAACCGCCTGCTAAGAGTTTGTAGGTCTAGAACCGACTGCTCATCAGTCTGTCCGTCCACAGTCGTGTGATCAACATACCAATGCATCAACACTTCCTGCTCAGCAAACCAATGCGTTGGCACCACCTGCGCAGAAAGCCGACATAGCTTCAATGCATGGTCAGCAGTCCCATGCCTCTGCTCCTACATCCCAGCAGTCCGTCATAGCAGCACCGCCAGTTCAGTGGTTCGGCATAGATAAACCGTCTGCTAAGTAGTCCGTCCAAGCTTCACCGTCTACTCGGCAGTCTACCTTGCAGGCAACCAGACGTTCTGCCAGAAATGCTTCAAGTACCAAGAAGGAAGTGACCAAAAAGGCTACACCTCAAGGAAGCGCGGTGGGAAAGTGAAGAGGAAACAGAATGATTGCCTCTTACTTAAAGCACTTAACTCCCAGAACCAACTTAACAACAACTTGTTCAAATCGGGGAGTAATATTATTTCTGACGCCATGGATGATGAAGAAGTATGTTTGTTGCTTGCTAAAAGTAAAGAAGACATACTTGAAGCATGTAATTACGTCCATGGCCAGCCATTTCTTGTTGGCGAATACTTTGATGAGTGCAGCTCTAGTTGCCGCGAGTTACATGAATATTGCATGGACCTAATGTCAGCAGGTCAGCATGGTTTGCTAGTCCACTACAACAGAGATCATTTCCGACACGATGGTGGTTCCATCGATGTGAGTTTCAAGGACTTACATGTCTTCTTCAACTTCAACGTGCCCGATGCCACTCTTGTTAGATGCCTGATTTTGTAAGTACTTCACAAACTCTGATCAACTTCTCCATACAAGGCTGTAAATGATAAACATCTAAATGCATTTTATTTCTCTCAGGGGATTGAACACACAGAGAAGAAAAAGGGAGAGTGTGTATTTCATAGATCCTGAATTAGCAAATGGCTCAACAATACATGGTAAGGACCTATGGGACTGGGCCGTTAACACAGTCGTCCGTCTCTTCGAAAACATGTCCCATGCAGAATAATTTCTCTGGCCATATACTGAACGGTAAGTTAAGTAAACAACCACGCATACACTTATTGTCTTTCAGATTTTGACATAATTCATAAGTTCATGGATTTCTTAATATTTAGCAATCACTGGATATTGGTAATCATTGCTCCAAACAAGAACACCGTTTACTACATCGATTCTCTCAAAGAGTCAACAAACGCTCATGATCTGATGCATCTTCAACAATTCATGGATAAGTATTGAATTCTATGATGTTGACATTAATTTGCATTCCTATCTGGTTCAATAATTGTTGTTGTCAAAATTCATCATCATTTGCAGTGTGCTCGCATTGTGGAAAACTAAACCAGGGAACTTGTTCAAGACGGGACTACCTCTGCATCACGAGATAGTTTCTCCGGTAACACACCAAAATCCGTTATTTTCGAAAAAATTATCCAATAGTCTGCAAATACCATTCCTTTCGCTAGTCAAATGTTCAAACTTCTAAATAAACCTCTTTCTATTTTGTCCAAAGAAAAAATAATAGATCTAAACCGGTTAGGTTGTTCCTAACAGGAAAAATACATGACTAATTCTGTACAAAAACTTTCAGTGTCCTCAGCAAGAAGCAGGGACCAACCTTTGTGGATACTATGTTTGCAGACACATGATCTCCATCTGCAAATCTGCTGATAGTTGTGAAGATCCTCGCGAATTAGTAGGAGTAAGTCTATCTTAATTAATATCTTCTACTCCACTCATATGGCACATTCTGATCTTAAAAATACTAAAGCTCATCTTAAAACCGAGGACCTCTGAACCGCTCCCGGCTGGTGAATTGCTGAAGGTTCGGAGATTTATCAGCGACTTCTTCCTGGATCACTACATTAATCCCGCAGGTGATAATGAAGATTTTAGCATGCCTTCTCCTGAAACATTGAGTAAGAGTTAGCCGCTAAACATATACACATGGATCCATTGTTTTCCATCTGATGAGGTCTTTGTATTTCGTACACTATGATTAATTATGTAATGCATATATGTGTGGACAAATCATTGGAATTTAGCTACCATATGTTCAATTGCAATTGTTCCGAAATCTGATGAATGTTCTTCCTGTGTACACTATTTGTTCAATTGAATATTGTGGCGAATTGCTTTTTGCGTGCCGATTCAGAATGCGATATTTTTGTTTATTTGTTCAATTGAATATTGTGGAGAATTTGCTTTTTGCGTGCCGATTCAGAATCTGATATTTTTGTTTATTTGTTAAATTGAATATTATGGCAAATTTGCTTTTTGCATGCCGATTCAAAATGGGATATTTTTGTATTAACCTGGCAATTGCTCCGCACACGGTACAAGAAAACGAGTGTGTGCAATCCACATCGGGAAGCATACGTCAATCATAGCAGAACCATCGGTGATACACAGCAGATCGCAAACGATTTGCTGCTCTACTACGTGTGCATAGTGTCGGGGAGGCTGATCGTACCCACGGACACCTATGGGGCCGGCGGAGCAGGCCCCTTGTGGTTCGGAGGGGGGCGGAGGTCGCACGAAGAGTGGATCGAGGCGATGCACGCGAGCGGTTTACCCAGCTTCGGAGCTCTCCGGAGAGATAAAACTCCTACTGCTTCTTGTTTGATCTATTGTGTTCTTGCTAGGGAGCAATGCAGGCTACAAAACCTAGCGTGAGTGTGTCTAGTCTCGAGTGGGTCGAAATGAACCCAACGAGACGAACCTAGCTAACTGAACTGAACGGAACTCGAGCCGAACCCCCTTCTACGTTGCACTCGGGCCTCCTTTTATATGTTCAAGGGGTCTCCGACAGGTGGCAACATAGGCGGGGGTACAAATGTAAAAATAGGAGTTGGTACACCTACTTGAGCGAAGGTACGATGCAAAATACCTAACTCGACGGCAAGGGACAAAAGCAATAAATGCTCGCCGTTTCGCCCAAACAGCGTAACAGAGACCGTCAGGTGCGCCTCCGCTCGCCACGATGGCGAGCCTGTCAGCGCCGCTTATCGCTGCTCTCCGCTGGCTGCACAGCCGCTCGACACGCGCCCATGGAACGATCCCATGGCGACACGTCACTGGGTGAGCTGGAGCGGAGACGGAGAGGAGTTGCATGTCGCGGCAAGCGCCTTGCCGCGGCCGAATCCTTGTCGTGCCCGGAGGTTGGTCGCGCTCCGGGCCTTCCGGCAAGCTCCTCTTGCCGGGGCCTTGTCTTCTGCGTGCCTAGAGTGGCCTTCCCGACAAGCTCCTCTTGTCGGGACCTTGTCTTCAGAACGGCTGCGGGGGGGGGGGGGGGGCCTTGGCGGACGCCTGGCGAGGCTTGCCGCGGGGACGCTGCGACTGCCCGTGCACAAGTTCGGGGTACTAAGGTACCCCTACTTTAGTACACCGACAGGAGCCCCCGGGTCTGGGCCATACACGGTGCCGAGCACTGTTGGGCCAGGCCCAAAACAGGGCACGGGCACGCGCGGCCTGGGTCCAAACCAAACCCACTCCGTATCCGCCGCGTTCCTCAGAACGCACGCGGCCGATTGCGGCGTCGTGGGGGAAGTGCGCGGCGTGCGGGGTCGCTCCACCCGTCGCCTCCGTTCTGCATCCCCGCCACGTGGTTCCCATGCTCTTGGGGTCACGGACGGTGGAAGTGGAAAACTGGGCCGTTATGAGCAGAGGCAGCAGGTCGGCCCTGATTCGTCGAGCGGGGCGGTTGAGCCCCCACCTTGCTTCCTTAAAAAGAGCGGAAGGGGAGCGCAGAAGGCCGCACTCTCCCACCTCCTCCTTTCCTCAGTTTCTGCTCCCCTTTCTCTCATTCGCCATGGAGAAAAGGAGCCTTGGTTCTTCGCTGGCGGGCGAGGGTCGCCAGGCAGCGCTCCTCCCAACCCCATGCCCGGGCGGCAGAGCCAACCCCAAGAGGAAGGGGAGGGGCGAGGTCGTGGACGCAGGTCGAGGCGCCGGGAAGAGGCGGACGGGCGGCGCGCCGCCTCCGCTTCCGCCGGCGGTTCTCCCCGCGGGCGGTCCATACCGGGACGACCCTTGCGAAGTTCTTTGTCAGTCGCTGCGCCGGGCGCCTCGTCGCCGCCTCGCTTCCGGCTCGCTTATGAAGCGCGATGGAGTCGGATCCGCCCGAGACATCGAGATTGCACATGAGGGGTCAGGAATCAGCGGCATGCGAGTCCGTGTCGTATTCCCAGCCCCTAATGTGATGTATCTCGATCGCGGGTGGAAGACGTTCACCCGCATCCACAGCCTGAGGGCGGGGTTCACCCTCCATTTTAAGTTAATGGAGGGTGATCTCCTCTCCGTCAAGGTCTTCGGGGATCTTGGCACTCGGTCGAAGTGCTGCGTGGATAGCTCCTCCGATAGCGAAGATTCCCCCTCGAGCGAGAGTGACGAGGAGGAGAGCGACAGCGACGACGAGGTTGGTGGGCCCGATTAGTTGTCGGGCGCCGCGTCGTCTGGCGACCCCATCATCCGTGTCGCGGCCGCTCCCCGAACTCCCCGGGTCGTCTCCTTGGGCGATCGGGCGAGGGAGGCTGCGGAAGGGGAAGAGGGATGGCGACAAGGCCGTCAAGTCAGAGTACGAGGGCGTAGTGCCCTCGACAGCGTGCTGACGTCCTGCCGCGTCTTCGAGCCCCGCTTCCGGCGCTGCCATCTCCGTCAAGGCCTCGGGGAGCTCCCGAGATGTTCTCTTGGTGCCTTCTGGCACCCGTAGCTCGTCTAGGCGTTTCTTTTGCCTTTCTCGCCTCCTTGACCTACCTCCTGAAAAGAGGGATAGGAAAGGGATTACGGGCATCTTATCTTTTTAATTTGTAAGCCTTCGGGCCTTATCCGCATTTAAAGCTTGTAATCCTCTCTTTCATGTTTTTCATTCCCCACGGATTGTATCCGAGTAGAATGTTTTTAATGAAAAAGGGATGCTTGAAAAAGGACGAAGGGCTTATCTGATATCTCAAATTTCGGCAACTCCGGCTTGCCGCAGCTCCGGCAACTCGGCTTGCCGCAGCCCCGGCAACTCGGCTTGTCGCAGCCCCGCAACTACGGCTTGCCGCAGCCCCGCAACTCGGCTTGCGGGGCTTGGGTACCAGCGATGCCCTTCTTCTCCTCTTCGCTGTTATTTCAGTTCGAGAATGATTTAGCGATTACGCGATAAGTTATTTTTGTAACATAACTTTATTCTGGGCAACATCTGCTATGTTATTTCCTTTACTCGAATCTTGGCTTTGTATGTCGTTACCCTACGCTTTTCAGGGAAACTTGCGGGTGCAGGCACCCTTGCCGCGAGCGCCGAGTGCGGAACTTCAATGACTTCTTTGGCGGGGTCGCTACCGACAAGCAACCTTGTCGCGGACTGGCCGCAGCTCACTTAATTTGTTGAGCGGACTCAAAACAAAGTAAGGGCGCGACCAGTCACGATTTGGTTCCTCCGCGCACGGGTTTTACATACAAAGCGCGGTCGTTCAAGGAAGACAACTTTAAAAATTTATTACTGATCTGAATCGATCGATGCAATGTTATTTCCTCTACTTGATTTCTTCCTTTGTACGTTATTGCCCTACGCTTTTCAGGGAAACTTGCCGGTGCAGGCACCCTTGCCGCGAGCGCCGAGTGCGGAACTTCAGCAGCCTGCTGGCGGGGTCGCTACCGACAAGCAACCTTGTAGCGGACTAGCCGCAGCTCACTTAAGTTGTTGAGCGGACTCGAAACAAAGTAAGGGCGCGACCAGTCACGATTTGGTTCCTCCGCCGCATGGTTTTCCATACAAAGTACTATCGTTCGAGGAAGATAACGAAAATTTAAAAATTGATTGCTCAAACTTTGGCAACTTAGCTTTTCTCGCTTTCTTGCTTCCCGATGAGGTGAAACTTCCTCGAGCGGTGCCTGGTCCATAGTATTATCTCCTCCTCCCCCCTGGTTAACTTGTGCGCGAGGGAGCCTTCCTTTCTTTGAGAGAAGAAAAAGAAGAGGAAATAACGTCATGGAGCCTAGCGGCTCGATTCTGCTTACCGGGTGTGGTTGCTGCACAAAGTGTTAGCCAAAGCATGCAATAAATTGATGAAAGCATGAACTTGACAAGTCGCATGCGCAACACACGAGCTTCTTCGATGCACGGGTCTGCGCCCGGCTATGTCTGAAAGGATTACATGCAACAGCGGCAAGGCTTGTACAAAAGGTGGTTGCCGAACGGATTCCGACAACCGCGCCCTATGGGTAAAACTTACGAAGATGCTCAATGTTCCAGGAGTTGCTCACCGGAATGCCATCTTCGGTCTCAAGGCGGATCGCGCTGTGCCTAGTGACTCGTTTCACCCGATAAGGGCCTTCCCACTTGGCGTCAACTTGTTTGAATTCTTGGCGGACTGAACGCAGCGAAGAACAAGGTCGCCTTCCTCGAGACTTGGCACTAACCCTGCGGCTATGGTAGCGACGCAGGCTTGTCAGAAGCGAGCGGCTCGACAATGGCTCGAAGACGATCCTCCTCGAGGAGCAAGGTCGTCATCTTGTCGCAGCTGCTCTTGCTCAAGCTCATCATAAGCGAGTACTCGAGGCGATCCGTATCTGAAGTTCCTTGGGGAGAACTGCCTCTGCTCCATAGACTAGAGCAAAGGGTGCCTGGCGATGGCTCGATTTGGCGTCGTCTGATCGACCAAAGAACCACCGGCACTCCTCGATCCAGTTTCTTCCGCACTTGTGCAGCTGTCGAAAGTTCTGGTCTTGAGTTCGCCGCAGCACTTCAAAGATTTGCCCTCTCTCGCTGACCGTTGCTTCTCGGGTGAGCAACGGAGGCCAGCAGAACCTTGGCGCCAAGGTCTTGGGCGTCGCATGAAGGTGCGACTTCAGAATTGTGTGACGTTGTCGGTGATGATCCCGTTAGGGATTCCGAAACGGCAAACAATCGACTTTGAAGAACTTGATCACGACCGTTGTCTGTCACCTTCCTCATCGCTTCCACTTCCGGCCACTTTGTGAACTTGTCGATGGCGACGTACAAGTACTCAAAGCCCCGACAACTCGGGGAAGGGGCCGAGGATGTCGAGCCCTGCACCGAAAATGGCCAGGATAAAGGGATCGTCTGGAGAGCTTGAGCTGGCTGGTGTATCTGTTTGGAATGGGCGGCATGCTTCACACTTGGTTACTTGTGCAGTTGCATCACGGAGGCTGTCGGCGGAAGAAACCTTGCCGGAAAGCTTTGCGGCAAGTGCTCTTCTTGCCAATGTGGTGACCACATATGCCTCATTGTATCTCTCGCCAACAGCTTACATCCATCTTCCCCGGAATACACTTCAATTTCACACCATTGAGTCTTCTTCGCATGCAGTATCTTTGTCGACAAACCGGGTACATACTTGATTGCCGGGCTACTCTTTCCGCTTCTTCCTGCTCTTGGAAGTTCTCTGTCTGAAGGAAATGGACAATCTGCTGCGCCCATGTTGGAGCTTGTGGCTCGACAACAAGGACTAAAGGCACATCTGCTGCTGCGGGAACATCGGCTTCCACGGCAGGACCTGGCCCTGCCGAAGCTTGATGTTCCCGACAAGCTTGCCGGAGCAAGACTTGTCGGGAGCGCTTGCTTCAACGAAACAAACCTCGGGTCTGCTTGAGCAGATCGCTTCCTCAAGACCGTTGGTGTTGATCTTGGGGACCTTTGCAACGACGGCCGGGAAGCTCAGCCGGAAAATAGTCACCAGAGGCCAACTTCCTCTTCTTGCTCTGTCAATCGATGGTGCTACGGTTATTGAGTCAGCTGAGCACGAAAATCCCTGGTTCCACAGTAACTTAAGCGCAAGAAGACTTTGACAGCCGTCAAGAATATCATTACGAGCTCTTGGAATATGTTCCATTTGCAGGCCGTCAAAGTGCTCTTCTAGCTTCCTCACTTCATCAACGTAGGCTTCCATCAACGGACTCGTAATCTTTGTTGACTTGGCGGACTGACGAGTTGCGAGTCACCTCGACAATAAGCTTCTTGATCCCAAGGTCCACTGCGATCCTGAGACCGGCAAGCAAACCTTCATACTCTGCAGTATTGTTTGTCGCTTGCTCCTTGGGAAAGTGCATCTGGACGACGTACTTGAGGTGCTCTCCGGTGGGTGCGATAAGCAGCACGCCGGCACCGGCGCCTTGCAGCGAGAAGGCACCATCAAAGTACATCAGCCACTCTTTGCTGGCTTCTTTGACGGGAATGCTCGTCTCCGGAATCTCTTCATCTGGCGTTGGCGTCCATTCTGCTATGAATTCTGCCAATGCTCTGCTTTGGATAGTTGATGTGCTTTCAAACTTGAGACCAAAGCTTGACAGCTCCAGGGCCCACTCGACAATCCTGCCTGCTGCTTACGGATTCTGCAGATCCTCTTCAAATAAAAGCGAGTGACAACTATGATCTCATGTGCTTGGAAGTAATGGCGCAGCTTTCTCGAGGCCATGAGGAGGCCGAAAAGCAACTTTTGCACACCAGAGTACCTTGACCTAGCCCCCTGCAGAAGGGAACTGACAAAGTAGACTGGGCGCTGCACCATCCTTTTCTGCATCTGTTCACGCGTCTGCGCGGACTCATCCTTGTCGGGACCAGAGCTTGTCGGCGAAGCCCCCTGCTTGTCGCTGGATGTGTTTGCCGCGGTTGCTGGCTCGTCATCCGCCTCCCTCTCCGCCACTAACGCAGCACTAACCACTTGATTGGTTGCCGCTATATACAGCAGCAACTTCTCTTGTGGCCTAGGTGCGACAAGTGTTGGAGTGGAGGATGTATCTCTTCAAGTCCTGCAGCGCAGCCTCCGCTTCGAGTCCATTTTATTGGACCTGCCTTTTTCAAAATCTTGAAAATGGCGTATGCCGCTCAGCAGACCTAGAAATAAACCTTGAGAGAGCAGCCACGCGAACGGCAAGTCTTTGTACATCCTTGACGCGCTTTGGTGCTTCAATCTGCTCAATGGCCTTGATCTTGTCGGGATTAGCTTCAATTCCCCGCCGAGACACGAAGAACCCGAGAAGCTTGCGGAAGGGACTCCAAACACGCACTTCTCGGGTTGAGCTTGAGGTTGATCTTCATGCAGATTAGCAAAGGTCTCGTCCAAATCTTGAACCAAAGTTGCTTTGTCCTTGCTCTTGACCACTATGTCATCCATGTAGGCCTCTACATTTCTGTGCATTTGCGGCTCAAAAGCGTCATGGACTACCCTTGCAAATGTTGAACCAGCATTCTTCAAACCGAAAGGCATCCGTATAAAACAGTATGTGCCACATGTTGTGATGAATGCGGTCTTCTCTTTATATTCTTCAGCCATGAAGATCTGATGGTATCCTGAGTATGCATCAAGAAACGAAAGCAAATCACATCCGGCCGTGGAGTCAACAATCTGGTCAATGCGCGGCAAGGGAAATGGATCTTTGGGACAAGCTTTATTAACATCCGTGAAGTCAATACAAAGTCTCGATTTCCCATTTGCCTTGGCGACGACTACAGGATTGGCCAACCACGTAGGGATGGAGCACTCCTCCGACAAGGCCTGCTGCTTCCGGTTTCTTGATCTCTTCGCTATGAATTCTTGGCGCCCAACGCTTGCTTTCTCGACTTTTTGTTTGACGGCGCAAGATGAGGACAAAACGGCCAGCGGTGCTCAATCACTTTCCTGGAACACCGGGGATATCAGACGGTTGCCATGCAAACACGTCGACATTCGCCCGCAGGAAAGCAACGAGCGCGCCTTCCTATTTGGGGTCGAGAGAGGCACTGATGGTGAAGGTACCACCAGCGCTGCCCTCCTTGGCGGGCACCTTCTTGGTCTTCGGCGGAGCCACCATCTTCTTGCACTTGCTGGTGGAGCTCAATGGTGCGTCCTCGACGGTAGCGCAGCACTCCGAAGAGGTGCGCTTGCCAGAGTGAGCAACAGAGCCCTTGCCGGACTTGGACTTGATCTTCTTCCCCCTGGGAGCTTCAGCGGCAAGTGTTGGGCAGTCTGTTGCGGCTGCTGCATCCCGGTAGATCTTGTCGGCACAGATAAGGGCATCCTTCTTGTCGCCATGGACAGAGATGACGCTTATCGGCCCGGCATCTTGAGTAGGTTGTAGGCGTAGTGAGAGGCTGCCATGAACTTGGCGAAAGGCCGGATTTGCCAAGTATCCCATTGTAAGGCAATGGGAAATCGGCAACGCCAAATGTAACCCTCTCGATCCCCTGAAGTTCAGCTCGCCGCCAAATGTGACCGCAACGTAATCTTCCCTTCGCTTGCTCCTTCCCGGATTGATTCCTTGAAGGTTCCGTCTCTTCGAGCTCATTGCCGTGGATTTGAAGCTTCCGAGCACCGCGGAGGAGATCAGATTCAAGCCGGCCCCGCCGTCAACTAACATTTTTGTGACTTTGAGGTTGCGGATGGTTGGAGAGACCAACATCGGCAAGCACCGGACCGCAGTTATGCAATCAGGGTGGTCCTCAATATCAAAAATGATAGGCGTGCTGTACCACTTCAGAGGCTTGCACGACTCTACGGATGGTTCCGCTGCATTGACCTCCCGCATCCATTGCTTGAGTTGGCGGTGGGAGGTATGCAGGAAGCACCTCCGTCAACGCAGAGAACCTCTCGTGGCTTTCGAAACTCCTGCTCATCGGGCGTTGTCGCCCTCCATATCCTCGCCGTCATCATCATCTTCATCCTTGTCGCGCCACGGGAGGTCGATCTCCTTGTCGCCGCTTGACTTTGCCGCTGGCCCCTCCCCCGGCCGAGACGCTTTCTTGCTTGCTCCCTAGCACCTTCCTCGGGCCTTCTCCTTGTCGCGCCGCCGTACTCAGCTCGCTGCTCGACAAGCTGCTCGACTTTCTTGCAGCTCTGGAGGTCGTGGCCCTTGGTGCGGTGGATCTTGCAGTACTGCTTGCCGGAGCTGTCCTGCTTGTCGGCGGCCGCCACCGACTGGTGGTTGGCGTCAGCGGCAACCTCCTTGCCGGAGGCACCAGCCTTGGTGTTCTTGTCGCCGCTTCCATTGCCGGACTGCTCAACAACTAGCACTTCTCTGGCCTTCTTCTTCCTGTTGCCTCGCCGCCGGCCCTTCTTTGCCGGGGCGGTGTCATCACCGCGATCCTGCTTCGATTCTCTCCGTGGAGTCTCCTCCCTTCCTCGGGCCACAAGACACTTGTCGGCCAAGGCGCATAGCTCACTGACGTCCTTGACTTTGCACATCGCCATCTCCTCCCTCATCCTGCGGTTCCGCACATTCTGATGAAATGCGCTGATCACCGCGGCAGGGTGGACGTCTGGGATGTTGTAGTGCACACGGCTAAATCTCTGGATGAACTTGCGCAGGGACTCTCCTTCCTTCTGGGCGAGCAAGTGAAGGTCGCTCTCTTGGCCATGAGGTTTGTGGCCACCTGTGAAGGCGCCAACAAGCTGTCCGGCAAGTGCATGAGCCAAGATCTGACGTTGGGCTTGAGCACGAGCGGGAAGTAGTTGGCGAGGATCTTGTCGTCCCGTCCCCCCGCAGCCTGCACCGCGATGGTGTAGATGCTGAGGAACTCCGACGGATGCGCCCCGCCATCATACTTCTGCGGCACGTCTGGTTTGAAGTTTTTCCGGCTGGGCCACCGGACTTGCCGCAGCTCATGAGTGAACGCAGGGCAACCTACCGCGTCACGGCAAGTTGCCCGCCTTCTCCGGGCGTGCATGTCAACAGAAGGCCCAGCGCTTGTCGGATTGACGCCGCGCTTCTCTTCGGGCGCCGATGCGAAGTTCGAGCGCCCTCTTGTTGTCGCTCATGAAGAACTTGGCGCTGATCGCGGCAAACTGCGGATCCGGACGACGCAGCGGGAGTCGCTGCCGAGGTGGATCCGGTGAGTCGGGCGATCTTGGCCTTCTTGGCGGAGAGTGCACGGTGGTTGCACCTCCGACAGCCTGCCGCCACTGCTCGTGCCTTGTCGTCTCGCCGCGGCAACGATGGCGTTGGTTGTCATGAGCGTCGCCGCTGGCAAAGCCGATGAGGCTCGATAGTGGCCTTCCATTCGCCGGCCTTGTCGGCCGTTGGAGGGTAGTCGAGGAGCGCTTGAGCTCTTGCCGAGCTTACGCTGAGTAGTAGGCGGCATTGGAGAACGGTGCGAGGAGCGGGACACGCTCGGACTTCTAACCACGTTAGAAGGAGCAGCGCCCCGTCCGGGCGACCGTATCTCACTAGTGCTAGCATGTTGGCGCGCATGCTGGTCTTGAGGGTCTCGATCCAACGAACGTATGGCGTTGTGAACGCCATGACGTTGTTGGTCTCGCGTCTCCTGAGATGGACGCGGGAGATGCTGCGGTGAGGGTGGGTACGACGCGGACGGCTCTGCTGCCGCCGAAGCCTTCTTCTTCGGTGACTTGTTGAGGAAGGTGTTGATGACGCTGCTCGCGTGAACGCCGGATCGGATTCACACGGCCTCGACGCCCCCTACCTGGCGCGCCAGAGATGTCGGGGAGGCTGATCGTACCCACAGACACCTATGGGGCCGGCGGAGCAGGCCCCTTGTGGTTCAGAGGGGCGCGGAGGTCGCACGAAGAGCTGATCGAGGCGATGCACGCGAGCGGTTTACCCAGCTTCGGAGCTCTCCGGAGAGATAAAACTCCTACTGCTGCTTGTTTGATCTATTGTGTTCTTGCTAGGGAGCAATGCGGGCTAGAAAACCTAGCGTGAGTGTGTCTAGTCTCGAGTGGGTCGAAATGAACCCAACGAGACGAACCTAGCTAACTGAACTAAACGGAACTCGAGCCGAACCCCCTTCTACGTTGCACTCGGGCCTCCTTTTATATGTTCAAGGGTCTCCGGCAGTGGCAACATAGGCGGGGTACAAATGTAAAATAGGAGTTGGTACACCTACTTGAACAAAGGTACAAAGGTAAAATACCTAACTCGACGGCAAGGGACAAAAGCAATAAATGCCTGTCGTTGTCGCCCAAACAGTGTAACAGAGACCGTCAGTGCGCCTCCGCCGCCACGATGGCGAGCCTGCCGCCGCTTATCGCTGCTCCGCTGGCTGCGGCCGCTCGACACGCGCCCATGGAACGATCCCATGGCGACACGTCGCTGGGTGAGCTGGAGCGGAGACGGAGAGGAGTTGCATGTCACGGCAAGCGCCTTGCCGCGGCCGAATCCTTGTCGCGCCCGGAGGTTGGTCGTGCTCCGGGCCTTCCCGGCAAGCTCCTCTTGCCGGGCCCTTGTCTTCTGCGTGCCTGGAGTGGCCTTCCTGACAAGCTCCTCTTGTCGGGACCTTGTCTTCAGAACGGCTGCGGGGGGGGGGGGGGGGCCTTGGCGGACGACCGGCGAGGCTTGCCGCGGGGACGCTGCGACTGCCCGTGCACAAGTTCGGGGTACTAAGGTACCCCTACTTTAGTACACCGACACATAGGGTCTCCAGAACCGTTTGTGATATCGCGTTATCGCACACGAGAACTCTGAGTAAACCGTGCCCAATGTAAAATACAATCCCAACAGAATTTTTCAGAAACGTGGGATCCCAAACGAAAAGCACACGTCACTCTTGCAGCAACCGTTGGTGATACCCAATAAATCACAAATGGTCCGCAGCACTTGTATGTGTGCGAAGGGGCTCCTGAACCGTTTGTGATAGAACATTATCGCAGACGGTAATTGTTGGGAAACGTGTGCGATGGAGTCTTGCATGGTAGACGGGTTACGCAGAAAACTCGTGTGCGATGGGGCAAAAATCGCACATAGTTCATATGTTAGCCAGTGTGCCTTACATATTGTTTCCCAAAGGGTTCATTATGACACACCGTATGGTTTCACTGCGTCATTAGAAACGTTTAATCACCAATTCTACACGTGCGAAAGAACTTAGTGTGTGCTGCATCGCACACGATTACATTTTGGAAGGCCTATGGATCACTGCTCCATATCCTCGACGTTTTTTGGGTCGTGTGGGAAGGACAACCTATCGCCCACACTCACTTGGCGACGGTCCCAAATGCCATCGCGGAAAGGGGTTAAAAACCGTTTGCATAGCACCGACGCATAACATTGGGATGATCATGGCATAGATGCAACATCATGTGTCAATATCAAGTATTTTTCATCGCACCTCTAGCAGAAGGTAGAGCTATGAACATGCAAGTACCAACGGGCATGCATCAATGCAACGATTATATCAAGCTCATAATCAACAACGTCATCATGCATACAGAAAATTTATCGATGAACAAGAGGGGTGAATCATGGTCAAAGGGCTGCTTGCCTTCGTTGGCTTGGTCTTCAAAGTCTTCGAGTCCTTCTCCTTCTTCTTCTCCGACTATGTCGTAAAACACGAGATCTATCCGTCGCAAAGGAGCAATGAAAAATTAAGGCAAAAACAAATACGAAAAAATGGAAGTGCTCATAAAAATGTTCAATCATTTCTTATAAATATTAGGATGAAATCTAAGAATGGAAAATTTCTTAGTTTTGGAATTGGATCTAGGGAAACAGAAAATGGATTTTCAAAGAGGGATTCAAATGCTCAAATTTGAATTTTAATTTGAAC
Source organism: Aegilops bicornis (assembly GCA_021605145.1). Taxonomy (NCBI): domain Eukaryota; kingdom Viridiplantae; phylum Streptophyta; class Magnoliopsida; order Poales; family Poaceae; genus Aegilops; species Aegilops bicornis. The sequence goes on along the minus strand of CM038674.1, from coordinate 367,895,292 downwards.
AGTACACAAAGGTGTGATGGATTTGCATGACCATCATTAAATAGGTGGGATTTTTAGAAGAACACATGAGTTGGAATTATTTCATTTGGACAAATATTTTATCTGTAGAATATTTAGAAAACAGACAGAAAATGAAAAAGGAAAAAGGGCACTGTGCTACTGGGCCAGAACAGCCACAGTGTAGTGGCCCAGAGTGAGAAGAGGCCCAGGCGAGCCGGTGCGCGCGTGTGCCAGGCTTTCAAATCTGACGGGCGGGGCCCGGGCGTTAGAGAGATAGAGAGGCGAGGGAGAGGTGAGGATGACAGGTGGGCTCCACCTGTCATCTGTAACCCCGCGATAGAGAGGCCGGCAAGGTCACCGGCAGTGATAGGAGGCACGTCGAGGTTAAGCGAGGACACGGCTGGACTCGGCGTCGTGTCGCCGTTCGGGTGGTGGTGGAGGCGGTCTCCGGAGTGGCTTGGTTCGCCGGTGACGAGGTCACACGGCGAAGGAGCTTCGGGCGGCGGTGGCTCCGGTCATCTCCAACTGCAAACGAAGGGGGAAATGGAGGGGAAAAGGTCAGGGGCTCGCTGCGGTTCTACGTCCAGGGAGAGGAGCGGGGGAGGAGGCCTATACCGTGCGGACGCCGGTCGGCCGAGGCGGCGGAGCTCGAGCTTGATTTCGAGCTCGGATGCTTCTATAGAGGTGTGAGCGGTGCAGAGGGTGCTTTGGAGCTGCAGAGAGCGAGTGGTGAGGAGAGGAGGGCTCGAGGAGGCCCTTAAATAGGCGGGCGACGGCTCACCGTGGACCCGTGCGCCGGCGAGGTCGTTGCCATCGCTGGAGGCCACGGGGGCTTGTGGAGATGTGCCCGGGGTGTTTGTAGAGATGGTCTATAACCAGGGTAATGGAGAGAGAGAGCACGGGGGAGTGCAAGGGCGTCCCGCTGGTGAGCTTTCTGATTGGAGCTCTCGGGCGGCCACGGCGCGCGTATGAGGGAGGCAGGAGGAGGTAGAAGGAAGAGGGGGACAGGGGTGTAGCATGCTGTGGACGTCAAGGTGGTCCTGCTGGCTCGCGGGGGAAAGCTGAGGTGTACAGAGGTGTCTGGCAGAGGGCGGCTACAGTGACACGACGCACTATAGCACGCTCTAGAGCTCGCGTATGGCCGGCATGGCCATTTTGTTGGCGCTCTGGGCTTGGCTCTAGTGTCCAGCAGCTCTAGGCAAATAAGTGGGGAGGGGCATTGGATGCCCTTGAGTGGCCCTGGTGAGGGACAAAGAGGTTGAGCTTGTCCAGATAGGTAAATGGAGGGGGGGGGGGGGGTTTACCCCTTAAGCATTGAGTTGTGGAGGAGTGGGAGGTACTGGAGATAGGTGAGGGCTAGGATAAGCCCTAGTAAAAAGTTGAGCTCAAGGAGAATAGTGGAAGAAGTCAAAATGATGATTTTAAAAAAATGGTAGAAGGTGTTTGATGCAAGTTTAATTCACTTGCACTTATCTCCTTCTTGTGCCCCTCGATGGGGGTGATGCTCATGACAATTTGGCAATGTGGTAGAAGTTTGAGCTCTTCTGGATAAAGTTGCCAAAGCAACTTTTGTAAACCCTAGAAATCAACACAAATGGATTTTCTTAGATCTTGCTAAGCTAGTCTCTTCTCCTTCACGCACCACTTGGTGTAGTGTCATTATTTGGGTAATTGAGCATGTCCGCAAAGTTTGGGATCAAATGGATAAAGTTGGCAATGTAGAGTTGTTCAAACTTGGATCTGGACAGAGAGGGTTTTGGGGCACTTTTGTGAACCAAAATGATTTTTATTGAGATTAAACTTTGCAAGATCATCACATTATGCATATGTGACTTTCTAGAATTTTCCTAGATTTATTTGAAAATATTTCTTATAGAAATGTTTCAAATACTTGAAATGGATAGAAATTGTTTTGGAGGGTTTTGCCCAATATTTTGATCATGACCATGTGTTGAAACTCATATATATGGAAAATATATGTCTACAGAGTTTCCATAAATTTACTCAAATATTTTTGAAGATTTAAAATAATTTTAACCTATTAAAGACCATTTCTGGCCTTAAGAAAAAGCCTTTAAATAAAATATCAAAATAACTTCTAAAATTATATTTTTGTTGTTTATGGGGGTCCTATATCTAATAGGAGTCAAATATATCTTTTGAAAGATTTTTACTGCCCTTAATTAAGTACTTGTAGTGCAATCGTTAATTCAGAGTTTTTTGGAAAACCTAATTTAGAAAATTATTTTTGGCCAAAATATTTTTGTAACAAAATTCTATTCTGTCCTATACACATAGCATGATGAGTGGGAAAAGTCTTGGGGTCAAGGAGATGAATGTCACGCCCAATATGCGACACTATCCTAAAGAGACTCGAAGGTCCCACCAAGGATAGAACCACATATTGAGATGCTTCTGCAAGGTGGATATCATTACATCGATCCATTAAATAAATAGTTGGGGATACATGCAAGGCATACAAATGCCGCAAGAATACATCATGCAAGATAACAACATCTGACTACTGACAAAACACAAATAAAAGCTCAAACGACATCCACCCTCCTAGCCCAGGCTGCCGACCAGGAACCTATCCCAAGATTGACGAAGAAGAAGAAGAACTCCAACACAAAAAATACATCGCGCTTATGTCGGATCATCGCATTACCTGTACCTGCAACTACTGGTGTAGTAATCTGTGAGCCACGAGGACTCAGCAATCCCATTACCATGGGTATCAAGACTAGCAAAGCTTAATGGGAAAGGAAAGGGTAAGGTGGTGAGGTTGCAGTAGCGACTAAGCAAAGTATGGTGGCTAACTTACGAGTACAAGAGTAAGATGAGAAACTACGCAAACGGTCGCAAACTAGTAATGATCAAGAAGTGATCCTAAACTACTTACGTCAAACATAACCCAACCGTGTTCTCTTCCCGGACTCCTCCGAAAAGAGACCATCATGGTTACGCAACGCGGTTGGTGTATTTTAAAAGAGTTAATTCTAGTCTTCTACAACCGGATATTAACAAATCCCCATCTGCCACATAACCGCGGGAACGACTTTCGAAAGGTTAAACCCTGTAGGGGTGTCCCAACTTAGCCCATGACAAGCTCACGATCCGCAGAGACAATCCTCCATCGCGGGACACCAGATCAGACTCGGAATCCCGGTGCACAAGACATTTCGACAATAGTAAAAAAAATCAACAAGACCTCCCGATGCACCGACCTAGCCTGATAGGAGTAGCGCCATCTTGTTCTCAGGGTACACTAGATGAGCTAAGCGTACATGTACCAACATAACCCAAGTTGCCAAGGGGCGGTCCCGCACGGTGCTCTAGTTTGGACCAACACTTCCAACACTCATGTGGAGCACTGGCCCGGGGGTTGATTAAAAGACCTCGGGTGCCGGCGGGTCCCTATGCAAGTTTTTGTTGTTATTAGGCAAATGGTAAAACCAATGCTGGGCCTTGCTGGAAGAGTTTTATTCAAAGCGAACTACCAAGAGGGTCCCATACCCCTCACTGTGTTAGGGATGCAAAACAAGGAACATAACAACGGTATGACGGAAACTAGGGCGGCAAGAGTGTAACAAAACACCAGGCATAAGGCCGAGCCTTCCACCCTTTACGAAGTATATAGATGCATTAATTAAATAAGAGATATTGTGATATCCCAAGATATCCATGAATCCATGTCCCAACATGGAACAACCTGCAACTAGCAACGCTATAAAAGGGGCTGAGCAAAGCGGTAACATAGCCAAACAACGGTTTGCTAGGAAGGGTGAAAAGTTTAGAGGCTATCATGGCAATTTGGGAGGCTTGATAAACAAGTGGTAGGTAGCGCGACATTGCGATAGCATCGAGACAACTAGCATAGCAAAGATAGTAGTGATATCCAAGGTGACGGTCATCTTGCCTGAAATCCCGCTAGGAAGAAGAAAAGAAGTCGAAGCCACGTAGTCAAATGAATCCTCACAATCGCAACGAAATAGGAACTATCGAGAAGGAGCACAACCTAAAAGAAGCAAACAACATGTTAAACACACAACACATAAACATGACATGATGCTCAACCAAGTATGATGCTACTCATGGCAAGAGATGATGCATACAGGAACAACACATCAAAGCAAGTTTAAATGAGGCTGGAAACAACATATAACAATTCCCGCAAGTCCTCATATGCAAATTTCGAAATTGGTCCAGAACTGATTAAAACACAATGTTCAAGTTGTTAAACATCAAGTTAAAATGCACCAAGATTATATACACGGTTTTCTAGTCAAGTTACATATAAAGTTCTTTTAATTCGGAGCTACAACCTAGAAGATATGAGCAAAACAAGTTAAACATGGCATTGATGCAAATGCAAGCAAAACAACATCACAAACACTCAAAAACATAGATGCAACAAGCTAAAAAGAAACTACATGCAAAACTAAGCAAGTTTCATATAGAGCATGCTCAAAACGGAGCAGCGGTTCAACACATACACTCAATACAAGTTTCAAACACAATCTGCCCAAAACAGCAACTAAGCACTTTGCAATCAAGGAAACAATATGCTACAGGAAACATATAGACACAAACTTGACATGCACTCAAAATAAAGGCTACATGCTTCAAATATCATTAAGTGTCAGGTTCATAGCCATCAGGATTAATCCAATATGATTAATGCAAAAAGCAACTTAATAACACAGATTATGACGGTGAAAAACAGGGCACAAATGTGAGCAGAAATAACATGTTGACATGTTGGAGGCATGAAACAAAGATGATATATTGCAAGATCCTGACAAACAAAAGCATGGCATTAAATTACAGATTAACCATGACAAAACATGGTTACTAAGCATCTCCATATAACCTCTAGATCATCGGCATTCATCAAGACAAGATTGCAAAATATAACAGATTCTCAGACTAGGAATGCAAAACATAACATTATGATGCTGACTTTGGGGGCACATAACAACAAGCATAGCAACTTTAATAATCATGTAATAGACATGGACATGTATTAGACATGATATAATTCAAATTAGTCCATGGGCACAAGTTCATGTGAAGCATGGAGTAATCACAATGATTCATGCAAAAAGGAACATGTTGTTAACAGGATGACAAATTTAGCATGATGGCAACTTGAGAGAAAGAAAGAGACAAGCTAGAGCAAATTATAAGGCAACCAAGGGCATGGTATCAAAGTACGCATAACAAGGGGCATTTAACATCAAGGCATCATATACATATAGTTCAAGGACTAGTGGGAACCAACAAGACAAGATTGAATGTTGTAACAGTTCCAGCAAGTGTAAAACAACAACAACAACAACATAACATGTTTACAAGCTTGGAACAGAGGTCATATGAAGTCCAAAATTATCAAACCTTGCATTTGGAAAAAGTACTCACAGCATACTTCAAATCATGTAACTGGAACAACTCCAAAAAAAGCATAGATATATCAATAACAATCTCACAACATGACATCATGAAGTTAACAGAAAACTGGAACATTTAGGCATGTTCATGGCAATGAAAACATATGCTACATGACATATATGAGCCATAAAACGGCATGGCATCATAGAGAATAGCATGGGGATCAAAACATGTTAACTAAGCATTTCCATATTATGCACGGAATAGATGGTAGCTCAAATTAACAAGGCAACATCAAGTAACAGCAAAAATCACCAAGTCTCGGAAATCAGCAACATCAAGTAGCACAGTTCACAAGCTTGACGCACTCACCACAATGCACATAAAAATAAATGGATTGCACCACTGTAAATATGGAATGAATATGCTCCTAAAACATGTTGACATGATGCTCATAGGGCAAACACACAAAATGCCACGAAAATGACAAATCAGCAAGTTATGACAATCTCAGCAGGTTAACATCATCTAGTACTTTTACAACGATAATTAGGGCATCAAGACAAACTCAAACAAGCATGCATCAGTACACTAACATGAAAAGCATCACGAGATGAACATTTCAATATAACATACATGCAACACGGAGCAACAAGCACAAATTTACACCCCTCACAATATGCATGCATAATGCTGGAATCTCAGGACTTGGCCGTTTAAAAAAAACATGATGAACGTTGGATAGCTAAAACATGCACCGGGCGGGGGATTGGACGGGCTCGCTCACCAGAGGGCCTTGGGCCAGCAGAGGGACAGAATGGGCCGGACGAATGGGCCCGGTCAGCAGACCGGCTGGAGCTCGTCCTCCTCCTCGATCCCACCTGGATAGAGCGAGGCAGGGGCGGCGACGACCTTGGCGGCGCGAGGAAGATCTCCGGCGGCGAGGCTGACCGGTCGCCGGCGGAGGCGGGGAACCGGATCGGGGCTACGGGCGAGGTCGAGCGCCATGGCGGCGGTGGATCTTGGCGCGGGCGCCGGGATGCGGCTGGATCCGCCCGAGGTCGAAGACGGCGGCGGGATCTCCGGGCGGCGGTGGCTGCTGGTGGTCGCCTGGTGGCGAGGTAGACGGAGGGCGACGCGGGGTCCGCGGGTCGAGGCGGGGCGCGGGGCTCGCGTTCGGAGGAGGGGCGGGGAGCGAGCGGCGCCAGAGGAGCTCGGGCGGCAGCTGCCGCTGTCCGGGCGAGCTTGAACGCGGCGGGTGGCGAAGCGAGCGGCGCGGGAGTCGGCGGGCGGCGGAGGCCCGACTCGGGCCCGGGGAGTGCCGGATCTGGGCTCCCTCGGGCCCTGGCGAAGTGGGCGTGGCCTGATGGCGACCTGTCACCTCCCGGTTGGCCGGGGCGACGTGTCCAGCGGACACATCCGGTGGCGATGGATATGTCCGGCGGCGCGAGGGGATGAGGGTTAGGGTTTATCTGTGAATTTCGGGGGGAGAGGGCATATATATAGGTAGGGGGAGCTAGGAGAGTTCAAATGAGGTGCGGTTTTTGGCCACACGATCGTGATCCAACGACGGAGAGCATGGAGGGGGTTTAGATGGGCTAGTGGGCTGCTTTGGAGGGGTGTTGGGCTGCAAACAAAGAGGGGCTTTTGCGGTTACCCGGTTAACGTTGGGGTATCAAACGACCTCCAAATGGAACGAAATTTGACAGGTGGCCTACTGGTGATGTACCAAGGCCACTCGACAAATCTCGGCCCATTCTGAGAATGCTTTTCTCCCTCTCACGAAACAAAATCTGAGAGGGGCAACGGGTGCTTGTGAGAGTGTCAGATGATGAAATGGACAATGGAGAAAGCGACCGGATGCAAGTTTTGAAAAACATGATGATGCAACGCACATGATGACAAGGCAAAGATGCAACACACAAGCGAATGACATGTCAACGACGGTGAATAACTGAAAGACACCTGGCGCATCGGACTCGGGGCGTTACAATGAAGTATAGGTAGTGGAGCTATAATATGACTTTCATGAGCACTTGAAACCACATGCAGAAAATCCAAATCAAATCAAAAACCAAATAATGAAAAAGTTTTTGTTGGACCAAACTTTCATGCTCTATTAATGCTAGTGACTTGTTATAAAACACTGGGTGTGACAGACCTATCCCCCTTACAAGAATCTTGTACCCGAGATTCCTAAACTAGGCTTTAAAGAGATACGGAAACTTGGATCTAAGGTAGTCTTCACGTTCTGATGTTGCTTCTACTTCCGTGTGGTTGCTCCACTGGAGCTTGAAGTACATGATGGCGCGGCTTCGTGTACATTGTTCAGCTTTGTCCAGAATGCGAATTCGTCTCTCGCGGTAGGTCAAATCAGGCTGAAGGTCGATGGCCTTGTGGTCAATGTCCTTGTATAGATCAGGCTTGTCGGGTACTTGGAGACACTTCCGGAGTTGTGATACATGGAACACGTTGTGCACATCGGACAGTTCAGGCGGTAGCTCTAGCTGGTAAGCAACTTCTCCTCATCTGTCAGTGATCTTGAAGGGGCCGATGTACCTAGGCGCGAGCTTTCCTTTGACGTGGAAGCGCTTGATCCCCTAAGAGGAGTGACCCATAGGTACACATAGTCTCCGACATGGAAACTCACTTCTCGGCGACGAGTGTCTGCATAGCTCTTTTGTCGTGACTTGGCTTCCCTCAGACGCTATCTGATTAGTTGGACTTGCTCTTCGGCTTCACGAAGGACATCCGGTCCAAAGACTAGCCCTTCTCCAGTGTCTGACCAATTGAGGGGTGTGCGACACTTGCTTCCATACAACACCTCAAATGGTGCCATTTGGAGACTTGACTGATAATTGTTGTTATAGGAGAATTCGGCAAAAGGAAGGCAACCTTCCCACTTAGCTCCATATGCTAAGACACAGGCTCGGAGCATGTCTTCGAGTATCTGATTCACTCATTTTGTCTGACCTCAGGTCTGCGGGTGGAAAGTAGTGCTGAAAGACAACTTGGTTCCCATGGCCTCTTGGAACTTCTTCTAGAACATTGAGGTAAACTGGGTTCCTCAACCTGACACATCTCCTTAGGAACACCATGAAGCCTTACGATTCTGTTGATGTAAAGAGTTGCCAGCTGGTTGCCATCATAGGTAGTCTTGACAAGAATGAAATGGGCTACTTTGGTCAAATGGTCGACTATGACCCAGATGGTGTTGATGACCCACAATTATAGGGGATCTATCATAGTCCTTTCGATAAGTAAGAGTGTCGAACCCAACGAGGAGCAGAAGGAAATGATAAGCGGTTTTCAACAAGGTAATCTCTGCAAGTACTGAAATAAGTGGTAACAGATAGTTTTGTGATAAGGTAAATTGTAACGAGCAACAAGTAACAAGAGTAAATAAAGTGCAGCAAGGTGACCCAATCCTTTTTGTAGCAAAGGACAAGCCTATACAAATTCTTATAATAGGAAAAGCGCTCCCGAGGACACATGGGAATATCATCAAGCTAGTTTTCATCATGTTCATATGATTCGCGTTCGGTACTTTGATAATTTGATATGTGGGTGGACCGGTGCTTGGGTGATGTTCTTACTTGAACAAGCATCCCACTTATGATTAACCTCTATTGCAAGCATCCGCAACTACAACAAAAGTATTAAGGTAAACCTAACCATAGCATGAAACATAAGGATCCAAATCAGCCCCTTACGAAGCAACGCATAAACTAGGGTTTAAGCTTCTGTCACTCTAGCAACCCATCATCTACTTATTACTTCCCAATGCCTTCCTCTAGGCCCAAATAATGGTGAAGTGTTATGTAGTCGACGTTCACATAACACCACTAGAGGCTAGACAACATACATCTCATCAAAATATCGAACGAATACCAAATTCACATGACTACTAATAGCAAGACTTCTCCCTTGTCCTCAGGAACAAACGTAACTACTCACAAATCATATTCATGTTCATAATCAGAGGGGTAATAATATGCATAAAGGATCTGAACATATGATCTTCCACCAAATAAACCAACTAGCATCAACTACAAGGAGCAATCAACACTACTAGCAACCTACTAGCAGCAATCCTGGACTTGGAGACAAGAATTGGATACAAGAGATGAGCTAGGGTTTGGAGATGAGATGGTGCTGGTGAAGATGTTGATGGAGATTGCCCTCTCCCGGTGAGAGGAGCGTTGGTGATGATGATGACGATGATTTCCCCCTCCAGGAGGGAAGTGTCCCCGGCAGAACAGCTCCGCCAGAGCCCTAGATTGATTCCGCCAAGGTTCCGCCTCGTGGAGGCAGAGTTTCGTCCCGTAAGCTTGCCCGCGATTTTTTCCAGGGTAAAAGTGATGATATAGCAGAAGATGGACGCCGGAGGCCCGCCAGGGGGCCCAGGAGGTAGGGGCGCGCTTGTGGGGGAGGGGCGCCTGCCTCTCTGGACAGGGTGTGGGCCCCCTGGCCTATTTCTTTTGCTCATAATTTCTTATAAATTCCAAAAAGTTGTTTCGTGGAGTTTCAGGACTTTTGGAGATGTGCAGAATAGGTTTCCAATGTTTGCTCCTTTTCCAGCCAGAATTCCAGCTGCCGGCATTCCCCCTCTTCATGGTAAACCTTGTAAAATAAGGGAGAATAACTATAAGTATTGAGATATAATGTGTAATAACAGCCCATAGTGCAATAAATATTGATATAAAAGCATGATGCAAAATGGATGTATCAACTCCCCCAAGCTTAGACCTCGCTTGTCCTCGAGCGGAAGCCGACATCAAAAAATATGTCCACTATGTTTAGACATAGAGGTGTCGATAAAAATAAAATACGGACATGAGGGCATCATGATCATTCTAATAACAACAATATATATGGGTTTTGTCATATGATTTCCTATGCTCAAGTAATAAGCAATTCACAATGTCAAGTATGGTTCAAAAACTTCATTGGGAACTAACAAACTATAATCTCAGTCATTGAAGCAATTGCAATTTATCGTAACATCAGAAAGAGTCAATAATAGAGATTTTCAGCAAGCTCACATACTCAACTATCTCGTAGTCCCCTATAATTGTTAACACTCACACAATACTTGTGGTTATAGAGTTTCAGCCGGACACTGAGAAAGATAGGGGCTTATTGTATTGCCTCCCAACACATTCACCTTTAGGTGATGTCAACAATAATAGCCTATGCCAACTTACATCCAATTGGATATATGTATCATGATATTTCAAACACGAGGAACTTGCCAAAGGATACAAACAAAAAGGGAAAGGTGAGCATCACCTTGACTCAAGCAGAAGGTAAAACATAAAGTAAAAGATAGGCCCTTCGCAGAGGGAAGCAGAGGTTTTCATGCGCGTTTAGGTTTGATGCATAGAATCTTAGTGCAAAAGAACGTCACTTTATATTGCCCCTTGTATGTGGACCTTTATTATGCAGTCCGTCGCTTTTATTACTTCCACAACAAGTTCGTACAAAGCTTTTTTTCTCTCGCACTAATAAGTCATACATATTTAGAGAGCAATTTTATTGCTTGCACCGATGACAACTTACTTGAAGGATCTTATTCAATCCATAGGTAGGTATGGTGGACTCTCATTGCAAAACTTTGTTTAATGATATTTTGAATCACAAGTAGTATCTCTACTTGGTGCAAGTAATTTGGCTATCATGAGGGGAAAGGCAAGCTCAACATTTTTTGAAGTTCAATGACAATATACTTTAACTGAGATGTCGGAAAACATAAACCATTACGTTGTCTTCCTTGTCCAACATCAACTCTTTTAGCATGTCATACTTAATGAGTGCTTCATAATCATAAAAGATGTCCAAGATAATATATTTATATGTGAACCCTCTTTCCTTATCACTTCCTATTAATTGCAACGATGACCAAGGCTACGTTCATCAACTCTCAACCATTTTTATGCCTCATACTTTCTATGTGTGAAGTTATCACTATCCATAAGATCAATATGAACTCTTTTATTCTTTCTACTTTCTCAAGATCATAGCATCATAGCAAATCCCTTGACTCAACACTAATCTTTATTATAGATAGCACAAGGACTCGCTTACATAAAGAGATCTGTCGGGGAGGCTGATCGGACCCACGAACACCTATGGGACCGGCGGACCGAGTCCCTTTTGGTTCGGAGGGGGGCGGAGATCGCACGAAGAGCGGATCGAGGCGAAGCACACGAGCAGTTTTACCCAGCTTCGGAGCTCTCCGGAGAGATAATACTCCTACTGCTGCTTGTCTGATTTGTATTGTGTTCTTGCTAGGGAGCGATGAGAGCTACAAGACCTAGCGTGAGTGTTCTCTGGTTCGTTGGAATCGAACCTATCGACTAACCAACCCTCCTCTACGTTGGAATCGAACCCTCTCTACGTTGCGCATGGGCCTCCTTTTATATGCTAAAAGGGGTCTCCGACAGGTGGCAACGTAGATGAGGGTACAAATGGAAAAACAGTAGTTGGTACACCTACTTGAACAATGTACAGTGTACTCTACCTAACTCTGACGGCAAGGGACAAAAGCATTAAATGCCCGTCCCCTCGCCGCCTAAACAAAGGCAATGTGGACTGTCAGAGCGCCACCGCTCGCCACGATGACAAGCTTGTCGCCGCCGCTTATCGCTGCTCCTCACCGGCTGCACAGCCTCTTGACACGCTAGCATGGAATGGTCCCATGGCGACACGTTGGTGGATGAGCTGGAGCGGAGATGAAGAGAGGTTACTGCAGCGGCAAGCGCCTTTGCCGCTGAATCCTTGTCGCGCCGGAAGCTTGTCGCTCTCGAGCCTTCCGGCAAGCTCCTGCTGCCGGGGTCTTGTCTTCTGCGTGCCTTGAGTGGCCTTCGGCAAGCTCCTCTTGCCCAGGCCTTGTCTTCTTGGTTAAATACTTTGTTCTTGAATGGCTCCAAAGGAACCACGGAGGATCTTGGCGGTGACCAGGCAAGCCCTGCCGCGGGGTGCTGCAACTGTCCGTGCACAAGTTCGGGATACTAGGGTACCCCTACTCTAGTACACCGGTCAGAGCCCCGGCCTGGGCTACACACTGCAAGCCGAGCGCGGTTGGGCCAGGCCCAAAACAGTGCACGGTCACACGCGGCCTTGATCACGCCGTAACTTGCTCTGGACCCACCACGTCCCCCACGAACAGCACGCGCCGAACGTGGCATCGTGGGAGAGATCGTGGGGGGTTTCTTTATTAGGAAAAGCGGAACGTCCGCCCCCTCTCCCTCCTTATAAACAGGGGAAACAGGGGCAGGTCGCCCACCTCGCCATTGCTGTCTCGTCTCGAAAACCACCGCTGCTCCCCCCTTCTTCTCTAGTGCGAAGAGAGCAGCGCTCCGCCCCCTTTCGCCACAGCGCCATCAACGCCGTCGGTCTCCTCCACCGCCTCCGCCATGGCTCCAAAAGCCGACAAGGGGAAGGGCGTGAAGTCGGCCGAGGCACAGCGGCTCGCTGCGCTGCGGAAGGAGCGGGCCATCTTCTCCCCCCAGCTCGATGCAAAGGAGCTGAGGGAGGGCTTCTACCTCTTCTGGTTGACGGAGACGCGTGCGCATCCGCGCACGAAGGTACTCCCCACCACCGCTTCGGAACTAGCCCCAACTGGGTACCCTTTAGTTGCGCATTTCTTCTATTATGGCTCGCTTCGCCCCTTTTTCTCAATTCTGCGACATTATGAACACCTACGGGTTCCGCCTCCTTGATTTCACCCCCAACACCGTTCTGACCATGGTAGTTTTCGCACACCTTTGCGAAAACTTTGTCGGGATCCACCCAAACGTAGCCCTCTTCCGCCACTTCTTCATGCCCCGCGTTGAGAGAGGGGAGCCGCTGTTTGAGGGATTGCTTGGGTCTCTGTGGTCGGCAAGAAGGAGGCCTATCTGGAGGGAGAGCTCCACAGCAAATGGGAGGAGTGGAGAGCCAATTGGTGTTGGATCGTTGAGGAGAACCCGCAGCCCTTCAACGCCTCGCGCCAAGCCCCAATAGTAGCTTGCCAACGATTGGAGCAACTTACGCCGGAAGATGCTAGGTTGAAGATTGCTTTGTGACCGGATCTTGCACCTCGTGCTTGCGGACTCACTTGTAAGCGCGATTGGCGCAGATTTCCTTCGCCGCGCATTGCTCCCTTGCGGAGAGGAGGAGACCTGCTTGGGAGTTCCAAAACGCAGCGGACATCATGAGGCTGCGCCCGGGCCTCAATCGGAATTTCAACATCCTGGAGTTGGATGCGATGCTGCTAGAGCTGTTCAAGAATGACCCGATCACCCCGAGTGGTTTAGGTTGCCGAGGGGTCGCCCCATTGTGCAACAACTCTTCGCTCGACCGCATCCGTGCCATGATGCCGTTGTGCGATTCACATGGGATCGTTCCAACCTGGCAAGAGCCTTCCGACGACATCGTGCGGCAGTTCTTCGACAGCTTGGAAGAAGTGCCGATCCACCCCGACGAGCAGAAGAGGCTCACCCGCGACACCACCGACGAAGAGATGGTGCGCATTGCCACCAGGTTGGAGGAGGCGGCAGCGGCCATTACCGGGCGTCTTCGGGTACACCGTGGAGGAGGCAGATGCAGCAGAGGCGGCAAGCCTTGCCGAGCAAAGGGAGTTCGCCGGTGAGGAAGAGCTTGCCGAACCCGAGGCCGAGTCGAGCGAACCAACCGAGGGCGCTTCTTCCCCACCATCCAGCGGCTTGCCGCAAATGGAGCCCGGCCCGCTTAAAGAAGCATCTCCGCAAGGTCGGAGACAAGACGGGCGGCAGACGGCGGGCCCACAGCCGCGCGCTCTACCGCGACAAGCGATGTTGCAGCTGGAGCACCCCACACATACTGCGACAAGCGGGCGGGATCCTCCTGTGCCACCGCCGACACCTCCGCTAAGCGGCCAAGAGAGCCCACCTTCTGCCTCGCCGCACCGGAGGCGAGCCGGAGTTTGATCTCTCCGCTCAGCTCCGACGAGGAAGAAGAAGAGTAAGCTTCAATATTGTGCTTGTATTTCTTCAATTTTGTTGCTTCATCCTGAATCTGATTTGCTTCGTTCTGAACTCTTTCCTTTCCAGGACGCTGGCCCAGAGAGCATCGAAGAGAGCCAAGACCCCGGTGGTCGTTGTTGAGGACGATCCACCCGTGGCAAAAGGAGGCGCGTCTGAGACCCCCTTGCCGGACCCGGCAACCCTTCCTCAAAGCAGCCCCCAGCACAGCCCCCAGAGTAAGTATGCGGTTTTCTCCTTACTTTTAGGTGTGCATGGGTGCTCCTTCTTCATTGATATCTGACTGTTGGTTTGTGTAGGAGCAGAGCAGCCTCATCAGGAGGGCCCGGAAGCCGCCCCCGAAATTCTATCTGCTTCGACTACGCCGCCAAGGGAGGATTCTCCGGCAAGGGAGACTACTCCGGCAAGGGACAGCACCAGTGATCCTCCGGTGGTCGAGACCATGGCTGCAGATCCCATTGCAGGTAATCCTCTTGCGCGAAAATTTCCCTTGGGCTTGTTTTCTTCTGTTTTTCTTTTTGAACATTTGCTTGACTGTTCTTTCTTTGTCCGCCACAGAGCCGATGGAGACTGAGGTCGCCGGTGAGGAGGACGCTTGGCAACACCGACGGCCGCCGTGGAAGAAGAAGCCGGGCCGACGAGCCTGTCGGTGAAGAGGCCATCGAGCTGCCGCCGCTAAGCCGGGCGAGGGTCTGGCGATCGTGACCGACGGCCCTGGGCCGCAGGAGCGCCAGCGCTACACCGACCGCCGATTCCCCGCCGCTGCTGCAGCTGCCAGTTCGAAGAGCCCCAGCCAGCGCGCTTACTTGAAGGCCGGGCGACGGCGTCTTCATCAAGCTCCTGTGGGCGTCGAGCTCAGGCGCCGGTCGAAGGAGAGACCTTCGACGGAGAGTTGTTTCGCCTCGCTGGCCGACATCGGTGGACGCGCCAAGCAGCAGCGGCGAAGTCCGAGGAGGAGCAGCCGAAGAAGCTGTTGTCGCTCTACCGCGCTTGACAAGCCAAGTTGGAGTCTCGGGAAGCACTTGTCGCGAGGGCGGGAGCAGACATGGAGAAGCTGCCAGAAGAGCTCCGGGCGCTAACCAAGAAGCTCTCGGAATGTAGCGGAAGAGCGGGAGCGACTTCTTGAAGAGCGCACGGCCTTCATCCTCGAGAAGGCCGCGGTGAGGAGGAGCAAGGCTTGCCGCCAGAAACCGTCTGCTAGAAAGCGAGCCGGGCGCGTGAAGGTCAACCTGGACAGCCACGAGGAAGAGCTTGTCGCGCGAGGAGTCACTTGGCGGGGCTCTTAAGGAAGCGAAGGATGCTGCCGCAGCCGAGGCCGCCAAGAAAGAGTTGGAGACGAAGGTGACGCAGCTGGAGGCCGATCTCGTAAGAGCGGCGAGAGCTTGCCGCGCTCAAGCACGAAGCGCGAGAAGGACGCCTACACTCTTGGCGAGCTGCGGGGCCGTCTCGCTGATAGGAGCAAGGAGCTCGGCGCCGCCAAGGATTCCAAGGCAGATCTTGAGCTGAAGTGACCACTCGATGCACGGATGGACAGCGCCAAGGAGCGGGAGGTGAGCCTGTTGGAGAAGATCAAGGCCAACGAGGAGCTGGCGAATGCTATTGCCACCCAGAGAGCCTTGAGGGAGAGTGTGGAGCACTGGACCGAAGGTCTCGTGGATACTGCCGCCGCCATCCACAACGAGCTGATGGAGCTGG
Source organism: Aegilops bicornis (assembly GCA_021605145.1). NCBI lineage: Eukaryota > Viridiplantae > Streptophyta > Magnoliopsida > Poales > Poaceae > Aegilops > Aegilops bicornis. The sequence continues at coordinate 367,879,201 of CM038674.1, read as the reverse complement.
GGATGGTGGATCTCGGATACTCCTCCGACAAGCACCTCCAACCCAGCGCCAAGCTTAGCTTATTCTTCAAGGCGTGGTGACGGGTCTCCAGCGACTCCGGGAAGAGATCCCAAAGCAGCTGGCCGAGGAATCGCGCCAGATCTGTGCAGGAGCCCTCCAGAAGGTGTTGATGAAGGTGGCCTTCCGCAATCCAGGCCTCAACCTCAACGGCGTCCTTAGGTCCTTGCCGCCAGATGCCGATGTGGAGGCGCTCAAAGCCCTTGTCGCACCCATTGTGGACAAGGTGGGCAAGATCAAGCGGGTTGATGGCGCACCGCGTGAACTAGGCCGCCAGTTTTATCTTTCCTTGTCGCCGCTGATCATGTTTAGAACAATTTATTAGATCTGCGACAAGTTATTTTGTAATATAACTCTATCTTAGGCGATGATTGCAATGTTATTTCCTTTACTTGATTCCTTCCTTTATGCGTTTTTGCCCTCACGCTTTTAGGGAACTTGTCGGTGCAGGCACCTTTGCATGGCCGAGTGCGTAACGTCAAGACCTTGGCGGTGCCGCCTCCGACAAACAACCTTGTCGCGACTAGCCGCAGCTCACTTAAGTTGTTGAGCAGACTCGAAACAAAGTAAGGGCGCGACTAGCTGCGAGTTGGTTCCTCCGCGCACAGGTTTTCCATACAAAGTACTATCGTTCGAGGAAGATAACTTAAAAATTTAAGAACTGATTGCTCAAACTTTGGCAACTTAGCTTTTCTGTCGTTTGCTTCTCGGTAAAGCGAAATTTCCTCGAGCGACGCTTGGTGGCCCACACCTTTATCTTCTCCTTCCCCCCTGGCTAACTTGTGTGCGAGGGAACCTTCCTTTCTTTGAGAAAGAGAAAGAAGAGAAAATAAAGTCATGGAGCCTAGTGGCTCGATATTGCTTACCGGGTGTGGGTGCTGCACAAAGTGTTAGCCAAAACATGCAATAAAATGATGAAAGCATGAATTTGACTAGTTGTGCGCAACACATGAGCTTTACTGATGCACGGGGTCTGCGCCCGGCTTTGTACAAAGGATTACATGCAACAGCGGCAAGACTTGTACAAAAGGTGGTTGCCGGAACAGGTTCCGGCAACCGCGCCCTACAGGTAAAACTTACGAAGATGTTCAATGTTCCAGGAGTTGCTCACCGAAATGCCATCTTCGGTCTCAAAGCGACAGCGCCAGGCCTAGTGACTCGTTTCACCCAATAAGGGCCTTCCCACTTCAGCGTCAACTTGTTTGAATTCTTGGCGGACTGAACGCGCCGAAGAACAAGGTCGCCTTCCTCGAGACTTCTGGCATTGACTTTGCGGCTATGGTAGCGGCGCAAAGCTTGCCGGTACCGAGCAGCTCGTACAGCAGCCTGAAGACGATCTTCCTCAAGGAGCAGCGCGTCATCTTGTCGCAGCTGCTCTTGCTCAAGCTCATCATAAGCAAGCACTCGAGGCTATCCGTATACGAGTTCCGTTGGGAGAACTGCCTCTGCTCCATAGACTAGAGCAAAAGGTGTCTGGCCAGTGGCTCGATTTGGCGTCGTTCTGATCGACCAAAGAACCACCGGCAGCTCCTCAATCCAGTTTCTTCCGCACTTGTGCAGCCTGTCGAAAGTTCTGGTCTTGAGCCCGCGCAACACTTCAGCATTTGCCCTCTCCGCTTGACCGTTGCTCCTTGGATGAGCAACAGAAGCGAAGCAGACCTTGGCGCCAAGATCTTGGACGTACTGCATGAAGGTGCGGCTTCGTAAATTGTGTGCCGTTGTCGGTGATGATCCTGTTAGGGATTCGAAACGGCAAACAATCGACTGAAGAACTTGATTGACCGTTGTCTGTCACCTTCCTCATCGCTTCCACTTCCGGCCACTTTGTGAACTTGTCGATGGCAACGCATACAAGTACTCAAAGCCCAAACAACTTCGGGAAGGGGCCGAGGATGTCGAGCCCCAGACCGAAAATGGCGGGATAAAGGGATCGTCTAGAGAGCTTGAGTTGGCTGGTGTATCTGTTTGGAATGGAACTGGCACGCTTCACACTTGGTTACTTGTGCAGTTGCATCCTGGAGGGCTGTCGGCCAAAAGAAACCTTGCCGGAATGCTTGGCCGGCAAGTGCTCTGGCGCCAATGTGGTGACCACATATGCCTCCATGGATCTCTCGCCAACAGCTTTTGTCCGTCTTCGGTGAATACACTTCAATTTTACACCGTTGAGTCTTCTTACATGCAGTGTCTTTGTCGAGAAACTGGTACATACTTGACTGCCGGGCTACTCTTTCCGCTTCTTCTTGCTCTTCGGGAAGTTCTCCTGTCTGAAGGAAATGGACAATTTGCTGCGCCCATGCTAGAGCTTGCGGCTCGACAACAAGGACTAAAGGCACATCTGCTGCTGCGGGAACATCAGCTTCCACGGCAAGAACCTGCGGCTCAGCCGGAGCTTGACGTTCCCCGGCAAGCTTGCCTGAGCAAAACTTGTCGGGAGCGCTCGCTTCAACGAAACAAACCACAGGGCTTGTCGGAGCAGACTGCCCCTCGGCATTCTTGGTGTTAATCACGGGACCTTTTGGTGGCGGCTTGGGAAGCTCTGCGGAAAATAGTCACCAGAAATCAACTTCCTCTTCTTGTTACATCCGATTGATGGTGTTACGGTTGGTTGAGTTAGCTTGAGCACAAAAATCCCTGGTTCCACAGTGCAACTTAAGTGCAGCGCACTTTGACGAAGCCATCAACAATATCATTACGAGCTCTTGGAACATGTTCCATTTGTAGGCCGTCAAAGTGCTCTTCTAGCTTTCTCACTTCATCAACGTAGGCTTCCATCAATGGACTCTGATAATCTTTGTTCACTTGGCGGACGACAAGCTGCGAATCACCCCTGACAATAAGCTTCTTGATCCCAAGGTCCACTGCGATCCTGAGACCGGCAAGCAAACCTTCATACTTTGCAGTATTGTTTGTTGCTTGCTCCTTGAGAAAATGCATTTGGACTATGTACTTGAGGTGCTCTCCGGTGGGTGCTATAAGCAGCACGCCAGCACCGGCGCCTTGCAGCGAGAAGGCACCACCCCGACATCTTTGGGACCGGCGGACCGAGTCCCTTTTGGTTCGGAGGGGGGCGGAGATCGCACGAAGAGCGGATCGAGGCAAAGCACACGAGCAGTTTTACCCAGCTTCGGAGCTCTCCGGAGAGATAATACTCCTACTGCTGCTTGTCTGATTTGTATTGTGTTCTTGCTAGGGAGCGATGAGAGCTACAAGACCTAGCGTGAGTGTTCTCTGGTTCGTTGGAATCGAACCTATCGACTAACCAACCCTCCTCTACGTTGGAATCGAACCCTCTCTACATTGCGCATGGGCCTCCTTTTATATGCTCAAGGGGTCTCCGACAGGTGGCAACGTAGATGAGGGTACAAATGGAAAAACAGTAGTTGGTACACCTACTTGAACAAAGGTATGATGTACTCTACCTAACTCGACGGCAAGGGACAAAAGCATTAAATGCCCGCCCCATCGCCCTAAACAATGCAACAGGGACCGTCGGGAGCGCCTGCTCGCCACGATGGCAAGCTTGTCAGCGCCGCTTATCGCTGCTCCCCGCTGGCTGCACAGCCTCTTGACACGTGCGCATGGAATGGTCCCATGGCGACACGTTGGTGGATGAGCTGGAGCGAAGATGAAGAGAGGTTGCCTGCTGCGGCAAGCGCCTTGCCGCGGCTGAATCCTTATCGCGCCCGGAAGCTTGTCGCTCTCCGAGCCTTCCCGACAAGCTCCTCTTGCCGGGGTCTTGTTTTCTGCGTGCCTTGAGTGGCCTTCCCAGCAAGCTCCTCTTGCCGGGGCCTTGTCTTCTTGGTTATATACTTTGTTCTTGAATGGCTCCAAAGGAACCACGGAGGATCTTGGCGGTGACCAGGCAAGCCTTGCCGCGGGGTGCTGCAACTGTCCGTGCACGAGTTCGGGATACTAGGGTACCCCTACTCTAGTACACCGACAAGATCACAAAGCAAAGCTCAAAACTGCTTGATACCAAAACTTCAATCTACTAGATCAAGATACTACTAAAAGGATCAAACTAAATGAAGCGGTAAGGATAGGAGTGTGATGGTGATACGATACCGGGGCACCTCCCCCAAGCTTGGCAGTTGCCAAGGGGAGTGCCCATACCCATGTGATTATTTCTTCGGAGGTGGTGAAGTAGGAGTTGTTGATGATGACGGTGGATAATCGCACATCGAGCATAATAGCTCCTCCAACTTGTGAATAATGCCCTTGAGCCCAGCAATATGATCCTTCAACAAAATATTCTCATGTGTGAGATACTTATTCTGTATCTTGGGCTAACTCAATCATCTTGAAAGCTTCAATCTCTGTTGGAGTAAAAAGGTTAGGTAACGGTTGAGGAATGTCTTCTTCTTTCAACACCGGAGCTTGAACCTCCATGGCCTTTTTGATCCCTTCATCCTTGTTAATCTCCTCCGGTTCCTCTCTTTTCAACTCTATCTTCAATAGCCAAGCATCCTTGTCTTCGTTGTCGGAGGAGGGAGAAATCATGGTGCTCTAAATCTGAAACAGAAACAGCTCGAAATGAAAACAGAGGATATTTGCGTGATACGGTGGTCAAAATCTTCGGGAGTATATATAATGAATTTTTATCAATCAAAATACATAACATACAAGAAAACAGAGTCCGAGAGGCACACGACGTGCCCACGAGACAGGGGGGCGCCCCCTACTGGGGGGGGCGCCCTCCTCTCTCATGGGAGCCTCGTGTCCCTTTTGGACTACTTCTTTCTTCCTAAAATTCTTAAATAATCCAAAACTGATAAAAATTGCCATTAGAGTTGTTTTGGAGTCGGATTACTTACCGTACCACGTACATATGCCTTTTCGGAGTCTAGAACGTTCTGGAAAGCGTCTCTTATGTATTCCTCAGGGGTTATGGTTTCACTAATATTAGTTTCAACATTGATAGGATTACCTGAAATATAATGTTTAATTCTTTGACCGTTTACCACCCTTGGATTTGTGCCTTCAAAGTTGTTGATTTTTATAGCGCCAGAACGATAGACCTCTTCGATAACGTAGGGACCTTCCCATTTTGAGAGAAGTTTTCCTGCAAAAAATCTTAAACGAGAGTTGAATAATAACACATAATCTCCTACGTTAAACTCACGCTTTTGTATCCTCTTATCATGCCAGCGTTTGACTTTTCTTTGAAAAGCTTGGCATTCTCATATGCTTGGGTTCTCCATTCATCAAGTGAGCTAATATCAAACAACCTCTTCTCACCGGCAAGTTTGAAGTCATAATTGAGCTCTTTAGTAGCCCAATATGCTTTATGTTCAAGTTCAAGAGGTAAATGACATGCTTTTCCATAAACCATCTTATATGGAGACATACCCATAGGATTTTTGTATGCAGTTCTATAGGCCCATAACGCATCATCAAGTTTTTTGGAACAATTCTTTCTAGACCTATTCACAGTCTTTTGCAAAATTAATTTGAGCTCTCTATTGCTCAACTCTACTTAACCACTAGACTGCGGGTGATAAGGAGATGCGATTCTATGATTGACATCATACTTAGCAAGCATCTTACGGAAATCACCATGAATAAAGTGTGAACCACCATCAGTCATAAGATATCTAGGGACTCCAAACCTCGGAAAAATAACTTCTTTAAGCATTTTAATAGAAGTGTTATGATCAGCGCTACTAGTTGGAATAGCTTCTACCCACTTAGTAACGTAATCAACAGCAACTAAAATATGTGTATAATTATTGGAGGCAGGAAAAGGTCCCATATAATCAAAGCCCCAAACATCAAACGGTTCAATAACAAGGGAATAATTCATAGGCATTTCTTGACGTCTACTAATGTTACCTATTCTTTGACATTCATCACAAGATAAGACAAACTTACGAGCATCCTTGAAAAGAGTAGGCCAATAAAAACCAGATTGAAGTACCTTGTGTGCAGTTCTATCTCCAGCGTGGTGTCCTCCATAGGATTCAGAGTGACACTTGCGTAGGATTTGTTCATGTTCATGCTCAGGCACACAACGTCTAATAATACCATCTACTCCTTCTTTATAAAGGTGTGGATCATCCCAGAAGTAATGTCTTAAATCATAAAGAACTTTTTCTTTTGCTGGTATGTGAAACTAGGTGGTATATATTTAGCAACAATGTAATTAGCATAATCAGCATACCAAGGAAGCGACGAGAAGCATTGACAACCACTAATTGTTCATCGGAAAACTATCATTAATAGGCAGTGGGTCATCAAGAACATTCTCTAACCTAGACAAGTTATGCGCAACAGGTTCTCGGCTCCCTTTCTATCAATAATATGCAAGTCAAATTCTTGGAGCAAGAGGACCCATCTAATGAGTCTAGGCTTAGCATCTTTCTTTTCCATAAGATATTTAATAGCAACATGATCCGTGTGAATAGTGACTTTGGAATCAACAATATAAGGTCTAAACTTATCACATGCAAACACAACTGCTAAGAATTCTTTTTCAGTAGTAGCATAATTTCTGGGCGGTATCAAGAGTCTTACTAGCATACTGGATAATATTCAATTTCTTATCGACTCTTTGCCCTAAAACAACACCTACAGCATAATCACTAGCATCGCACATAATTTCAAAAGGTAAATTCCAATCAGGTGGCTGAACAATAGGTGCAGTGATCAATGCTTTCTTAAGTGTTTCAAATGGTTCTACACAATCATCATCAAAGACGAAACGAATATCTTTTTGCAATAAATGAGTCAGAGGCCTAGAGATTTTAGAAAAGTCCTTAATGAACCTCCTATAAAAGCCGGCATGACCAAGGAAACTTCTTATACCTTTTATGTCCTTGGGACATGGCATCTTTTCAATAGCATCAACTTTGGATTTGTCAACTTCAATACCTCTCTCGGAGATCTTGTGCCCCAAGAAAATGCCTTCATTAACCATAAAGTGACACTTTTCCCAATTCAGGACAAGACTAGTGTCTTCGCATCTCTGCAAAACTCGATCAAGGTTGCTCAAACAATCATCAAAAGAGGATCCATAGACGGAGAAGTCATCCATGAATACCTCACAAATCTTTTCACAAAAATAAGAGAATATAGCCATCATGCATCTTTGAAAGGTAGCAGGTGCATTACATAAACCAAAAGGCATACGTCTATAAGAAAAAGTACCAAAAGGGCAAGTAAAAGTAGTTTTAGATTGATCCTTTGCTGACATAGGTATTTGAGAGAAGCCAGAATAACCATCTAGAAAGCAAAAATGTGTGTGTTGGAATAGCCTTTCTAGCATTTGATCAATAAAATGTAAAGGGTGATGATCTTTCTTAGTAGCTTTATTTAACTTATGAAAATCAATTACCATCCTATAACCTGTAATAATTCTTTGCGGGATCAATTCATCTTTATCATTAGGAACAACGGTAATACCTCCCTTTTTGGGGACACAATGGACAGGGCTTACCCATTCACTATCAGCAACAGGATAAATAATACCTGCCTCAAGGAGCTTTAGAATCTCCTTTCTTACCACCTCCTTCATTATGGGATTTAATCTTCTTTGAGGATCTCTAACTGGTTTGGCATCTTTCTCCACCGAAATTTTGTGTTGACATAATGTGGGACTGATGCCCTTAAGATCATCCAGAGTATACCCAATAGCAGCCGGTGCTTCTTGTAGTTTTCAATAATCTTTCTTCTTCTTTCTCTGAAAGGTTAGCACTAATAATAACAGGATATATTTCTTTTTCATCAAGATAAGCATATTTAAGATTACCAGGTAAAGGTTTGAGTTCAAACACGGGATCACCCTTGGGTGGAGGGGGATCCCCAAGAATTTCAACGAGAAGATTATGTTTCAGCACAGGTTCTTGTTTAAGGAACACTTCATCTATTTCTTCCCTTTCCTTCATAAACATATCGTTTTCATGGTCTAACAAATAATGTTCTAACGGATCAGTTGGAGGAACAGCTATGGAAGAAAGACCAATAATCTCATCCTTACTAGGTGGTTCCCTTTCACGAGGTTGTCTATTAAACTTGGCAAAATTGAACTCATTAGACATACCATCTATGTCAACGGTGACAATATTATTTTCACAATTAATCTTAGCACTAGCAGTATGCAAGAAGGGTCTACCAAAAATAATGGGACAAAAACCATCTTGTGGGGAAGCAAGAATAAGAAAATCAGTAGGGTATTTAATCTTCCCACACAGGACTTCAACATCTCTAACAATCCCAATAGGTTTAATGGTGTCCCTATTAGCAAGCTTAATAGTAACATCAATGTCTTCCAATTCAACAGGTGCGATATCGTGCATAATTTATTTATATAGATCATAAGGTATCGCACTAGCACTAGCACCCATATCGCATAAGCCATGATAGCAATGATCGCCTATTTTAACAGAAATAACAGGCATGCCTACAACAGGTCTACGTGTCTTAGTATCAGGTCTAGCAATATTAGCAGTTTCACCCACGAAAGAGATTACATGCCCATCTAAGTCCTCATGCAAGAGATCTTTAATCATGGCAATACCAGGTTCAACATTAATTTGCTCAGGAGGTGTATAGGTCCTAGTATTACTCTTACGAACAACAGTCGAAGCTTTAACATGATCTTTTATCCTAACTGGAAAAGGAGGTTTTTCGACATAAGCAGTAGGAATAATAGGATCACTATATGTAATGGTCTTTTCTTCGACTGTAATAGGTGCAACTACTTTCACTTCAATAGGGGGATTATATTTAAACCACTTATCTTTAGGGATATCAACGTGAGTAGCAAAGGATTCACAAAAAGTAGCTACTATCTCAGAGTCAAGTCCATACTTAGCGCTAAATCCACGAAAAGTATCGGTATCCATAAAAGATTTAACACAATCGAACTTAGGTGTCATACCTGACTCCTTACCATCGTTGGAACCCCAATCTTCAGAGTTGCGTTTAATTCTTTCCAATAAGTCCCATTTGAAATCAATAGTCTTCAACATATAAGAACCAAAGATAGGAAGTATCAAGCGAGTTGCGATTGTTAAGAGAAAGCCGAGCATAAAAATTCTGAATAATCATTTCCCGAGAGAGCTCATGGTTGGGGCATGAATATAACATTGACTTAAGCCTCCCCCAAGCTTGAGCTATGCTTTCTCCTTCGCGAGGCCAGAAATTATATATGTAACTATGATCACGATGAACAAGATGCATATGATAGAACTTCTGGTGAAATTCCAACTTCAATCGCTTATAATTCCAAGATCCTATATCATCACTTAGCCTATACCATGTCAATGCATCTCCCTTCAAAGATAAAGGGAAGACCTTCCTTTTAACAACATCATCGGGAATACCTGCAAGCTTAAATAATCCAGAAACTTCATCCACAAAGATAAGGTGTAAATCGGATGCAATGTTCCGTCTCCTGCAAAAGGATTGGCTAGCAGTTTTTCTATCATACCCGAAGGAATCTCAAAGTGAATATTTGAATAAAGTTCAGTAGGTTGAGGATCATCTCTTTGCTCTTCTGGTTGGGGTGAAGATACCCCAAACAAGCCCCACAAAGGATTAAGTTCCATAGAGACAAGTGATAGAAAATTTCAGCACATTATATAAATGTTTCCTTACCAAGTTCCACTCACCAAAAGCGCTACACTCCCCGGCAACGGCGCCAGGAAAGAGTCTTGATGACCCACAAGTATAGGGGATCTATCGTAGTCCTTTTGATAAGTAAGAGTGTCGAACCCAACGAGGAGCAGAAGGAAATGATAAGCGGTTTTCAGCAAGGTAATCTCTGCAAGTACTGAAATAAGTGGTAACAGATAGTTTTGTAATAAGGTAAATTGTAACGAGCAACAAGTAACAAGAGTAAATAAAGTGCAGCAAGGTGACCCAATCCTTTTTGTAGCAAAGGACAAGCCTGGACAAATTCTTATAATAGGAAAAGCGCTCCCGAGGACACATGGGAATATCATCAAGCTAGTTTTCATCACGTTCATATGATTCGCGTTCGGTACTTTGATAATTTGATATGTGGGTGGACGGTGCTTGGGTGCTGTTCTTACTTGAACAAGCATCCCACTTATGATTAACCTCTATTGCAAGCATCCGCAACTACAACAAAAGTATTAAGGTAAACCTAACCATAGCATGAAACATATGGTTCCAAATCAGCCCCTTACGAAGCAACACATAATCTAGGGTTTAAGCTTACGTCACTCTAGCAACCCATCATCTACTTATTACTTCCCAATGCCTTCCTCTAGGCCCAAATAATGGTGAAGTGTTATGTAGTCGACATTCACATAACACCACTTGAGGCTAGACAACATACATCTCATCAAAATATCAAACGAATACCAAATTCACATGACTACTAATAGCAAGACTTCTCCCTTGTCCTCGTGAACAAACGTAACTACTCACAAAGCATATTCATGTTCATAATCAGAGGGGTAATAATATGCATAAAGGATCTGAACATATGATCTTCCACCAAATAAACCAACTAGCATCAACTACAAGGAGTAATCAACACTACTGGCAACCTACTAGGAGCAATCCCGGACTTGGAGACAAGAATTGGATACAAGAGATGAATTAGGGTTTGGAGATGAGAAGGTGCTGGTGATGATGTTGATGGAGGTTGCCCTCTCCCGATGAGAGGAGCGTTGATGATGATGATGACGATGATTTCCCCCTCCCGGAGGGAAGTGTCCCCGGCAGAACAGCTCCGCCAGAGCCCTAGATTGATTCCACCAAGGTTCCGCCTCGTGGCGGCGGAGTTTCGTCCCGTAAGCTTGCCCATGATTTTTTCCAGGGTAAAAGTGATGATATAGCAGAAGATGGATGTCGGAGGCCCACCAGGGGGCCCAGGAGATAGGGGCGCGCCCTGTAGGGGGGGGGCGCCCCCTGTCTTCTGGACAGGGTGTGGGCCCCTTGGCCTATTTCTTTTGCTCATAATTTCTTATAAATTCCAAAAAGTTGTTTCGTGGAGTTTCAGGACTTTTGGAGATGTGCAGAATAGGTTTCCAACGTTTGCTCCTTTTCGGCCAGAATTCCAAATTGCGGCATTCCCCTCTTCATGGTAAACCTTGTAAAATAAGGGAGAATAACCATAAGTATTGAGATATAATGTGTAATAACAGCCCATAATGCAATAAATATTGATATAAAAGCATGATGCAAAATGGACGTATCAGGAGTCATGACCCTTGTTTGACCTAGGTAATCCAGTGATGAAATCCGTTCCAACTTTATTCCATTTCCACTTGAGAAACTTGAGTGGTTGGAGCAATACAGCAGGTCGCCGATATTCAGCTTTGACCCTTTGGCATACATCACACTTTGCAACATAGGTGGCAATCTCTCTTTTCATCCCGTGCCACCAGAATTTTTCATTTAGGTCTTGATACATCTTGGTTCCTCTAGGGTGGATGGAATACGGGGTGTCATGGGCTTCTTGCAAGATCAAGTTCTTGAGATCAATTTTGTTGGGCACGCAAATGAGATTCCCAAAGCACACAACTCTTTGCTTATCCTCTGAGAACCATGGGGCTTTTCCTGCCTTGATATTCCTCTTATGCCTTCAATACTCTCATGTCCCTTCTGAGCCTCCTTAATGCTACCTCTTGAGCTTGCGTTGGTTTTTCCCTTGAATAGGAAAGGGTAATGCAGCAAAGTAGCGTAAGTATTTCCCTCAGTTTTTGAGAACCAAAGTATCAATCTAGTAGGAGATTACACGCAAGTCGCCTCGTACCTACACAAACAAAAAAGAACCTTGCAACCAACGCGATAAAGGGGTTGTCAATCCCTTTACGGCCATTTGCAAAAGTGAGATCTGATAGAGATAATAAGATAAATATTTTTGGTATTTTTATGATATAGATTGAAAGTAAAGATTGTAAAGTAAAATAGATTGGAAACTTATATGATGGAAGATAGACCCAGGGGCCACTGGTTTCACTAGTGGCTTCTCTCAAAATAGCCTAAGTATTACGATGGGTGAACAAAGTACTGTCGAGCAATTGATAGAAAAGTGCATAATTATGAGAATATCTAGGCATGATCATGTATATAGGCATCACGTCCGCGATAAGTATAGACCGAAACGATTCAACATCTACTACTATTACTCCACACATCGACCGCTATCTAGCATGCATCTAGAGTATTAAGTTCATAAGAACAGAGTAACGCATTAGGCAAGATGACATGATGTAGAGGGATAAACTCAAGCAATATGATATAAACCCCATCTTTTTATCCTCGATGGCAACAATACAATACGTGTCTTGCTGCCCCTGCTGTTACTAGGAAAGGACACCGCAAGATTGAACCCAAAGCTAAGCACTTCACCCATTGCAAGAAAGATCAATCTAGTAGGCCAAACCAAACTGATAATTCGAAGAGACTTGCAAAGATAATCAATCATACATAAAAGAATTTAGAGGAGATTCAAATATTGTTCATAGATAATCTTGATCATAAACCCACAATTCATCAGATCTCGACAAACACACCGCAAAAAAGAATTACATCGAATAGATCAACAAGAAGATCGTGGAGAACTTTGTATTGAGATCCAAAGAGAGAGAAGAAGCCATCTAGCTAATAACTATGGACCTGAAGGTCTGTGGTAAACTACTCACACATCATCGGAGAGGCTATGGTGTTGATGTAGAAGCCCTCCATGATCGATTCCCCCTCCGGAGGAGCACCAGAAAAGGCCCCAAGATGGGATCTCATGGGTACAGAAGGTTGCGGCTGTGGAAATAGGGTTTCGTGGTGCTCCTGGATGTTTTCGGGGTATATGGATATATATTGGAGGAAGAAGTAGGTCAGTGGAGCTGCGAGGGGCCCACGAGGGTGGGCGGCGCGCCCAGGGGCAGGCGTGCCTCCCTGCCTCGTGGCCTGCTCACTTCTTTCTTGACATCCACTCCAAGTCCTCTGGATCACGTTTTTCCAAAAATAACTCTCCCGAAGGTTTCATTCCGTTTGCATTCCGTTTGATATTCCTTTTCTGCGAAACACTGAAATAGGCAAAAAAACAACAATTTGCATTGGGCTTTTGGTTAGTAGGTTAGTCCCAAAAATAATATAAAAGTGTATAATAAAGCCCATTAAACATCCAAAACAGATAATATAATAGCATGGAACAATAAAAAATAATAGATACGTTGGAGACGTATCACTTAACATCATCCATCAAGGTAGGCTTGACTTTGAGGTTCGCCAAGAATTCTGGTGTAACCAGTTCCAAGCCGAAGCTTTCAAGTTCTTCATACAAGGTAGGTAGCCTTTACTTAATCATAGCGTTCAAGGAACAAGCCTTTTTGCTTAAGGCATCTACTACCACATTAGCCTTTCCTGGGTGGTATTGAACACTGAGGTTGTAATCCTTGATCAATTCTAGCCATCTTCTCTGCCTCATGTTCAATTCCTTTTGAGTGAAGATAAACTTTAAACTCTTATGATTGGTGTATATCTCGCATCGCTTCCCTAGGAGGTAATGTCGCCATGTATTCAGGGCATGAACCACTGCTGCTAACTCAAGGTCATGAGTACCATAGTTCTCTTCATGAGGCCGTAGTTGTCTTGAAAGGTAAGCTACTACTCTGCCCTCTTGCATCAGAACGCTTCCCAGTCCGATACGTGAGGCATCACAATATATCACAAATTCCTTGTGAATATCAGGTGTGGCCAGAACTAGGGCGGTGGTCAATCTCTTCTTGAGCTCTTGGAAACTTTCTTCGCACTTTGGCGTCCATTCAAACTTCTTGTCCTTCTTCAAGAGTTGTGTCATGGGTCGAGCAATGCTTGAGAATCCTTTGACGAACTTGTGGTAATATTCCGCGAGTCTGAGGATGCTTCTAACTTCCTTCACATTGCTAGGGGATTGCCATTCAGTCACGTCCTTAATCTTGGTGGGATCCACCGACAATCCTTCGGTAGTCAACACATGACCCAAGATTCCAACTTTGTGCAGCCGGAATACGCACTTGCTGAACTTGGCATAAAGCTGGTGCTCTATTAGCTTATCTAGGACCATCCTCTGGTGTTGCTCATGTTCTTCTTCAGACTTGGAAAAGATGAGTATGTCATCAATGAAGACGACAACAAATTTGTCCAAGTACTCCATGAAAACTTTGTTCATGAGGTACATCAAGTAGGCAGGGGCATTGGTTAAACCAAATGACATGACTGTGTACTCATACATGCCATATCGGGTTACAAATGCCGTCTTCGGAATATCTTGGGGTCTAATCTTTAGCTTATAGTACCCAGACCTGAGATCGATCTTGGAAAACACCTTGGCACCATTCAGCTTCTCAAACAAGTCCTCAAGCTTGGGGAGTGGATACTTGTTCTTGATTGTGACTTCATTAAGGGGACGATAGTCAAGACATAATCGGATGGTACCCTCCCTCTTTTCCACAAACAGAACAAGTGATCCCCAAGGTGAGACAGTAGGGCGGATGAATTTCCTCAACTGCTCGGCCAGTTGCTTCTTCAATTATGCTAACTCTTTTGATCCCATTCTATAAGGCTTCTTATAGATGGGTCCTGCCACGGGCATGAGCTCGATGATGAACTCAATTTCACAGTCAGGAGGCATTCCGGGAAGCTCATCAGGAAAGACATCGGGGTACTCAGATACCACTGCTACTTGATCCAACTCAATCCCTATCAGACAATTGACCTGAGAGGCTTGATTGGAGGAAGAGTTGGGGACAAACTTGACTTCAACTCCTTGGCTATTGGTCAGGGTGACAGTCCGGTTGGCACAATCTAACAACCCTTGGTGCTTGATGAGCCAATCCATTCCTAAGATCACATCCAAGCCTTGTGATCTCAAGATAATAAGGTCTGCTAGGAATTCTACCCCATTAATGATGATCCCAACTCCTCTACACCCTATCTTGGCCCTCATCTCTGATCCAGGGGTTTGTATCACCATGGGGTTATTCAGGGGTGTAGGGGTCATGCCACTTTCTAATGCAAACTTTTGGGTGACAAATGAATGCGTGGCTCCAAAATCAAACACGACAATTGCAGGTGCTGAGTTGACAAGGAACGTACCCAGCACGTCGTCCGGGTCTTCCTGGGCTTCCTATGAAGTGACATGGTTCACACGCCCCTTGCTATTGTTGGGCAGGTTGCGGGAGCTTGGTTCCTCTATGGGGCTCCACGGCCTTGTCCTTGGTTCTGCGCATTGGGGTGTGGTGCATCAGGCTTCTTATTGGGGCCTGGCTTTGAGATGTGTCCTGGCTGGCCACAACCAAAGCGAGTGACTTGGTTGGAGTTGTTGCTCTTGCCGCCATTATTATTGGGGTTGTTGTAAGCTGGCCAAGGGTTGGCGTACTATTTAGGTGCTGGAGCTCTTGGCTGCTGATAGGTTGGCCTGACTGGGGTTGGCTACCACAGGTGAGGTTTCTCGTTGCTGGAGCTACCTTTGCTGATAAGCTTGCGCTTACGGGTATCATCCAAAGCACATTGCTTGTCCTCAAGTATGAGTGCCTTGTTCACCAGATCAGGAAAGGTTGGGCAGTCACACACAACAAGCGAGTACTGTAGAGTATGATTAAGGCCTTCCATGAAGCGCTCTCTTTTGGCAGCATCAGTGCTGACATCCTCAGGAGCATACCTTGACAAAACACTGAACTTCTGCATGTACTCCTTGACAGTGCCACTTCCTTGCTTCAGGTCTCGAAACTCACGCTTCTTGATGGCCATGATCCCGGAAGGAATATGGGCCTTGCGGAATTCTGCCTTGAAGTCATTCCAAGTGATGGCTTGCCCAACATGCATGACCTTGAATCCATCCCACCAAGCTCTGGCAGTTCCCCCGATACAGTGGGCAGCATATGCCATCCTCTCACGGTCTTCAGTACAACCGACTAGTTCTAGCAGATCATCAATTGTGCGGACCCAGTCATTGGCATCCAGGGGTTTAACAGTCTCGATGAAGGTGGGTGGTGCGTGCTTCTTGAACACCGTGAACATGGAATGTCCATTGCCGTTCGCCGCCGGATGGCGATTGTTGGTGACAGCTTGAGCAATCATCTGGAGGGCTGCAGCGTTGGCTTGGCGTTCCTCTCCGAAGGCTTGGAGAAGCTGAGCTATGTCCATGTTTGGAGGTGGTGGCGGTGGTGGAGTTTGTCCTTGGGTTTGGTCCTGGCTGGCTCCTCCGGCTCCTTGCTGCTAGCTAGAGTTACTAGTATGTGTTACAACAGGCATCCTGTTGGAGCGGTCAAGGTCTCATAATTTGGAAAGATGAGGGGAAAGCAAGATAGACGGGGTGCCTAGTAAGGGGCTTGGTATGACACAAGTTGTTTTTTAGGCGAGGGCCAGAAGGGCCAAACACATTCATTAAAAATCCAAATAGGTGATGTAGTCGTTTACATGTTCCCTAAGGAAGAGCACGACATCCATCATACACATCAAAAGCAAACACAATCCTGCATGGTTTCATTTGAACCATTACATGGACTCGACTTCGCATAGGGGATACACGACCTATCCTACCTTAGGGGTTACAGACTGGCATATCCTAGTTGTGAATGATGCATAAGTCATGGAATGCTCGGTCGCGTACTCTGGCTCATCTGGGTCTTCCTCCTTGTTGTCATCCGTCTGACTTTCTTCATTACTCGAAGGAGTGGGGGAGTGGAGGATCTCAACACGGCGTTGCTTTGTGGGTGGTGTGATGAAGAGCTTGCGGTAGTCCCTTGCCGTCATACGACGTCACTCGGGTGGTTCTCCATCCTTGGCAGGTGCATCTTCTGGGGGCCTTCTGCCTCGATAGGCAGCTGTAGGCTGTCCAGGGGAGCACCTTCTTTCTTTATCCTATCCGTCTTCCCTTGAGCTTGGCGAAGAAGTTCCTTGGTCTCATGGAGTTCCTTCCGGATCTCCATTGACTCCAAGGCCAAGTGTTGTGCCAAGCTGTCGGCACAAAGGCTGAAGTAGGTCTAGAATCGGAGTGGAAGTCCTTCCTCTAGTGGCGGAGCCGGTGCGCTGTCTCATCCTGACCCTCCTTATGATAAGGCAAGAAGCGGGTTGCTGGCTCATTTTCCATCTCTGAAAGAAGGTCTTGGAGGCGAGTTAGTGCCTTGAGCGCGCCTGTCTCGACTGTGAGGATTAGTGTTGCCATCTGGGGTGCCTCGAAGAACCAGCTGGTCGGAGGGTCATTAGCCGTCACGATTACTTCCACATGGTATTCCATCTCAGTGTTCTTCATCCAATGCTCATGGTAGGTGAAAGTGGGGGCTCGGTGAAACTGGCACTTCTGGAGGCTATCCTCGAGAAGGACGGGGAATCAGGTGGTCAAGAAGTCATCGGGTACGACAGCAATCTACAAAGGTTAAATGGGAGAGGTCAATAAGGGAAACATATCTTAGGTTTGGTATGTTCAGAAAAGAAGAGGAGTATAGAGGGTTTGTAAAGCGGTTTTCATCCTAACTAACACCCATGCTAACTAAGGCTTCCTATAGTTAGGATGGCTCTGATACCAGCTCTGTGGGGACCCCGACTTATAAGTCATGATCACCAAATGCACGTGTACCGTGATCCCAGAGATCAATGCTCACTGAACACACAGAAGCTGAATAACAAGAGTCTTACATCCATACATACCATCTTACACAAATTATGACGATTATGGTCAAGTCTTGCATAGATAAAGCCTTAAGGGCAGAAACATCAGATAAAACACAAGCAGCGAAAATCTTCGTAGATAAGTAGAACCCATGCCATCTGCCTTAACCCTACAGGCATACTGACAGGGAAAGCGTCCTAGTCAGCATGTTCATCAGCAAAGAACTCTTCTTCGAACTCCTGCTCTTCGATGCCTGGCCAATTAAATAACCAGTGGCAGGCCAATGAGTACTTTGAATGTACTCGCAAGCAACCCAAGAATGGTAACAGAATGACATATGCATGATAATATCACTATGCTGGCATGCTGGTTGTAAGCTAGTTTTTCTCATGCAAATATGATCAGCATTTATCAAGGACATGAACGCATCTGCAACAAGTATCAGGAGGTTACAGACAGCAACATCAAGAAGGAGTTATGAATCTCATGCTCAAACTTATCGTGACTTCCTCACGAATCACATCGACAATATTACCAAACTGTGTTGTTTGTCAGAAAACATATGGACATAGTCCAAACAGCACCACCCAACTGTCCTTGACCGTGGACACGACTATTCGAATAGTTTGACACTCTGCAGAGGTTGCACAGTTTACCCACAAGATCCGGGGAACTTCCATCCATGACCCGTGATACCTGAAGTACCCGGGGTAAGCACCCAATCACTACCTTTCCCTAGCCGTGACTAACATAGTGTCCACTCGATTGGTAGCAGCCCATGTGCCAGACATTGCCACATAATGAATTTTGTGGAGCCACGCTCCCATATTTTTCACTTAACACAAGCATGGGGTACCAACGGTGTGTCCGGTGCCCTGTGAAAACAGTCATGGCCACCTATCCAAGCACGACCCCATCCCGAGAGTGACCACACCACTCCCGTCACTAGTAATGCGGGCATCCATGCTAGCACAAACTAGGTAATCAATAATGCCCTTTCCCATATAAGGGTAGAGTGGTTGCTCATGTTTGGTTGGGACGGTCAACAAATCTTAAATCTAATCCGTCTTTGTAAACAACACATATTCACTTGCTTCGGTGCACCACTTCTTCATCAAGTGGTGACCTAGTTCAACATTACCCACGGGCATTAGGGGCAACCGATGGTGTTTTCAAAGGATTGTAACCAAGGGGTGATCATGGCATAGATACAACATCATGGTAGCGTAGGGCTGCTTGCCTTGGTTGGCTTGGTCTTCAAAGTCTTCGAGTCCTTCTCCTTCTTCTTCTCCAACTATGTCGTCAAACACGGGATCTATTCGTCACAAAGGAACAACGAGAAAATTAAGGCAAAAGCAAAAACAAAAAATGAAAGTGCTCATAAAAATGATAAGTCATTTCTTATAAATATTAAGATGAAAACTAAGAACGGAAAAATTCTTAGTTTTGGAATTGGATCTATAGAATTAGAGAAATGGATTTTCAAAGAGGGATTTAAATGCTCAAATTTGAATTTGAATTTGAGCAGTCTTGAAAAGGTGTGATGGATTTGCATGAAGGTCACATCATTAAATAGGTGGGATATTTAGAAAACAGACAGAAAAAGAAAAAGGAAAAAGGGCACTGTGCTACTAGGCCAGAACGACCACAGTGCAGCGGCCCAAAGAGAGAAGAGGCCAAGGCGAGCTGGTGCGCGCGCACCAGGCTTTCAAACCTGACGGGCGGGGGCCGGGCGTCATAGTGAGAGAGAGGCGACAGAGAGGTGAGGATGACAGGTGGGCTCCACCTGTCATCTCTAACCCCGCGGTAGAGAGGCTGGCGAGCTCACCGGCGGTGATAGGAGGCATGGCGAGGTCGGGCGAGGACACTGCTGGACTCAGTGTCGTGTCACCGTTCAGGTGGTGGTGGACGCGGTCGTCGGAGTGGCCTGGTTCGACGGCGACGAGGTCACACGGCGGAGGAGCTTCGGGCGGCGGTGGCTCCAGTCGTCTCCAACTGCAAATGAAGGGGGAAACAGAGGGGAAAAGGTCTATGGCTCGCTGCGGTTCCAGATCCAGGGAGAGGAGCGGCGGAGCAGGCCTTTACTGTGCGGACCCCGGTCGGCCGAGGCGGCGGAGCTCGAGCTCGATCTCGAGCTCGGGCGCTTCTGGAGTGTGGGTGGTGCAGGGGGTGTTTTCGAGCTGCAGAGAGCGAGTGGTGAGGAGAGGACGGCTCGGGGAGGCTTTTAAATAGGCGGGCGATGGCTCACCATTGACCCGTGCGCCGGTGAGGTCGTTGCCATCGTTAGAGGGCACAGGGGCTTGTGGAGATGTGCTCGGGGTGTTTGTGGAGATGGTCTACAACCAGGGGAATGGAGGGACAGAGAGAGAGAGAGAGAGCGGGGAGTGCCAGGGCATCGCGCATGTGAGCTCGCTCATTGAAGCTCTCGGGCGGCCATGGCGTGCGTTTGAGGGAGGCAGCAGGAGGGAGAAGGAAGAGGGGGACAAGGGTGTACCATGCCGCGGACGTCGAGCTGGTCCTACTGGCGCGTGGGGGAGAGTCGAGGTTGTGGGAGGCGTCGGGCAGAGGGCGGCTACAGTGCCTCGGCACTATAGCACGCTCCAGAGCGCGTGTGTGGCTGACATGGCCATTTTTTAGCGCTCTGGGTTGGCCTCTAGTTTCTAGCATCTCTAGGGGAAGTAAAGCAGTGGGGAGAAGCATTGGATGCCCTTGAGTGGCCCTGGTGAGAGAAGGGTGGTGAGGGAGAGAGAGAGGTTGAGCTTGTCTAGAGAGATAAATTGGTGTTTTTACCCCTTAATCATTGACCTATGGAGGAGTGGGAGGTACTGGAGATAGGTGAGGGTTAGGAGAAGCCCTGGTAAAAAGTTGAGCTCATGGAGAATAGTGGAAGAGGTCAAAATGATGATTTTGGAAAAAAGGCAGAAGCTGTTTGATGCAAGTTTAAGTCACTTTCACTTATCTCCTTCTTGTGCACCTTGATGGGGGTGATGCCCATGACCATTTGGCAATGTGGTAGAAATTTGAGCTCATTTCGATAAAGTTGCCAATGCAACTTGTGTACACCCTAGAAATCAACAGAAATGGATTTGCTTATATATGGCTAAGCTAATATCTTCTCCTTAATGCACCACTTAGTGTAGTGTCATTATATGGGTACTTGAGCATGTCCGCAAAGTTTGGGATCAAATGGATAAAGTTGGCAATGTAGAGTTGTTCAAACTTGGATGTGGACAGAGAGGATTTTGGCGCACTTTCGTGAACCAAAATGATTTTTATTGAGATGAAACTTTGCAAGATCATCACATTATGCATATGTGACTTTCTAGAATTTTCCTGGATTTATTTGAAAATATTTCTTATAGAAATATTTCAAATACTTGAAATGGACAGAAATTGTTTTGAGGGTTTTGCCAAATATTTTTATCATGACCATGTGTTGAAACTCATATATATGGAAAATATATGTCCACTGAGTTTCCATAAATTTTCTCAAATATTTTTGAAGCTTTAAAATAATTTTAACCTATTAAAGACCATTTCCGGTCTTAAGAAAAAGCCTTTAAATAAAATATCAAAATAACTTTTAAAATTATATTTTTGTGGTTTATGGGGGTCCTATATCTAATAGGAGTCAAATATATATTTTGAAAGATTTTTACTGCCCTTAATTAAGTACTTGCAGTGCAATCCTTAATTCAGGGGGTTTTGGAAAACCTAATTTTGAAAATTAATTTTGGCCAAAATATTTTTGTAAGAAAAATCTATTATGTCCTATACACATGGCATCATCAGTGGGAAAAGTTTTGGGGTCAAGGAGATGATGTATAGGTGGTGGAGCTATAAGATGACTTTCATGAGCACTTGAAACCACAGACAGAAAATCCAAATCAAATAGAAAACCAAATAATGCAAAAGTTTTTGTTGGACCAAATTTTCATGCTCTATTAATGCAAATAACTTGTTACAAAACACTGGGTGTGACAATAATATGTAAAACAAAAAAAGGATGGCATGATATAATTCACATATATGATGATCCAGAGCATCCTTCGACCATCCCCATGGAGGTTATGTCACCACGACAAGCACGAAGAGGACCAATGACGAGAGCTCGCAGACGTGCCATCGAAACCGAGGTTAATTCCTTCCTCTTCGAACTCCATTAGAATTCACAGGAGAGTTGGCTCCTACCTCAAACGAAAATGTTATGCATTCTTAGGTACCAAAGAGATGATCATGAAGAGGCGAGCACGGAGACCCAAGCATCCATGGAGGAGGAGGAGAAGGAACGACAAGGAAAGCGTGAAGCTACAGACCATCTGGACACCAGGTGCCTAGACATGCAGTCGCGGGGAGGACAAACCGTCTGGACACCCTGGGTTACCGGCCATTTCAGCCCCGGGTGCCCGGCCGCCGCCTGGGTCTCTCCCCAGCCCACCCCGGGGGCCCGGCCACTGCTTGGGCCTTTCCCCACCCCGCCCCGGGTGCCTAGCCCCATCAGCGCCAAGGCCGCAGCTCCTCTGACCGGTCCGGGCGCCCGGCCACCTCCAGCCGCATACCCTCCAGGTGCCCGGGTCCCTTTACCCCGGGTGCCTGGACTCCACCATTTTGCCTGCGTGCAATTAGTGCTAAAAAGACCGTTGTACCCCACTCTTCCTCGTATTTCGTCCCTAGCCTATAAAAACTCTTCCCCAAGATCATTCATAGGGTCAGAAAAGTATTTGATAGAACTTAGAGAGCTTTCTTCCTTGTATCCCCTACTGTTGGAGATCAAGACCCCTCTTTGGGAAGAAACCTTGTGGATCATCAAGGCCACCTCTTGGAGAAGTTCGACATCAAGAGCTCATCTCCTTGTAGTGGGAAGAACTCTACCCTAGTGTTATTTTCCTTGAATTATTCTTGTATGCTTGTGGATCTCATGTATGCTACTCTAGTGGATGTGTGACTTGGGCTTGTTTGAATGATTTCCCCCCTTGTGTTCTTGTGTGTTCATACTTTCCCCCTCCAAGTGTGAAAAGATATTTCCTAGGGTTTCACCCTACAACATATGATGCTTGGCTAAACAACCTGGCATTGCATAATTCACATATATAATGCCTTGCAACAAGATAGCATGGCATAATTCACATATATAATGTCTTGCAACAAGATGGCACTGCATAATTCACATATATGGTAATTATGCACTAAACAGGTGGAATCACACAAAACATGTCTAAACGAAGCAAATGGTTAAGCAATGCAAGACACCATACGCACGATATGAGCAACATAACCCTGCCAAGTTAGAGGATACACCTCGGGGGGAAATAGGACTGGTCATCTGTCTCTAAATCCTCCTCTCACTACAAAAAAGACACATTCCTGACATTTTGGCCCGAACGAATTTTTTTCTATCATGCTTAGGACGCTTCTATGACGATAATTGTGACAAAAACACATATCATCATAGATGTGGTGGGACCTTACTTCTATGACAAAAAATCATGACACAAAATGCACTTTTGGTCCTGGGTGGGCCGAGACGCACCTGCATGACATTCTTTGGGTCGTCCATCATGGAAACAATTGTGGTAGAAGCGAGGGCGAGGAAAATATCGGGGAGTTCCCGGTTACGATGGGTGGTCGGGGCCGAGCGATGCACTATGGTTTGCACGTTTCTCTCTCATACGCGCATGTGTGCGAGGCATTGTCTCTAACTGAACCCGAGCACTCGCACTAGCTACGTTACTGAACCCGAGCGGTCGATCGATCCCTTGGCTGTTAACTGAAGCTGAGTGATTCATTCGCTGCTGCTGCTGACTAAACCCGAGCAATTCCTTCACTGCTGCTGCTGCTAACTGAACCCGAGCGATCGATCTGCTTACTGAAGCAGATTGAGACCCCGTGCAAGACGTAGCCAGCGGTTGTGTTGGGTTGCCTCTCGATGAACAGTGACAGTTGCTACCGTGTGCGTGGTACCTAGAACATGTCGAGACGTGGTGAGTCGAGCCGGTTGGTTGGTTGTGGATGAAGAGTTCCTGGTAGGGGTTAGATAAACGGGACCCTGTGGCAGTAGGCCGTTGCCGCGGGATGAATAGGACCTCCAGGAGCCCACCACACCCAAGCCGGTTGGGGGTGGATGAACAGGGCCCCGTGGAGGGCTGGTTGAGCAGTAGCCGGTGGAGGCTGGGTGAGGTCGACGGTGGATGAACAGTAGCAGGTGGAGGCTGGAGGAAGTCGACGATGGATGAACAATAGCCTGTGGAATCCCGTTTTGCGGTACACCACATACCTCCTGTTGGGGATATAGCTCCGAGGTGTGACCCACCCAGGTGGGGCCGGCTTACACCATTGGCGGTTTAATATGAAGAAGGTCCAGAGAGGCCCAAGGCGTGAAGATGGCGGCTCATGGAAGCAGACCTGGAGAAAGCCCAAGACTCGGGCCTACAAACCGTTGTATGATGACTTTCCCAGTAAGTCATGATTAGTTAGAAACCGGGCCAGTCACATTGTGTGAGCCACCCGGGACTCTGTAAGTCTCCGGGTCTCGACCTGTGTATATAAAGGTGAGACCAGGGGGTGGGTTAACTCAAGGATCAATAGATCGTGTCAGGACCCCGATCCTAAGTCACACCGATCTAGCATGTAACACATCATATCACTTTGCGGCCTCACGCACGGTATTCCCACGGGTGTCGCCTTACCATGGCCCGGGGCCGTTTGCGTCTTTTGGCTCACGTATATGATAGTGTCGCTAGCATCCATATGACAAAGAACCCCGGCCGACATGGCTAGTCGTGAACCCAAAGCGGCGCTAACCTATGGGGACAGACATACATGAATCACATCGAGCATGTCGGTCATCAACGTATATATTCGGGCTGTAGCACTGGGCTAACAGGACTCCGGTATCCCGGGCTGTAGCAGGCTAGGCAGGACTCCGAATAACACCGCGTGACATTTCCCGAAGGACAGACATAAGGCGAAGTGAAACACATGCCGCCAGTCAAGTGTCCAAGCAGTAGTCTTTGGGCTAGCAGGACTCCGGTGAACCGGGCATGTAGCGGACTACTATCGCTCGAAGCACGAGACTACATTTCCCCATATGAGAGGCTGCCAAGGATAAACAACTAGTTTGTCGGATCCCACACATACCAAGCATTTCAAACATACACACATTATACTTGATATGCGTAGATACAACATGGCATCACAACATAACTCTACGACTCAGATATTATTCATTAGGCTCGAAGAGCGAGATATTACAAACATGGGTCTCATGACCCAACACTCGAAACATACAAGTCAAAGCACAAGCGGAAGCTAATCATGTCGAAATGCAGACAACTATAAATGAAAAAGGCCGAGAAGCCTGACTATCTACCAGATCTCGCCAAGGCACAAGATCGTAGCTGAGGTAACAAGCTAAACGTCAAGGCCAAGCGGAACTACTAAGCGAGACTGATGTCTCTCTGCAAAACATAAAATAAGCAAACGTGAGTACAATTGTACTCAGCAAGACTTACATCAGAACTAACTACATATGCATCATTATCAAAAGGGGTGGTGGAGTTTGACTGCAGCAAGCCAGCTTTGACTTGGTGGCTATCCTGAACTACGATTGCAAGTAACTCTTTTGAGGTGGCGCACAGGAGTCCACATATTCACCATATCAATACACCACTATTGACCCGCTCACGTCTCCCTACGAGAACGCCATCCATAGTACTCACTCTTATATTGCGCATTTTAGATTATCCACTTTCACTTTTCTATGAACTGATATAGGCAACCCAGAAGTCCTTCTCCGTGGACACGGCTATTGAATAGATCATATTAAACCCTGCAGGGTGTACTTCTTCACACACGCTCTCACCACTTACCGCCGTTTACACGACATGTACTCGGCAACCTTCAAGCGGAAGCCCAACGTGGGTGTCGGCCACGGCCTACCTAAACACTCAAGTCCCTAGTCCTGGTTTATCGCCTATTCGGGTTCCATCCGCAGGGAGTCCGGCCGAGGTTTCCCATAAAGCCCGAACGATGTGTGCGGGGTTCCCGAGATACCAAACGGGCACTCGGTACACCACGGTGCCTACCGCAACACAACCCACCCCTAAGGTCAGCGTTGCGTGCGGCCCCGACATGCTACAAACACCGAAACTACTTGCAACTCGGATGAGGACAAGGGTGGTCAAGAAGCCGAGAGGGTCCATTGGTTTCGGGCCCAATGCGTGGTAGTAACTGTTTCATGGATCACAAACACGTAACTCAGTTCACGAGGACGGCTGCAATGAGACAACCCACCATGTACTCCTACATGGCCTCTCACCGCTACCTTTACCAAATCGTGTTCACACACTTAGCTCACACACAATAGGACATGTTCATAACAATTCCAATTCATTCCCGATGAATCAGACCCGACTCAACTCTAAGCGGTAGCAGGCATGACAAACAAGCATAAATGAGTAGGCACAACATGGCCCAAACAATTCCTACTCATGCTAGTGGGTTTCATCTAATTCTTGTGGAATGACGGGTCATGCAAAGGATCAAGGGGTTCAGCTACCGCAGCAAGTAACACATGAGTCGTTGTTGTCCTAATGCAGTAAAATAGAGCAGGAGCGAGAGAGTGGGATTGTATCGGAATGAACAAGGGGGTTTTGCTTGCCTGGCACTTCTGAAGATAATATAGTTCTTCATCGGTGTCATCGAACAATCGTCGGAACATCGTCTACCGGGAGGGGACAATTACCGGCAAACAAGAGAGAACACAATCAATGCAATGCACATTCACATGAATGACATGTCATATTAAGGTACTGAATTCACCTAATGCAATAATAACCCAAGTTAGTTGAAGTGGAATTCAAACAAGGTTGAACTCCAACTCCAAATGCTAGTTCATAAATTACCCTAATCATGATTCATCCTATTCAGTGAGGTTAACTTGTTCAAACATGCATGATCATGGCATAAACAGATTCTTCATATTTTTCTGATCATTTTTCATATATAAATTATTTCCATCCGAAAGTTACGGTTGAATTTATATGATTTTTAGAAGTTTAGAGTATTTTACGGAATTTCCTGAATTAAATTAATCCGAGAAAATCAAATAATTGCGCCAAGATGACGTCGACACCGCGTCGGCAGTCAACCTGGGTCAAACTCGGCGTGTGGGGCCACACGTCGGTGACTAACTAAACTAACCTAGTCAATTAGCACTAACCTAGGTTAAGTTAAATTAGTTTAAACCTAAACTAGATTAGTTAGCAGGCGGGGCCCGCATGTCGATGGCTCGGGAAGTCAAACTAGGCCAAACCGGGTCAACTCGCGGAGTTGACCAGCGGCTCGTCGCCAGCGGAGCCGAGATGTGGAGGGTGCGGTTTCCTCCTCCATTGACCAAAAGAGAGGCGGAGGGGCCCTACGTGACGCCCGGGCTCGCGCGCATCTAAGGAGACTAGCGGGAGGTGCGGGGGTGGCCGGAGACAACGACGGCGAGCAGTGCAGCGGCGGCCGGAGCTCGGGCACCCACGGTTTTGGCGTTGTAGGGTACGGCGGGGAGCCGCGGATGGTCGTGATCGACCCCTAGGAACGTCTTGAGCACGGTGGCACGCTCAATTGCGAGCTTCTTGGCGGCTGTGGCAACTACGCCATGGCCGGGCGGCGACGCCCGGTCAAGGTTGGGGATCGGGGCTAGAGGACGAACGTCGGCCGACGGGGAGAGGGGCGAGGCGCAGGAGCTCACCGCGGTTCCGCAGAGGTGATCACTGGGCTCGGGAGGGGCCGGAGCAAGCGGGCGGCGATGGAGATCTCTGGCGACCGAGGGATGAAGGGGTCGGGAGGGTGCTTGAGGCGTTTGGCGGGGCGCGGCTCGGTGGGGAGGAAGAGGAGGTCGGGGCGGAGCTCGTGGGCATGTCGGGGAGGAGAGAGGGTGGCGGTGGCCGCGAGGGCAGCAAGGGGCGGCGACGGCGGTGCTCGGTCCGGGCGAGAGAGAGGGAGCAGAGGAGAGAACGAGGGAGAGGGAGAGAGCGAGGGGGTCCAGGGGGTTCGGGGAGGCGTGGCGACACATGGAGGCGTCCCGGCAGCGGGACGCAGCAGCCAGCAGGAGGTGGCCGTCGGCATCGCTTGGCCTTCGCCACGCCTCGCCTCTGCCTTCAGCGAAGGGAGGCAGACAACAGTGAGGCGGTGGTGGGCTGGGCCACCACCGGGCCAATGAGGGAGGGAAGAAGGCTGGGCAGTTCGTGGGCCAGTAAGCCAGTCTGATTTACATTCCTTTTATTGTTTTCTGTTTACTGTTTTGTTTTAAATCTTTTGCCACTGCTTTTGAATTTAAAACAATTCAAACAATGTCAAAACTCCTCTGAATATGTTTATTACGCTAGATGGACTTTTCCAAAAGCTCATAAAATATTTCAGGGTATTTGAAATTATATTCTAATTATATGAATATAATTCAAATTCAAATAGCTAATGATTTAAATTCAAAATCCCAAGATTAATTCCTTATAAATGTTCAATATTTTGTTTGGGACCAGAACCCTTGCCAAAAATTATCAAACATTTAGGAAGGACATTTTGGGAACATTGAATGAGATTTTAGGGGTTTGCCCTCCTTTTATTTAAATTTTGAGGCTTCCAAATCTCCTCAATTCAAGTTTCAAAAAATTTTAAACATGATGCAACATGAAGGCTAGCCTAGTGCATGCCAGGACTAGGGATGTGACAGATCGAGAAATAGGTCAAGTGTATTTGCTCCCTTGTAATCAAAACCCAAGCAATACAACTAGAAGCAGCACGTAGGCTTTTACCTCATTGAGAGGGGCCGAACCTGGGTAAACACCTTGTGTCCTTTGTCCCGTTCAACCCCTTCAAGCTAACTATGTTGCGATGGCTCCACACCTAAGTCCTTTTGCTAGGACATCTGCCGTGACAATTTCACGACAGTTGGCGCCCACCGTGGGGCCAGAGCACGGTGGTTTTGAGTTCTTGAAGGGCGGCTTCTCAAGGATCAAGGGATACGCCATGGGCCAGATGACAAAGAGCTGTTGTAGTAACATCTATATCGACGATGCTGGCTGTGGTCCCGAGGCCAATTCAATAGAGTACGGGCACCAGGCCCCCTTCGGCAAAATTCACATCTTCATCGGCAAAATTGGCGAGTCAGAGCCTGAGTCGGACGCCTGCACCGACACCATTTAGTCGGCTCGGTGTGCGAGACCCGCCAAGGTCCAACCCGACCGGAAGCGTGCTTTCGTTGGCTTTGTTCATGGGGTGGAGCTTGAGGAAGGTTCTGTGTCTGGTGGAGAGACAACCATCTATTCAGGTGATGAGTCGTCAACCGGCGAAGCCAAGTCGATGTATCAACTTCAAGATGGCGGGCTTGGGGGCTATTCCGATGGTGACAGTATTCCGGAACCCTATGAGCCGCCGAGCAGAGCTGCAATCTTCATGGCCAGCACGCAACCAGTGTTACAATCATCAACCGTTGCAGCCATGACATCTAGTTCAACTGCTGCTGCAACGGCTAGTGTGAACGGTTCTGCATGTCCGCCGGCTCAAGTCTTATCTAAACTCCTCGATGCTTTAGCGAGTCTCTTGGCTACAGACGTGACTCCGGTGACTCAAACACAGCATAATGCAGAGGTTGCAAAATTGCGAGATGAGGTGGCCAAGGCTCGAGAGGATCTGGAGGCACAAAATGTCAGGATGGCCTTAGAGTGAGCTGCCCTAGAGGCCGAGTCACAACGGATAAGGGAAGAGGCCTTTTCTTGAGCCTGGACCAAAACGCGTCAAATGTTGTTCTATGAAGGAGACACCAGAGCCGTCTACCTCTGTAGTTTGAAGCGAGGAATCTTTTCAATGCACCTGGGGCAGGAACAAGTAACCCGCTCGATGTGACCCGGACTTCTGAGTCACCTGTGACCGAGGCGGCGGTGCAGCCTCGTATGACAGGCCCACCTCGTATGGACTTGACCCCTCCATGGCGAGTGCCAACACCCCCGGGTCATTATTCCAACCCACTGGATAATATGATTGCCGCGGCTTCTCGGCTGCCGGCTCTTCCTGTAGAAGGTGAGTCTCCCACTACGATTGAGACCTGGAACGTTGTGGAACTTCTTCAAATGGTGGTGTCTCAACAGGCAGCTTACTCATATAGCCGTGATTGAATTCACTCAACTCCACGCCTCAGTCGATGTTACAGCCGGCGCATTGAATCACGGGTGGTTCCAGCAGCGAGCGGCATCATAACCCACCCCGTGGGCATGACCCGCCGCATGAATGATAACAGTGTTCAGGCCCTTATGGATCAGGCTAGGGCACATCAAGAGGCGGAGCTGGTGGCTCAAAGCTCAATTAGCGGCTCATCAACGGCTTCAGTTGAATCCTCCGGTGTCTATGGAGGCGGGGATGACTTCCAAGACAGTGGGTGTGCCATGCCTTGTACCAGCTCTTCGCAATGAGCGGTTGCCTACGGACTTTAAGGGCCCTCGAAAGGTGCCCAATTACACAGCTGATCAAGCTCCCGAGGCTTTGATTGAGAGCTATGAGCAGGCTATGGAGATGTTAGATCTTAACGATGTTGTATGCGCCAAGTACTTCACCATGATGCTGGATGGGCCAGCTCGAACCTAGTTGAAGGGATTACCCCCCAATTCTATCAATTCATGGGCTAAGCTGAAGGCGCGCTTTATTAAGAATTTTAAAGACACATGTAAGCGGGCCCTGTCGATCATTAGTGTGGATGCTTGTGTACAACAAGAGGATGAATCAGCCAACCACTGCATTCGTCGGGTTTCCGCCATTATCCATTCATTGGATAGCATCAATGCCGGCTCTGTTGTTCTAATTCTGGAGAAAAAATGCCATTTCACCTCTCTTAAGCAGAAGTTAGGGCAGCTTAAATGTCACTACAATGACATGGGGGAGCTCATGGCGGCTCTCATCAAATACTCCAACTCTGACAACACTACGGACCCTGGGTCTGATCAGGAGAAGTCTAACAAGGGAAAGAAGAACGCCAATGGAAAAGGACAGCAGCAAAATATGACATGGCATAGTCAAGGCAATAACGGTAAGCGCAAGCAAACTTACAGTGGGTCAGATTTTGTGGCCAATACCAGCACATAGAATAGCAATTAGCAACGTAAGGGAAAACCACCACAGTTTGGAGGGCCAAAGTTGAACCTTCAGGTGATGTTGAACCTGCCTTGCCCAAAGTGCAGTCTTCCAAATAAACAGTCCACTCATATGTGGAAAGATTGTTTTATCATGAAGGAATACAAGAACTCCAGCTTTCATCAGGACCACAATAACAATAATGGCCCGCATGGCGGGTCAGGATCTGACTCACATGGGCCCCGCTTTGGAGGTGGCAGCTCAAATTCCGGGTATCAAGGTCAGGGCAATCAGGGCAGTTATAGCTAGTAGCCCAGTCAGGGTAATCAACAACTAAATTCAGGGTATCAGAATAATCCAAAGCAGCTTAATAGTGGCCAATACCATGTTTTCACCACTAGTCTGTGCAAGCTAGATCGGAAGGTTCATAAACGAGCGGTAATGACAGTTGAGCCGACAGTGCCTCAATACTTACGATGGTCAGAGCAGCCAATTGTATGGAGCCGTGAGGATCAACCGCCCCGGGTTGACAATCCGGGTCAGCTGGCATTAGTGGAAGCCCCTCAGGTCGGAGGTTACAAGTTCACTAAGGTGCTTATGGACGGAGGCAGCAGTATCAATATCCTTTATTATGATACCTTTCGCCGTATGGATTTGACTGACAAAGATCTTAAGCCGTCCTCTGTAGTCTTTCATGGTGTGGTGCTTGGTAAGTCGGCATACCCGGTTGGTAAGATTTCCTTGGAAGTAGCTTTTGGCCATGACTATGATTAACATGGCAGAAACATTGTGGTTTCAAGAGGTTAAAATCAAAAGCCCCTATCATGCTCAGTTTGGAAGGCCGGCTTACGCCAAGTTTATGGCATGGCCTTGTTATGTGTATCTGCGGCTTAAGATGCCGGGTGGCAAGGGTACCATCACAGTATATGGTGACAGGAAGATAGCCTTGGAATGTAAATAAGGTGATGCTGCCTATGTTGAGTCTGCTTGTGCCATGGAGGAACTTAAGTTTTATAAAGACAATGTTGACCCGACTGATATGATTCCATTAAAGAAGCCAACCACAGAGCATGACCCTTTGTTGAAGTTTAAATCGGCGGATGATATCAAGCAGGTTGATTTTGTTCCTGGCGACTCATCTCAGCAATTCACTATCAGTGCCAATATGGTTCCGAAATAGGAAAGCGCACTCACTGAGTTCATCCGTGAGAACCGGGACATCTTTGCATGGAAGCCTTTAGACATGCCGGTGTACCGAGAGAACTTGCTGAGCACACTCTCAATATGATCCCAAATTTAAACCGGTCAAGCAATTCCTTCGTCCTTTTAATGAGGGGAGATGTAAGGCCATTGGAGAAGAGGTGGCCCATCTCTTAGCAGCCGGGTTCATCGTTGAAGTTTTTCACCCTGAGTGGTTGGCTAACCCGGTGCTAGTACTTTAGAAAAATGGCACTTGGCGTATGTGTGTGGATTCCACAGACCTTAGTAAAGCTTGTCTAGCTGATCCTTTAGCTCTTCCCCGTATTGATCAGATCATAGATGCTACATCGGGTTGTGGGCATTTAAGCTTCTTGGATGCTTAATCTGGTTATCATCAGATTAAGATGGTAGTTAAAGAACAAGAGAAGACAGCTTTTATCACACCTTTTGGAGCTTTTCTGCCATGTGTTTATGCCTTTTGGGCTTAGGAGTGCCCAGGCGACTTATCAGTGTCCAGAACTATCTCCATAATCAGATTGGACGTAACGTTCATGCTTATGTGGATGTTATTGTTCTGAGATCTAGAAAGAAGGAGACTATGTTAGATGATCTAAAAGAAACCTTTGATAATCTCTGGGTCTACAAAATGATGCTTAACCTGGCCAAATGTGTTTTTGGTGTGCTTGCAGGCAAGCCCTTGGGTTTTTTGGTCTCTGAGAGAGGTATTGAAGCTAACCTAGAGAAAATCAAAGCTATCACTTAATTGGCTAAGCCGGCATGTATCAATGATGTCCAGTGTTTGGCAGGTCGTATTGCATCTTTAAGTCGATTTATAAGCCGCCTGGGAGAGAAGGCTATTCCTCTGTACTAGATGATGAAGAAAACAGATCATTTTGTCTGGAGTGATGCTGCTAATGAGGCATTTGAAGCGCTTAAAAAATAGTTAGCTGAGCCGCCAGTTCTTGCAGCTCCTATTGAGAAGGAGCCTTTACTTTTATATGTGGCTGCTAACAGCAGAGCCGTCAGTGTGGCAGTTGTAGTGGAACGAAAAGAGACGGGTAAAGAGTATCCAGTCAAAAGGCCGGCTTATTACGTTAGTGAGGTCTTAATTGAGTCTAAGCAGTGATACCCACATTGGCAGAACCTAGTGTATGGGGTGTTCATGGCCAGTCGCAAGCTAGAGCATTATTTTCTTGGTCATCCCATTATTGTGGTCAGCTCTACTCCCTTAGGAGATATTATTCAGAATAGAGAGGCCACAGGCCGAGTGGCCAAGTGGGCCATTGAGCTTGGACCCCATGGTCTGAAATATATGTCAATGACAGCTATCAAGTCTCAAGCTCTCGTGGATTTCATCAACGAATTGATAGAGTTGCAGACGCCTGAGGAGAAACCTGATAATACATATTGGACTATTCATTTTGATGGGCCCAGGAAATTGGAAGGCTCGGGGGCTGGAGTTATTTTGACTTCCCCATGAGGTGACAAGTTTTTTTATGTTTTAAGGCTGATGTTTCCCTATACAAACAATGCAGCTGAATATGAGGCCATGCTTCATGGCCTAATGGTGGCCACAGAGATCAATTTAAGCCGGGTAAGGTGCTTTGCCGACTCAGATTTGGTGGCTGGGCAGGTCTCTGGCACTTGGGATTCTAAAGACCCACTCATGGCGGCTTATCGTCGGGCGGTTGATTATATCGTTGGTCACTTCAAAGGTTATCAGCTGAAGCATCTAGACCGAAGGAAGAACGAGGCGGCTGCTGCTTTGAGCCGGCTTGGGTCGCTACGTAAGCCAGTACGCCCTAATGTTTTCTTGATGTATTGAATAATGCTCAGTTAAGCTACCATCCGAAGATCTTGCTATTCCTGACCCGGAGCCACAGTTGGTGGCGGCTCTCCATGTCATCCCGGATTGGACAATTACCTATTTGGCTTATATGACCCAGGGAGAGTTACCTGAGGATGAAACTTTGGCCAGGCAGATAACCCGGCGGTCTAAGTCTAGGACTATTGTCAATGGCGAGTTACACCGATGTAGCATCACAGGCGTGTTCCAACATTGTGTTTCTCCTAAAGAGGGCCGTGAGATTGTAAGGGAAATCCATGAAGGAGATTGTGGTCATCATGTCGGCTCTAAATCTCTGGTGGATAAAGCTTTTCGCCATGGATTTTATTGGTGACGACTCATGTTGATGCAGAAGATCTGGTTAGCAAGTGTGATGGCTGTCAGAAATTTTCTAGACGGGCTCACGTGCCGCCTCAAGAATTGAGGATGATTCCAATTACTTGGCCGTTTGCAGTCTGGGGGCTTTATATGGTTGGGCCTTTCAAGAGGTGTAAGGATAAGAAGACCCACCTTTTGGTGGCGGTTGACAAGTTTACCAAGTGGGTTGAGGCAGAGCCGGTCAGTAAGTGCGATGCGGAAACGACGGTTCAATTCATAAGGAAGTCATCTTTCATTTTGGCTACCCTCATAGTATCATAGCTGATAATGGCACTAATCTTTCTAAGGGTGCTATGAGAGAATTCTGTCAACGAGAGCATATTCGTCTTGATGTTTCATCAATGGCTCACCCACAGTCTAATGGTGAAGCTGAGAGGGCCAATCAGGAAATCTTGAAAGGTATAAAGCCCCGGCTTATGGTTCCTTTACAGCGGACGCCAGGTTGTTGGGTTGAGGACTTACCCTCTGTAATTTGGAGTATCAATACTACTCCCAACAGGTCGATAGGCTACACGCCCTTCTTCATGGTCTACGGGGCAGAGGCGGTTCTTCCAAGCGATATCCGTCATGACTCGCCCCGCATGGCGGCTAACATTGAAGATGTTAATAAAATAGCACGTCAGGATGCGCTTGATGTGTTGGATGAGGAGCGTGACCTTGCGGCGGCTCGTTCGGCCATATACCAGCAAGATTTGTGTCGCTATCGTAGCCTCCAGGTTAAGACCCGGACCATTCAAGAAGGAGATTTGGTGCTCCGATTGATCCAGGATCAAACAGATATGCATAAGTTATCCACACCTTGGGAAGGAACTTTTGTGGTCAGCAAGAATCTGAACAACGGTTCATACTACCTCATTGATATTCGAGAACACAAGGTGTCAGGGAAAATAGACAGGGGTATGCATTTTCCCCTGACTCGTGCATGGACAAGCCAAGGCCAAATCAAAGTACAAGAGACCAAGAACTTCGAAGAACCAACATGCACATCAAGAGGACCAAAGTCAAGCCAGAGAAGCAAGATACCACCAGGAGAAAAGCCTCCCTTGCCGGGTAGGCGAGCTCGACAAGGACGGGGCCACCCCCGGAAGAAGACGTCCAAGACGTCCCGGCAGGGCCTGCCGGGACTCGCGAGGGCCAAAACCGCCTCACCAACTACTCCGCCGCGACCCATGTTGTCAATCAGTGCAGTGTCAAGCCGCAAAGTGACTAAATGGCAGCCAGTCACCACATAATGGCCTCTTTCTCCAGGAAATGCCTACAGATGACTGTCGGCGTTCTGGGAACAGGGGTCCCCAGACTTGCCTGCCTGCGGCCCGCAGCGTGGCTCCACTAGCGGCCCAGTATGGCCCGTCTTCACCAGCAAACGCTCAAGACCCTCGCGAGGGGCCAAGCCTCGCGAGGCGGACGGTGCAAGACCTCCTCGGGAGCGGCCTCACCATGCTGGCTCGCGAGGGGCAGAGAGATCAAGGCAAGGCGAACCTCGCGAGGTTCCAATGACGTAAGCCATGACGACCAAAGGCGGCGGCGCCAGACGCATGATGTCCTCATTTCCTCTTTGGTGCTAAGGAGGCAAGCGCAGGCGATGAGTACCGAGGCATCAGTCAAAGGCTTCCATATCGATGCAACGAGACCAAGACCAGTAGGACGGCAGGACGAAGGTCACCGTGGATCCCAAGACGGCGTCACCGCCAGAGCCTTTGGCGGGTGAAGACCACCTTTAGTCAGGATAGCTTGTACTAGTTGTCCCCTTCAAATTGCCCTTGTGGCATCCCTTCCCGCTCAATATTTGGGAAGAGGACCAGGGCCTCTATAAATAGGACTAGCCACCACAGCAGGAGGCAACTGATTCGAATCATCCTCACACACACCAAGCACAAGAACACCTCGCCTCAGGAGGCTGTCCTTCCCCTTGTACTGTTCATCCTCAGCCCAGGAGGCAATCCACCACACCACACTGGAGTAGGGTATTACACCACAACGGTGGCCCAAACCAGTATAAATCTCATGTCTCTTGTGTTGCGAGTTCGTCGAGCTAGGATTTGAGATCGTGGCGAGGCTGAGGGCATGATTAGGTAGGGGGAAATCTTCTTACGCACCCCAGTGTTTGAACCTCAAGGGTTTTGCCGGAACCCGAAATCCGAGATTTGGCGCGCCAGGTAGGGGTGCGCCGAAGCTTTCTTTCCGTCGATCCGCGTCCTGTCGCTTCGCCGTCTCCATGGTGGACGCTTTCCGAGCTCGCGCTGTGCGCCGGGCCGCCCTCGCCGCCCGCGTTGCTCAGACGGCTCCCGTCGGCGGGCCTGCCCGTCGTTCTCTGTCACCTGCCGCCAAGGCCGCCACCGGCCCAGCGGGAAACGAGCAGCAAGCGTCCTCGCTGCACCCCTCGGTGCGGCGGGACGGCCGCACCGCCACTCCGTCGCTGACCCCGGCCGGCTCATCGTCTCACGCCCGTCGCGCTCCCACGGATGCGCAGGCCGCATTGTGCATGGCACGCGAATTCCTGCGCTACCACCCCACCGACGACCTCTACGAGGACTGGCTGGACCGCATCGCCGAGCTCGTCAGCACCGCAAGGGGCTCCCTTGCCCCCTCCCTGTAGCTGCCTCGCCCTCCGCCAGCTGCGGGCGACGTGGCTCAAGGAGCGCCACCACCACCACCTCCGCACCAAGACGGCGTCCAGGCGCCAAGGCGTGCGGCCCCCGGCGTGACCCGCCGCGTCGGTCGCCCGTGCGCGAAGAAAGAAGCTACCAAGAAGTTCCTCGTCCACAATAAAACGCTCCCACGCTCCCAACGACAAGACTGTGCGCCTCCTGCGATGGCGTTGCGTGGAGATCAAGGGCAGGCTCCACATAAGCAAAGGGTCCTGGTGGCCACCGCGGTCTACCATGCCTTCGCTCCTGAGCTGCGTAGCGTCGCATGGCCGGGCAAGTTCAAGCCAGACCTGCCTCCACGCTACGACGGCACCCCCGACACCGCGGAGTTCCTACAGCTCTGCGAGCTGAGCATCGAGGCGGCCAACAGCGATGAAAAAGTCATGGCGAACTGGTTCCCCATGGCTCTCAAGGATGGTGCCCGCTCATGGCTCCTGAACCTGCCTCCAGGCTCCATCTCCTCCTGAAACGAGATGCGCGACCGTTTTGTCGCCAATTTCCAGGGCACTCGCAACCGCCCTCCGGCCGCAGGTGACCTACGCCGTGTCAAGCAGCAGCCAGGGGAGACCCTCCAGAAGTACATCCAGCGCTTCAAAAACGTTCGCCACAAGATCCCAAGGTGACTGACGAGGTCATCATCTCCGCGTTTTTCGATGGCGTCTACGACGTCAAGATGAAGGAGGAGCTTGCCATCCACTAGGAGATGTGCATGTCCTTGGAGTTGTTCAACCTGGCGACCAAGTGCGCAAGGGCTGTGGAAGGGCGCCTTTCCCTCCTCAAGCTCCTAGCTGCCGACCTGGAGGAGAAGAAAGCCAAGGCCAAGGACGTGAAGCGCAAGGGAGTGGCCGTACTCATGGCGGAACCAGACACAAAGCACGGCCGGGACCAGCCCAAATCATCCAAGAGCAGTCGGCCATTCTGCACCTTCCACAATGTTCACAGCCACAACACCAACGACTGTCAAGAGCTCAGGGCCATTTGAGATGGACGCCTCGGTTGACGCCCCGAGTGCAACGACCGGGGCTACGGCCAAGGAGGAGGACGTGGCGGAGGACGCTGGGACGACCGTGACCCTTGCCAGGAGTGGAATCACCGGCCTGGTGAGGACCGCTGGCAGGACCAGCCTTGTGAGGGCGCCTGGAGGGATCAGCCTCGCGAGGACCAGCCTTAGGGCAATGCTGGGCTTCCTCCGCTACCGCCACCACCAAGAAGGAACGACGACCACCATCAGGACGAGGGGCTGGGGCTTCAGAACCGCTGGCGCTATCGCCGCATCTGGCGGAGCTCAAGCATGACCTCTCAGCGAATCTTCAAGCAGTTTGCTTGCGAGGTGAACGCGGTCCTCCGCAGACTCGAGGCCACGTGCCCGCTTAGGTGGTCCAAGTGCGCCATCACCTTCAGTTCAGCAGATCAACTCAAGTGCGCGGCCACCGCTGGCGCCCTCCCGATGCTTTGCTGCCCTGTCATCAGCAATGTACAAGTCACCAAGACCCTCATCGACGGCGGTGCAGGGCTTAACGTCCTGTCCGTCGAGATGTTCGACAACCTTCAAGTGCCCTACGATTAGCTTCAGCCTACCAAGCCCTTCTCAGGAGTGACCGATGGTTCCACCACGCCGATAAGGAACGTCCACCTCCGTGTCACCTTCTGACAACGCGACAACTACCGCACCGAGCTCATCAACTTTGACATCGCCCACATCCGTCTGCCATACAATGCCATCCTCGGGTATCCGGCCCTGGCCAAGTTCATGGCAGTGACACACCACGGCTACAACGTCCTGAAGATGCCAGGAAGCGGCGGGATCATCACAGTCCCCTGCGAAGAAAGAGATGTGGTGTGCTCCCTCGAGCGCGCCTTCCAAGCAGCGTCAATCGAAGATCCCTACAACAATGCAGCACAGTACCCTCCTGAGGTCGTCCCCAAGAAGAAGAAGCAGCTACTCCGCTCAGGGCCTTAGGAGAGCGGCACCGCAAGTGGAGCCACGTCAGGATCAGCGCCCGTGCCTGGGGCGCCTCCCTCCCTCACATAGGAAGGCGCGCCCGGCGCCCTCCTCGGAGGGGCTCGGGGGCTCTCTTCTGGAGGGCCTCCGACCCTGTCAACATCATGAGGGAGGTGTGCTTCGCAGCATGTTTCCCTCAGGAGGACACCGGACGAGGAGCGCCCGGCGCTCAGGAGTTCATTGCCAAGACCACTCAGGAACTACAGGATGCAAGAGCCATGCGCGGCGACCGCCACTCACCTGGCGCGCTCCCCATCCAGACGAGGATGGTGGGCTGCACATCTGCATCGACATCCCAGGGCTCAACAGGGCCGCATCTCACGAGCTTTTCTCGCCTTCGCGCGTGGGACGCTGCGAGGGCCCGCCTCACAGCTACGTTCGCATGCCTTTTGGCCTACCGAGCGTGGCTTCCGCTTTCCGGCGCAACCTGCGGAGCATCCTGGCGGCTCAGGAGGCCAGGCATCACGCGGTCCTGGCGGAGATGGAGATGGTCCTCAAGGAACCACCTGGACCTCTGGAGCCTCCCGAGGCTCAGGACCCCGTTGGCTCGTGAGGAGCAGCCCCTTCACCACACGTCTTCAGCTGCCCCAACATTCCTTCAACAACATAACCAGGTGAAGTTTTCCAAGTTTATTTAGCTGGGAGCGCCCCTCGGGCTGCATCATTCCCAGGTCGCGTGGGTCCGTCCCTGTGGCATGTATCCCTTTACATCTTTAGCTTACTCTGTTGGGGGCGCCCCTCGGGCTGCATCATCCCCAAGCCGCTCGGGTCCAGCCCAGTGGCATGTATCGTTCTTGTACTTACCTAAGTTAGCTCACCTTCCATGCATAATCTATCTATGGTTATCACCTACTTGATTGCCGCCCACCATGGGAGCCGCGCGCCGATCGTCTTTCTTCAGGCCGTTCACATAAGAAGGCTAGGCACAACGTCTGTGCTCGGGTCCGTCCTTGCAGTGCCGATAAATCCAACGGCTTAGCCCTGTCTGGCAGGTCGGCCCCGTTCACGTCACCTCCTGGGGTTGCTGGTGCTTGGTCTTCTCACGCGATAACCTCAGGAGATTCGTTCGGCACATGTTGTCTAACCATCTGGTAGGACCACCACAGCCATCAAGAATCAAGACCAGGCGCAACCTGCCTTGAGGTAGGGCCTCGTGAGTCCCGCGCTGGCTCTCGAGTGCCCACACACACCTCGTCTAGCCCTGCCGTGCAAGCCACGTGTCAAGGCGGGGCTATACACGCCCCGGGGCTCTCCGCAGTAGGGAGTCCCCTCCCACGTTCCAGTGGAAGCACCACGCTCCGCGCTGGCCGTCGACACTTCTGAGGAGCAGCTATGCCCGTGCAAGTGCGGAAGCACTATGCTCCGCGCTGGTGCTAAACAACTGAGGGCGGCCTCGCGGCCGTATCAACCTCAGGGAGCCCTTGAGCTTAGTGTCTGGCCTCATCGCAACACCTCCCCTCGGGAGAGTCGCACGAGGGGGCTGGGCACGGGGGTTGTGCTTGGGTCACGCCCAAGCATACGCCACCCAGCCAGGTCCCCCGGACCTAGTCGTCGCATGCCCCTCACGAGCTGAGCCTCGGCGAGGACAAAGGTATGAAGGTCATTTGAGTGTCAAGGGGGACTCCTGAGCATCGTGACTCAGGAGCCTAACTGGCCACGTAGCCCCTCACTCCTTGGTCTCGTCCTGGTGATCCGGACGACCCAACAACGGCTGAGGTATGCATGGGCTCGGGCTTTGCCGACATAGAATGTAAAGCAAATGGGAAGGAAATCGCAAAATCTCAAAGCAAATATTACAAGACATATTGTTCTCCGAGTATCAAACGCAAGTTTAAACGCCTCCATGAGGCACGGTACATGTTGCAGGAGTTTAAATAGGAAAGGAGCTGCAAGCAGGTCATCCCTGGACACCGCCGGCAACCGCAAGAGGCGCTCCTTCCTTGGTGGCGTGGCCTTCACCTGTACCACTGGCCGGGGCTGCAGGATTAGTAGCATCGCCGGTCAAAGGCGTGGGAGCAAAGGCGTGGAACTTCTTCAGCAGGGCCTCCACCTGACCCTTCACGACTATGGCAGCGGCTGCGTAGTGCTCGTCGTCCACAAGCTCCAGCAGCTCGTCAAGGCGGGCGGCAAGATCACGCATATGGAGGTGGCTGAAGACGCGCATCAGCGCAGTTGAAGAAAGGACGTGAGCCTCTTCCTCTGCCATGGGGCCGATGACGCTCACGACTTCCTCAAGCGCCTCGACCAAGTAGGGAAGCAGCTAGGCGGGGCCCTCCTCGTCGGTGGTCAGCAAATTCTCCAAGCCCTTCTCATAGAGTGTCTTCCGTGCCACGCGAGACCTCTCCTCGAGGAGCGCGAAGGCCGCACGGTCCTCGGATAGAACCTTTGCCTTGGCGTCAAGTTCGGCTTCCTACGCCTTCACCTTCCACTCCAGCTCCTCCAATCGGCCGCGCTCAGTGGCCTGCGCCTTCGCCGACTGCTCCAGCTCGGCATCGCGACCCTTGATGGCATCTTCCCGAGCCTTCCTCTTCTCCTCCTCCACCTTGCGGCTACGAGCTTCTTCTTCACGCTCCTTGCGTAGGGTCTTCAGCTCGGCCTCCAGCGCCCGGCAACGATCCTGGGCGGCCTCGACGTCCTTGGCGCCGCCATGAAGGCTTGCTGCTTGGGCGGCAGCCTGCTTCTCCTTCTCGAAGGTCGTCGTGGCCTGGCTCAGCGCCGCCTGAACGGACACGTCGGAATGGAGCCAGCCAGAGACTAGCTCCAGGCGCCCAGCCACCAGGTGGGGGTCAGCGCCCTGAAGATCTTCTCGCAGCCAGGTCATCTCGGAAAGAGCGCGCTCCAAGATGTCAGGGGAGGCGGAAGGACCTGGAATCAGCGGTGCAACGTGAGGAGGAGGAGAAGGTCTTGTCACCATAGCCTGGGAGACTGGGGGCTCCTGAGCCTTGGAGACCTCAACAGCCGAGCCGGACACTGGTGCCTCTGGAGCCGGCGGGGCCACGTGGGCTGACTCCTCCCGATGATTCTCCCCCAGGCCTCGCAAAGACGACCGAGCTGGAGAGGCATGACCACCAATGCTGCCCTTCTCCACGGAGGGAGATGCAGCCGGACCAGGCAGGCTAGTCTCGAGCAGCACCACCGCCTCCTCCTTCCTCTTCTTCGCTGCAGGCGTTGGCCTAATTGCACAGCGGAGAAGCGTCAAGGTCAAGGAGTAGAAGCAAGAACGAAACAAGGCAAGAGCACTTATTGGTCCACCGCGGTGTAGTCCACCCTCCTCTTGCTAAGCTTGAAGCCCGATAGCCTCCCAGCCCGGGGCGCGGGCGCACAGGCTCCAGGGGCAGAGGAAGGAGCAGCAGACAGGCCAGAAGCAGCCCCAGGCGGTGTCAGAACAGGAGCGTCATCTCGGGAAACCAACGCCGACCTACCCTTCGCCGGGATCACGGGCGGCTCCCCCCTCTGGAGGTCATCGGTCTCATCGTCGTCATCAGGAGTGCAGAGGAGGTCAGCCTTACGCAAGGGGGAGATCTCCCCCATCCCTTCGGGGGTCGCCTCCGAGTCGCGCTCCTCGTCTTCCTCCTCTTCCTCCTCCTTGCGAGAGTCGTCAGAAGACACCTCCACTGGCACCGTCGTAGCCGGGACCACAGGAGGCGCTGGCGGCACCAGCCCACGCCCATCAAAGGTCGGCCTGGCAGCCACGACCTGTGCCTCCTTCTTGCGAAGGAACAAGGGAATGAAGGCACTCGGTGGGTATTCCTAGTCGTCTCTGACCAGGAGGCGGAGAGCCAAAGCCAGCTCTTCGTCAGGCAAGGCTTCCGGGCTCAAGCGAAGCTTGTCTTCTTCGCCCCCAAGCCTCCATAAGGCACGACGTCTGGCGCTGAAGCGGGGCCACACGCAGCATCCGGAATTCCCTCAGGAGCATGGCCCCTGTCACCTTTGCTGCCTTCGCGTTTCCCGGCTTCAGGTCGGTGTTCATCTTCTCCAGCACTGACTTCGCCCGGTCATCAGTGAGCTTCGCACCAGACCACCCTGCGTTGGACTGGGGCATCTCCGTTGGTAGCACCAAGCATGGGTGGACGTACTTGGCGTCCATCATGACCCACTTGCTCCTGAAGCTGTCGGCCTTCTTCCCAGCCTTCGAGATCGAGTTGGCCTTGCGGGCCACGATGAAGTTGGCGCACCCGGAGGTACGACCATCATCGATGCGAAGGAAGAAGAAGTGGCACAGAAGAGCCACAGACGGCATCACGCCGACATACGCCTCGCAGTAGAAGGTGAAGATTGATAGAAGGAGAACATAGTTGGGATGAAGATGCAGCGCCTGCAGCCCGTAATGGCCAAGGACCTCATAGAAGAAGTCAGAGAAGGGGGGAACAAGCCCTGCGACGACACTGCTTATAAAGAAGGGGCAGAAGGTGCTTCACGCGGGCTCCGGCATGGCAGAGCTAGCCCGGAGCTCGGTCTTCCCCCTCTCGTTGCTCTCTCCTGCCGTCAGTAGGCGCGTGACCGCGAGGTTCTTCTTTGAGACATTGGGCGCATCCAGAGCCGGCTCGTACCAGGCGGGCAACGAAGAAACCTTAACCTTCTAGGGCGCCATTGGTCGCTGATTCGGAAGGGGATGGGAGTAGATCTGGAGATTTCGGAATCGAGGGGCGAGAAAGGGGATCTGGAGGAAGGCGGAAGAAAGCAATGAAGGCAAGCGTAGCCCGCGCCAGCCTTTTGTAAGACGGGCAGTTGCCGAGGCAGCGTGGGGAAGCGGAGGCGCCCACGCCCAATCAATCGCCACGCGTCGACCAAGGCCACAGTCTGTTGGCACCCGCGGCGCTCCGCACCTGCACTTTGGCTTCGCCTCTAAGCCAACTCCGAGCGCGCCTTGGGGCCGGGTGCTACTGTCGGTGTTCTGGGAACGGGGGTCCCAAGACTTGCTTGCCTGCGGCCCACGGCGTGGCTCCACTCACGGCCCAGTACGGCCCGTCTTCACCAGCAAACGCTCAAGACCCTCGCGAGGGGCCAAGCCTCGCGATGCGGACGACGCAAGACCTCCTCGGGAGCGGCCTTACCTGGCTGGCTCACGAGGGGTGGAGAGATCAAGGCAAGGCGAACCTCGCGAGGTTCCAATGACATAAGCCATGATGACCAAGGCCAGGCGGGCGCCAGCGCGCACAGTGTCCTCCTTTCCTCTTTGGTGCTAAGGAGGCAAGCGCAGGCGATGAGTATCAAGGCATCAGGCAAAGGCTTCCTATCGGTGCAACGAGACCAAGAACAGCAGGACGGCAGGACGAAGGTCATCGTGGAGCCCAAGACGGCGTCACCACCAGAGCCTTTGGCAGGCGAAGACCACCTGTAGTCAGGATAGCTTGTACTAGTTGTCCCCCTTCAAATTGGCCATTGTGGCATCCCTTCCCGCTCAATATTTGCGAAGAGGACCAGGGCCTCTATAAATAGGACTAGCCACCACAATAGAAGGCAACTGATTTGGATCATCCTCACACACACCAAG
The DNA here is from genome assembly GCA_021605145.1 of Aegilops bicornis. Taxonomy (NCBI): domain Eukaryota; kingdom Viridiplantae; phylum Streptophyta; class Magnoliopsida; order Poales; family Poaceae; genus Aegilops; species Aegilops bicornis. Next base: position 367,834,900 of record CM038674.1, on the reverse strand, counting down.
CACAAGAACACCTCGCCTCAGGAGGCTGTTCTTCCCCTTGTACTGTCCATCCTCAGCCCAAGAGGCAATCCACCGCACCACACTGGAGTAGGGTATTACACCGCAACAGTGGCCCGAACCAGTATAAATCTCGTGTCTCTTGTGTTGCGAGTTCGTCGAGCTAGGCTTTGAGATCGCGGCGAGGCCAGGGGCATGATTAGGTAGGGGAAAATCTTCGTGCGCACCCTAGTGTTCGAACCTCAAGGGTTTTGCCGTAACCCAAAATCCGACAATGACACCGGTCCGGCGACGTGTCAAGCGAGAAGGCGTGGAGCTGGGAAGATAGCCCGGCAAGGCTTGCCGGGCAACCAATGACATGACATTGAGTGGTGCATTTAAAGCACCTGTCAGCCTGCAGAGTTAGGTATGATAGCACTGTTTGCTATCTTATCAGTGCATAATGACTACTTTGCCATTGTGGTAACCCCTTAATCTATAAAAGGAGGCCTATGGCACCCCTAGAAAGGGTTAGAAGTTAGGATAACTCACACCCCCATACGCGCGTAGCCACTGGTGCCCCTGCCGGGCAAGTGTACTACGCTCTACCACCACTCTTCCACTATCAATCCACCAAAGCATGAGTATGGTTTTACGCCTCGCGGCGGCCTAGACCTCGGTAAAATTGCCTGTGTGATCTCTATCGTGCTGCCCCACACTCGTCTCCTCTTTTTGCAACGCGACGTCCCCCTGCTGAACCAGCAAGGGGCCTCCGGTCCCATAGGTGGCCGTGGTTTCCCATGACATCTTTGGCGCGCCAGGTAGGGGGCGCAGGTTGCGCGAACCTGAAGGCGTGTTTAGCGCGCTCTATACATGGTCGCCCGCTCGAAGCTTCTGGCCTTTGCGGCGCCCATGAAGACACGGAAACTAAGAGGGGTCATCTCCGCGCCATATTGATCGTCTCCACGCCTAGCCGTAGCCACGGCTTCGTTGAAGATCGTTGCTGGTGGGAATATGCTCATCTCAGCGGCCCATATGGCATGCCCGTCGTTCAGGCGCCGTTCGAAGAAAGGGGACAAAGACGTGTGGGCATGAGCTCCCTCCTTCCTGCCCCTTCCCTTTGTTAGCAGTCGAGCCGTTTTAGCACTGGCATCGTCAATGTCTATGACTACCACACGACGCTTGGTCCAGTATTTCCCCTATTTCCGGAAATCCTCAGTAAAGCGCTAGTGTGAATCCATAGATTGATGCCTCGGCAAGCGTCCTTCGACAAGGCTGCCTGCATTTGCCTGATCCATGCGATGGCTGCCGCCCGGCCGACTTGAAAGGGAAGCAGAGAAAAAGGGAGGAGGACCAGAGGAACAAAGCAATGTACCCAATGCCCGCTAGCCACGCGAGACACGTGTCGGTCCCTGCCGGGAATGAAGGAACCGCCCGATTGGTTCCCACTCCTCTGGGCGTCGCAAGCATGCCGAGCGTGCACAGCCCGACAGCTGAGAAAGGAGCTTATAATGAAAGCTAAGTCTACATTATCTCTTGTCACTGATGCAACTTTAGATTTTTCGCAGTTGTTTATCCCTTGACTTTAGTGGGTGTTCGTATCATGAAAACTCTCATGTGATGGAACCTTGGCTAGTTTCTTTGATCGCACCATCGTCCTGTCCCGAGCCATGCTCGCAGGCCGAGAGGATGCGTCGAGAGCTACCTAGGAAAAACCTGCCGGGATGCATCCATGCCAAGATGACTGTTAAGGGCCAAACCCTTACGACAATCGCGACAATATGATACCGGCAGGCATCCAGAGCAAAGATAGGGATGGATCATACGAACGCGAACATATAGAGCTCAAAGGGATAAACACGCATTTAAGATTTAACAGAGGATTTCGGTTCCATGCAAACACGAGAGATAAAGTGAATAAACACAAAATATTCGTCATGTTTTCATTATAGGGCAACGCAGTAGCAACAGCGGCCCGATACTTGGTCAGATGATTAGATGAAGCCGTTCAGACGTGAAGGACCCTTTCAGCCCGGGGAGCAGCTTCCTCCTTGGCGGTTGTGATATCAGCGCCCGCTGGCGGCTTTTTGAATCCATCGTCAAGATCGAGGTCCGGATGGCAGCAAGATATTGCTCAAGACCATGAAGATGGCATTGCGCTCAAGTTTCCGAGACTCGGTCTCGAAACGCTCAGCCCTCCCATCTTCTTGCACCTTCAGCTTCTTGATCAGCTCAATGAAGAAGATTCCCAGCTTGACGCTTGGGACCCCGTGCTTGCTGGCCGAGAAGACTGGGCCGTCCATGCCCATCACCACGGCTTGGGCACCAAGACGCTCAGCGATATCGATCAGGCTCTTGATCCAGAGATCGACCTGCTCGAACTGATTCTTCTGCTGGTCCTCTGCATCCTGCCGGAGACGCTTCGTGGTGTCCATATCCCTGGACAGTAGCTGCTGGCGGGACTCAAGGGACTCTGCCGAGCGTTCCAATGTGCCGATTGATAACCCGCAAGTATAGGGGATCGCAACAGTTTTCGATAAGTAAGAGTGTCGAACCCAACGAGGAGCTAAAGGTAGAATAAATATTCCCTCAAGTTCTATCGATCACAGATAAAACTATACGCACGCTTGACGTTCAATTTACCTAGAACAAGTATGAAACTAGAAGTACTTTGTAGGTGTTGTTGGATAGGTTTGCAAGATAATAAAGAGAGCGTAAATAAAAGCTAGGGGCTGTTGTAAGTAAAGAAGCAATAAAGTAAATATAGCGAGTGTGGAAAAGTGGTGGTAGGAGTTGCGAAATTGTCCCTAAGCAATTGACTACTTTACTAGACCGATAGCAAGTATCATGTGGGAGAGGCCACTGCTAGCATGTAATTCCTGACTTGGAATTCTATGCACTTATGATTGGAACTATTAGCAAGCGTCCGCAACTACTAACGTTCACTAAGGTAAAACCCAACCATAGCATTAAGATATATTGGTCCCCCTTCAATCTCGTATGCATCAATTTCTATGCTAGGCTGAAGCTTCTGTCACCCTTGCCCTCCAATACATAGTCCTATCAACATACAACTAACCATATGGTCTGATCCACGCGCGCGCTCATATGATGGGCACCAAAGGGCAGCAACATAACCATAAGCAAATTAAATCAATCATAGCAATTCATCAACCACCGATACGACAGCGAAAATCTACTCAGACATCATAGGATGGCGACACATCATTGGATAATAATATGAAGCATAAAGCACCATGTTCAAGTAGAGGGTACAGCGGGTTGCGGGAGAGTGGACCGCTGTAGATAGAGGCGGGAAGGTGATGGAGATGTTGGTGAAGATGGCGAAGGTGTTGGTGAAAACCGCGGTGATGATGATGGTGGCCACGGCAGCGTTCCGGCGCCACCGGAAGAGAAGGGGAGAGGGGGCCCCTTCTTATTCTTCTTCCCTGACCTCCTCCCTAGATGGGAGAAGGGTTTCCCCTCTGGTCCTTGGCCTCCATGGCATGGGAGGGGTGAGAGCCCCTCCGAGATTGGATCTATCTGTCTGTTTCTCTCTATTTTTGCGCTCTCGTCTGCTGCCCTTTCACCGTTTCGTATATATATGGAGATCCGTAACTTCGATTGGACTGAAACCTTCGCCGTGATTTTTTTCCAAATATTAGCTTTCTTGCGGCCGAAGAAGGGCATCAACCGCCTTACGGGTGGCCCACGAGGGTCAGGGGCGCGCCCCCTGCCTCGTCGTCACCTCGGGCACCGTCTCACGTGGATTTTTCTCCCGGAATTCTCCAAATATTCGAAAAATATTCTCCGTCCGTTTTTATCCCGTTTGGATTCCGTTTGATATGGATATTCTGTGAAACCAAAAACATGCAACAAACATGAACTGGCACTGGGCACTGGATCGATATGTTAGTCCCAAAAAAAGTATAAAAAGTTTCCAAAGTATATGAAAGTTGTAGAATATTGGCATGGAACAATCAAAAATTATAGATACGACGGAGACGTATCAGCATCCCCAAGCTTAATTCCTGCTCGTGCTCGAGTAGGTAAATGATAAAAAAGATAATTTTTGATGTGGAATGCTACCTAGTATAATCTTGATCATGTATCTAATCATGGCATGAATATTAAGACACGAGTGATTCAAAGCAATAGTCTATCATTTGACATAAAAACAATAATACTTCAAGCATACCTACCAAGCAATTATGTCTTATCGAAATAACATAGCCAAAGAAAGCTCATCCCTACAAAATCATATAGTCTGGCTATGCTCCATCTTCACCACACAAAGCATTCAAAATCATGCACAACCCCGATGACAAGCCGAGCAATTGGTTCATACTTTTTAATGCGCTTCAGCCTTTTCAACCCTCACGCAATACATGAGCGCAAGCCATGGATATAGCACTATAGGTTGAATAGCATATGATGATGGAGGTTGTGTGGAGAAGACAAAAAAGGAGAAAGTCTCACATCGACGCGGCTAATCAACGGGCTATGGAGAAGCCCATCAAATTATGTCAATGTGAGGAGTAGGGACTGCCATGCAACGGATGCACTAGAGCTATAAGTGTATGAAAGTTCAAACTGGAAACTAAGTGGGTGTGCATCCAACTTGCTTGCTCATGAAGACCTTGGGCATTTGAGGAAGCCCGTCATCGGAATATACAAGCCAAGTTCTATAATGAAAATTCCCACTAGTATATGAAAGTGATAACTCAAGAGACTCTCTATATGAAGAACATGGTGCTACTCTGAAGCACAAGTGTGGTAAAAGGATAGTAACATTACCCCTTCTCTCTTTTTCTCTCTTTTTTTCTTTTTTTTCTTTTGGTGGGCTTCTTTGGCCTCTTTTTTTTATTTGGGCTTCTTTGGCCTCTTTTATTTATTTTTAAAGTCCGGAGTCTCATCCCGACTTGTGGGGGAATCATAGTCTCCATCATCCTTTCCTCACTGGGATAATGCTCTAATAATGATGATCATCACACTTTTATTTACTTACAACTCAATATTACAACTTGATACTAGAACAAAGATATGACTCTATATGAATGCCTCCGGTGGTGTCTTTGGGATGTGCAATGATCTAGCATAGCAATGGCATCAAAAATGGACAAGCCATGAAAACATCATGCTAGCTATCTTACGATCATGCAAAGCAATATGACAATAAATGCTCAAGTCATGTATATGATGATGATGGAAGTTGCATGGCAATATATCTCGGAATGGCTATGCAAATGCCATGATAGGTAGGTATGGTGGCTGTTTTGAGGAAGATATAATGAGGCTTATGTGTGATAGAGCGTATCGTATCACGGGGTTTGGATGCACCAGTGAAGTTTGCACCAACTCTCGAGGTGAGAAAGGGCAATGCACGGGACCAAAGAGGCTAGCAATGATGGAAGGGTGAGAGTGCGTATAATCCATGGATTCACATTAGTCATAAAGAACTCATATACTTATTGCAAAAGTTTATTAGCCCTCGAAGCAAAGTACTACTATGCATGCCCCTAGGCGGATAGATTGATAGGAAAAGACCATCGCTCGTCCCCGACCGCCACTCATAAGGAAAGCAATGAAAGAACACCTCATGCTCCGACTTTGTTACATAACGGTTCACCATACGTGCATGCTATGGGACTTGCAAACCTCAACCCAAGTATTCCTCAATTTCACAATTACTCAACTAGTACGACTCTAATATCACCACCTTTATATCGCAAAACTATTGCAAGGAATCAAACATATCATATTTAGTGATCTACAAGTTTTATGTAGGATTTTATGACTAACCATGTGAATGACCAGTTCCTGTCATCTCTCTAAATAGATATAAGTGAAGCAAGAGAGTTTTAATTCTTTTTTCAAAAGATATGCCCATGCTCTAACAACTATAAGTGAAGCAAAAGAGCATTCTAAAAATGGCGGTTGTCTAAGTGAAGAGAAACAGGCAATCCAAACTTCAAATGATATAAGTGAAGCACATAAGCATTCTATAAAGCCATATTCAAAGAATATAAGTGAAGTGCAATGAGCATTCTATAAATCTACCAAGGACTATCTCATAAAAGCATGGTGCATAAAATAAAAATGAAAACTAAATGCAAAATACGCTCCAAGATTTGCACATATCGTATGAACGAAATGAAAATCCGAAAACATACCGATATTTGTTGAAGAAAGAGGGGATGCCTTCCGGGGCATCCCCAAGCTTAGATGCTTGAGTCTCCTTGAATATTTACTTGGGGTGCCTCGGGCATCCCCAAGCCTAAGCTCTTGCCTCTCTTCCTTCTTCTCACATCGAGACCTTCTCAATCATCGAACACTTCATCCACACAAAACTTCAACAGAAAACTCGGTAAGATCTGTTAGTATAATAAAGCAAATCACTAATCTAAGTACTGTTGCAAACCAATTAATATTTTTGTTTTGCATTGTGTCTACTGTAATATAACGCTTTCATGGCTTAATCCACTGATATAAATTGATAGTTTCATCAAAACAAGCAAACTATGCATCAAAAACAGAATATGTCTAAAACAGAACAGTCTGTAATAATCTGAACATTCACCATACTTCTGATACTTGAAAATTTCTGCCAAAATTAGGAAAAGTAAAAAATTTGTATAGAAAGACAGTGCAAAAAGTTTCAGAACCATTTGACGTTCCAGTAAAAAATTACAAATCATGCACTACAGCCAAAGTTTCTGTCATGCACCGTACAAACCAACAAGCATTGTAAACATCCTAAAGGCAAACCTTGTCACATTATTTTTATAATACAATGGAATTGTATAAGGGGATAATTATTTTTGTTGAAAAGTTTCTATAATCAAGATTCACAAAGTTTTCGTGAGCATGAACAAAGTTCAAGGAGCTCTCCCACTTCAACAATGCTTGTCTTTCTTACTTTCACTTTCCTTTTCGAAAAGTTCTAGGTTCCCCTCTTTTATTTTATTTTTGTTTTTAAACTATATAAAAGCACTCAACAGAAATAAATTACTCTCTAAAACTTCCGGGTTGTCTCCCTGGCAGCGTTTTCTTTAAAGCCATTAAGCTAGGCATCTAGTGCTCATGTGGTGAATCCACCCGGATCCCAAGGTATATCAAAGCCAATTTTAATTAACAATGATTTGTGATTTAGTAGTGAGAACAAAGTAACATATATCATGTAATGACGAAGTCTAACTCTCTTCCTATGCATCGGCATGTCATAAAACAACAATTCATGCACACACAGTAAAGGCCAATGCATAGTATAAACAGTTTCTTGCAATTTCATCGTGTTGGAAACATAGAGAGGTGGAGATATAGTTCCTCTCTCATAATAATTGAAAGTAGGAGCATCAAGCACATGCATATTATATCTATCAAAATCATCATGTGCAACGGTAAAAGGCAACCCATCAATATAATCCTTAATAAGTGCAAACTTCTCCGATATAGTGTAATCGGGAGAATTCAAAAAGATAATAGGACTATCATGCGTGGGTGCCATAGCAACAATTTCATGTTTAACATAAGGAACTATAGCAAGTTCATCTCCATAAGCATAATTCATATTGGCATCTTGGCCACAAGCATAACAGGCATCATCAAAAAGGGATATTTCAAAAGAATCAACGGGATCATAGCAATTATCATAGCATTCATCCTTCGATAAGCATGAAGGGGAATCAAACAATGTATGAGTTGAAGAGTTACTCTCATTAGAAGGTGGGCACGGGTGATCAATCCGCTCTCCCTCCTTTTGATTTTCGCTCTCCTCCTCATCTTTTTCATCCAATGAGCTCATAGTTTCATCAACTTCTTCTTCTATAGATTCCAGCAAAATATTAGTCTCTTCTTGGACAGCGGAGACTTTCTCAATAAGCGCATTAATATAGGAATTATATTCGTTATTATCATAGCAATATTTTAGGATAGCTAAATTTTCAGGCCTATAAACATCATCATCAAAAGCTTCATACTTTTCAAACAAAGATTCAATTTCATAAGCACCCTTAAAAGCAACAAATTCTTCTATTTGTTCCACATCATAGTAATCATATATACCTCTAGCATAAGAAGCCCATGTTTCATTATCATTAAATTTTCATGAAAAGGGAAGGTGTGGAGCCTTCATCCTAGAGCAACAAGTATAATCATAACTCAAGCATACTTGCCGAGCATACTACTTCAGTATATAAATTTGATCGCATAATAGCTTCCCTTTTTGTGTCAAGCAATAATCCCTAAAGTATTCACGTTGATCCAACGTTACTCCCATTACCAAATTGAATGGGGTTTTCTCAGGATTATCAAAGTAGTACATAATTTCTTTCACATGACGAGCATCGAGGGTTTTAGGAGGTTCCTCATCTCCATGAGTAGCAAGTACACCTAATTTTTTTGGTATCTCGTGTTCCATATCCATAACTAAAGATAAAGAACAACTAAGAATAGCAAATAAAAATTACTTAGTTATAAAGCAAACAAGCACACACGAGAATATTCACCCCACGCTATTCCTCCACGGCAACGGCGCCAGAAAAAGGTCTTGATAACCCACACGTATAGGGGATCGCAACAGTTTTCGATAAGTAAGTGTGTCGAACCCAACGAGGAGCTAAAGGTAGAATAAATATTCCCTCAAGTTCTATTGACCACCGATACAACTCTACGGACGCTTGACGTTCGCTTTACCTAGAACAAGTATGAAACTAGAAGTACTTTGTAGGTGTTGTTGGATAGGTTTGCAAGATAATAAAGAGAGCGTAAATAAAAGCTAGAGGCTGTTGTAAGTAAAGAAGCAATAAAGTAAATATAGCGAGTGTGGAAAAGTGGTGGTAGGAGTTGAGAAATTGTCCCTAAGAAATTGACTACTTCACTAGACCGATAGCAAGTATCATGTGGGAGAGGCCACTGCTAGCATGTCATCCCTGAATTGGAATTCTATGCACTTATGATTGGAACTATTAGCAAGCGTCCGCAACTACTAACGTTCATTAAGGTAAAACCCAACCATAGAATTAAGATATATTGGTCCCCCTTCAATCCCGTATGCATCAATTTCTATGCTAGGCTGAAGCTTCTGTCACCCTTGCCCTCCAATACATAGTCCTATCAACATGCAACTAACTCGATGGTGTGATCCACGCGCGCGCTCATATGATGGGCACCAAAGGACTGCAACATAACCACAAGATAATTAAATCAATCATAGCAATTCATCAACCACCGATACGACAACGAAAATCTACTCAGACATCATAGGATGGCAACACATCATTGGATAATAATATGAAGCATAAAGCACCATGTTCAAGTAGAGGGTACAGCGGGTTGCGGGAGAGTGGACCGCTGTAGATAGAGGGGGGAAGGTGATGGAGATGTTGGTGAAGATGGCGGAGATGTTGGTGAAGATGGCGGAGGTGTTGGTGAAGACCGCGGTGATGATGATGGTGGCCACGGCAGAGTTCCGACGCCACCGGAAGAGAATGGGAGAGGGGGCCCCTTCTTCTTATTCCTTGACCTCCTCCCTAGATGGGAGAAGGGTTTCCCCTATGGTCCTTGGCCTCCATGGCATGGGAGGGGCGACAGCCCCTCCGAGATTAGACCTATCTCTCTGTTTCTCTCTGTTTCTGCGCTCTCGTCTGCTGCCCTTTCACCGTTTCGTATATATATGGAGAACTGTAACTCCGATTGGACTGAAACCTTCGCCGTGATTTTTTTCCAAAAATTATCTTTCTTGCGGCCGAAGAAGGGCATCAACCGCCTTACGGGTGGCCAACGAGGGTCAGGGGCGCGCCCAGGGGGGCAGGCGTGCCCCCTGCCTTGTGGCCACCTCGGGCACCGTCTCACGTGGATTTTTCTTCCGGAATTCTCCAAATATTCCAAAAATATTCTCCGTCGGTTTTTATCCCGTTTGGATTCCGTTTGATATGGATATTCTGCGAATCCAAAAACATGCAACAAATAGGAACTAGCACTCGGCACTGGATCAATATATTAGTCCCAAAAATAGTATAAAAAGTTTCCAAAAGTATATGAAAGTTGTAGAATATTGGCATGGAACAATAAAAAATTATAGATACGACTGAGACGTATCACCGATCCTGGCCTTCATGTTTGTGATGGTGCTGTTGGCAGTATCAGTGCCACAGGTCTTGGAGGAGAGCTGCTGTTGCACATCGTCCAAGAGGATCTCCACCTTCCGTTCTTCTTCTTTGAGTGCCTCCGCCTCCTTGACGCTCCTAGCAAGGTCCTCATTTAGCTTAGCCACCTGCCAGCCGAGATTAGTCTTGGCGGCAGACATGGCAGCCAAATCATCGAGAAGCTTCTTCAATCCGAGCCACAGAATCAGCGGCAAGGACGTCCAGGGCAGCTCCGTGCTTGTCTTCCAGCTGCTTGGTACGTTGCCGCACAAGGGCCTCAATATCTTCATCCTTGGCGCGGAGAGTGGCTTCGAGTTTCTCCTCTCGGAGGGAGATCTCTTGCTCTCTAGCGTCTAGAGATGCCTTGCGGTTCTCCAAGCGCTCCTCACGGGCCATGACGTCTTCTCTCGTCATCAGGAGCGTCTCTTGCTGCCTCATGAGCACCTTGAACTGCTTGCCGTTCAACTCGCGCAATTCCAGGCATTTATCCTTTAGCTTATGGTCCACCTTGCTGGCAGACACGAGCCGCTCCTTGAGCGCCTGCCACTTTTGGTTGTGCCGGGCCTGCATCTCCTTCATGCCGGTCGCCATGGATTCCATGAAGGACAAGTCCATTGTAACAACGACTGAGTCATAGGCCTCCCCAGCTTCCTGGTACAGCAGCGCCAGAAGGCATTGAAGCTCTTCATCAAGTTCCGCACCTATCGACAAAGACAGGTCGGGGGCTTCAGCACCGGGTGGCGACAACACCATGGCCAGTGTGTTTGAGGAGGGTGGCGGAGTCTCGACAATGATCCTAGAAGAGGGGAGTGGGTCCATAGTCTGGAGGGGAATCTTCACTGCGACGACCACTTCCTCTGCTGGGGCATCCTCCGAAGAGTGCACCACCGCCAAAGAGCCCTGCGCATTCCCGGCAGCAAGGTCCTACCCCTCTGCGGCAGCAATCTCAATAGCCTCATCTGCGGCGGCCCTTCCGATATCAGCCACCACCTCCAACAGTTCTGGCTCTTCGGCTCGGGGGTCTGCGGATGAGAAGATCAGAAAGAAGCAATGAAGCGGAAGTTTCAGAAAAACGGGGAAAATAAGGAGAAGTGATTAGAACAAGAAAGGAAAGGAGACGTGAATGGGATACCTGGAGGAGTCTGCACGACAGGGATCTCGTGGCTGCCGGGCCATGTACCTCATCCCCTGCCGTGACACCCGCAGCGGCCCTCTCCGTGGCCTCATCCGCGGAGGGCTCCGCCGGGGGTTCCTCGGCTCGGTCGGTGGAGGGGATGTGCCCTTCCTGGAGGGGATCGCCCTGCATCATCTCACCGCCACCTCTGGGAGAAAGGGTCGCACCTTCACTTCCGGGTCGAGGGCTGGACTGGGGGCTCGGCACAAAATCCTCCACGTCGCTCCCCACCGAGACCAGGCTCTCCGCAGTCCACGGTGACTCGGCGCGTCGGAGCCTTTTCCGGGGACGGTAGATGAGGATTTCCATCTCCTCCTCCACAACCCTGCCGTCAACAATAGAGCAAAAGGTCAGTCAGCAAGCATATCAAAAATACTTACAAATACTAGAGAAAATCTTCCTTACTCTTCTTCAATGAGCATGGAGTTCAAGTTAAACTCCATGGGAGGCGAGGACTCCCTTCCTCTCTTCAAAGGCGGAGGGGCAGAACTCCCCGGCAGCTCCGATGCCGGCGTGACGCCGGGGGCTCTGGGGGAGACGAGCTTTGCGAGGATCTCGAGCCAGAGTGGGAGCTGGAGTCCACTTCCACGTCCGCCAATTTCTTGGCGGAGGAAACCTTGGTCCGAGCAAGGCGAGGAGATTGGCGACATGCCACCTCAACCTTGGTGACCTTGGTAGTGGTCTTCTTCACCCTCTTCACGGCTGGCGTTGGATTGGAGGCTGCCGCTCCTCGGTTGGCGGAGCGCCTACAGGTGTGCTTGTCCGGGATCGGCTTGGGGGCTTGAGGCCCGGCCACCAGCCACTCCTCATTGAGCTCCTCTACCCCGCCTATCTCCTCCTCCTCCTGGAGCTTCGTTGCTGCCCTGGCTAGGGCCTCTAGCCCAGAAAAGTTGTCCTCGGCGAGTTCTTCATCGGCAGCCCCTTCCGTGGTTTGTGCCTCGCTGCCACCATGGGAAGAACTCTCATCCTTGTCTTCTATCTTGCTCTTCCCGGCCTTCACAGCCCTTGCCATCTCCGCAAGACGGGTAGCCTGGTCCTCCTCGACCCTCCTCAAGATATACGCCACCTCCACGGAGGAGGTGCGTTTATACATTCCAGTTTCCACCTTGGTAGCCCTCTCCACCAAGGTATTGGACCAATTGAGCTCTTTGTCCAGTGTTGGTAGCTGCCAGGTCCTCTCCACTCCTTCGGTGTTGTGATCAGGCATCCATTCCTATATTTGATCTCGGGCTAAATTGGCGTTCAGAGGGACGACAGTTGCCAAAAGCTTGAACATCTCAAAGCGGCCAAACAATTGGTTTCACAATGAGGCGTGGCCGTAAACTGACAAGTTGTTGGCCAATCCTAGGAGCAACCTCATTCTGTTCGCAACATCACTGTACAACCAGACTAGCATGTCCCTCTCCTGGAGCGGTGAGATGTGGCGGAGAAGAAAATATGCCCCCATATTCTCAACGGTTAGCCCGGCAGCCTTCAAACGGGTGATCCTATTGATTGTTGGGCACAACCTATCTTTCGTGAGGCCTTTAGCGCTCCATTCCATGCCGCACTCAACACATTCCTTCCGCACTTCATAGAACTCAGGGGCTTCCTCATCTTGAATCCAACACCAATCCCCTCTCCACTCATCCCACCTCTCACGCTTCTTCCCAGGGATGTAATCCCAGATCTTCCTCGCCACCGGTGGCATCCAACTGATCTTTCTAGAGCGGTGACCCTTGTTCTCCACCTACGGGACAAAGTAATGCCGGAAGTGATCCACATTGGGTTTGACTCTGACGAAATTCTCGCACAAATGCGCAAAAATGGCCAAGGTCGCCATTGCATTTGGCATGAAATGTAGGAGGTGGAACCCATAGATGGTCATGATCGCATCAAAGAATCCGGAGAAGGGGGACAGAGGCTGCGGATAAAGTAAGCATAGAAGAACCGATAAGAGTTCGGCGGATCTTCCTTCCCCTCCGCAAAAACTTTGGGTGCCCCATGCCCCTTCGGGACAAGCCTCCCCCACAGGTATCCATACCTCGCCTGAAGGACTGGGCCGATCAAAGTCGATGGGAGGAAGACGACATCTCCCCTCCGTTTCTTATCCAGCTCCGCTGCCCTCTTGCTCCCCTTGGTGGCTACCTCCTTCGCCGCGGCCGTCTGCTTTCCTTTCTCTGCGGGTTTCTTCCCCATTCCAGTGGCGACGATGCGGATGGAGAAGAGATTCGATGGGAAGGGCGGCGACGAACGGGAAAGTGAGAGGAGGAACCGCCGTTTGGCTTGCGGAGGAATAAGATGGGAGAACAAGGCAAGAGACATGTGAACCATGCCGCTCCGCTTTTCCCTGCTCTTAAGGGGGGAAGTGCGAAACACAGGCGCGACGCTTCAGAAAGTTACCGTTTTACCTTAACTGCAACAGTCCGATGACCTCACGACGCGTATTAATTGCGCGAAGTGGATGTTGGATTGACTAATCGCCATGGAAACCGGCATGCACGGCCCTCTCCTGCCACGTGTCCGTGCACTTTTTGGGGCCTAACCCAACGTGCCACGCGACACGTGTGGCTTGGGCCCGAGGGCTTATGTCGGGGAAAATACACAGGGGTATACATTTTCCCCTGACTCGTGCATGGACAAGCCAAGGCCAAATCAAAGTACATGAGACCTAGAACTTTGAAGAACCAACATGCACATCAAGAGGACCAAAGTCAAGCCAGAGAAGCAAGATACCACCAGGAGAAAAGCCTCCCTTGCCGGGCAGGCGAGCTCGACAAGGACGGGGCCACCCCCGAAAGAATACGTCCAAGACATTTCGGGAGGGCCTGCCGGGAGTCGCGAGGGCTAAAACTGCCTCACCAACTGCCACGTCCCACGTCGTTAATCAATGCGGTGTCAAACCGCAAAGTGACTAAATGGCAGCCATTCGCCACATGGCGGCCTCTTTCTATAGGAAATGCCTACAGATGACACCCGTCCTGCGACGTGTCAAGCCAGCAGGCGTGGAGCTAGCAAGATAGCCCGGCAAGGCTTGCCAGGCAACCAATGATGTGACGTTGAGCGGTGCATTTAATGCACCCTGTCAGCCTGCAGAGTTAGGTATGGTAGCACTGTTTGCTATCTTATTAGTGCATAATGAATACTTTGCCATTGTGGTAACCCCTTAATCTATAAAAGGAGGCCCATGGAACCCCTAGAAAGAGTTAGAAGGTTGGATAACTCACACCCCCATATGCGCGTAACCATTACCGCCCCTATCGGGCAAGTGTACTATGCTATACCACCACTCTTCCACCATCAATCCACCAGAGCGGGAGTTGGGTTTTATGCCTCATGATGGCCCAAACCTGGGTAAAATTGCCTGTGTGATCTCTGCTGCGCGCCCCATGCTCGTCTGTTCTTTGTGCAATGCGACGTCCCCCTGCCGAACCAGCAAGGGGCCCTCTTGTCCCATAGGTGGCCATGGTTTCCCACGACACAAGGGCTCGCACACATCAGAGGAAGAGACCCGCCGGCCTTGGAACATCGCTTATCTTCGGCCTTATTACACTTAAACCACCGGCTCTTGTGATGTACTTACCTTCTTCAATGTATATATTATGATAAATATAGTAAAGCCAGCATCCCTGACAATTCAGGGCCTTTGTTGTTTCACTTCTAAGTATCTGAGTCTTTATTGTTTGTTCATAAGGTCACTTGGGGGCTTCCTGCTCAATGAGCATAGCTATGCTTACCCTCTTGATCGGCTTTGATGACATATCCTAGGTCACTTGGGGGCTTCCTTCTCAATGAGCATAGCTATTCTTACCGTCTTGATTGGCTTCCATGCCATATCATAGATAACTTGGGGGCTTCCTGCTCAATGAGCATAGCTATTCTTACCCTCTTGATTGGCTTCCATGCCAGAGGTCGCTTGGGGGCTTCCTACTCAATGAGTATAGCTTTCATACCCACTTGACCGGCTTCCATGCATAACTGAGTTTTGACCTACCTGTCTGCATGATGCTACTCCTCCAGGTAATCCTGAATGACCCGCCATACTCTTAATAGTCAATCTTTTAACTAAGACCCTGAACTTGTTAAGGTTAAAACGGCGGTTTGTCATGTGAGGGTCGACTTACGGTGAGCAAGGACGACTCTAAGGCTGTGCGGCCTATGAAAGCACTCGAATCATAGTGGTTGTGCAGCCCATGAAAGCACTTGAATTTTAAGGCTGTGCGGCCATTAAAAGCACTTGACTTTTTCTAAAATTCTTTTCTTCTAGACATTTTGGATTTGCGTCCATGAACGATTTCTTCTGCTCAAGTGTATTTGGTGCAATTCAGGACATGTAGCCTTGATTATATGACTCATAATTGAGTGTATTGGGTTGGTAACCCGCCCTGGTAGCGGATTGTAAGCCGCCAGGATATTTGCCTCGAGCAAACAAACATCATGATATTTCATGTCTACGGCTTATCATTATCAAAGGAGTTACCATAATATTAATCTATAGGTATGTTTTTCCATGATGATATGAATATTCAGGGTTTGGCAAACAGCCCTGGTTTTCGACTTTAAGTCGCTAGCATCCGGCTTAGATAGCCTTTAGTCTTTCTATCAAAGACTATTATATTAGGATTTATAACCCGCCTTGGCTTAAACCTCCAGGGCACATACTAGTTGCTTGTGTGCAGGGAGTATGACAATATTCGATCTGATCCGCATGATTGGTAATATTATCAGCACAAGCGGCATATCATAAATATTAGTTCGGCGGTTTAAGCATTGAAAATATAAACATGCATGATGGCATGACAGGTCATTGTTTTCAAGTCTAGCCAATTACAAGGCCACCATGGAACTGAATACTTGGGGCCAAGTGTTTTTTTCAGCACATTGAATTAAGCCATGATTAAGAGCCGCCGGATATAAGTTGCCTTCGTCCAAGCGGGTTGATGACTCCGGGTCATCCTGCTCCGGCTCTTCTTCTTCGCCCATGTGGAAGTCAGGTGACGTCCAGTCAATGCCAGTTAAGGCCTTGAATACAGCTTCATCATTGATAAGTGTGGACGGATCAACATCTGGAGCAAAAGTATGCTTACGCGTTGGAGGGATGAGATCCACAACTTCGTAAGCCGGCGCTTTAACTTTGGCATTATCCATGGTGTATGCTGCTTGGTACTTTGATAAATCAGTCTCTTCACCTAGTTTGCACACCAATGGACGCATCTCTTTCACGCAATTGGCAAAGTTCGTCTTCTCGTAAGGAGATCCATCTTCTTTTAGGCTCGGACATCCAGTGGCCATCTTTGTCGGGTCTAATTCCGCTTGCCACGCTTTGGCCCGGCTCAGAGCAGTAATGGCTCCATCTTGGGCGGATGATCACTTTATCTCTTCCAGTCTTTGGGGCATGACAAACAGTTTGTCTAGTACCTCCCTGATGAGTGCCAATATATAATTGCTCAACCAGAGTGTATACGTCTTTCAGCTTTATAATCATATCCTGGCCAAGGTTGGAGCTCCTGATACCTGGTAAGAAAATTAGTTACATAAGTTGCCAAATGGGCCAATATACATTGGTGGTGAAATATTTAATTGACGTGTCACTTCCCAAAGATGGTGGTTATCATATGATTAATGTGTCGCTTTAAGCCGGATAACTCTTCAGTCACGGGCTTAAGAGTAGCTTCAGCATCTTGAGCTCTTTTCAATAGCGTCGTTTTCTCAGTATCCCAGCTAGTTCTTTCAGCATTGAAGTCCATTCTCAGTTTTTCAGATACTTCCAAGGCAGCTTTCATTTTTGACTTGGCCTTTGAAGTTTCAGCTTATTGCGATTTGATATTCTACCACAAGTTGACTACTTGTGACTCCTTCATGCTTAATTCAGCCTGAAAAGCAATAATCAAGTGGCACTTAGCAGTTATGATGATCACTCTATTGAAGTCCCAAGCACATTACAAGTACTCTACTTGGCACTTGGGGGATAATGTAGGTCATTTTTTAAAACACAAAAGTACTTAATGACCTGACTCAATTTTCCAATTTAAGCCGGCCCATGGGGGCTACATATTCGGATTTCTGGCAACATGATTTTAAGTCCCGTCTTAACTATTCAGTTTAAACCAGCCCTTGGGGCTACTCATTTGGTTCTAATGGAGATAAACTGATTTTGAGGAGCTACAAGATAAAGGCTATTATTTAAGTCTATAGTATTTTCACTTCTTTCATATACTCTAGACTTGGTGGCTAACATGGATTCATAAGAGAAAGGTTTGGTTGTTTACCTCAAAGCGTTCCTTCATCAGGTTTACCAGGTCGGCCTGCATGTCATGGCTGGTATGAAGGCGACTCAAGTATCCCGCAGGGATATCACTTGCGCTAAAACCAACATAGCTCTCCAGGTTCAATTTCCATTTGCCTTTTTTGGCAGTTAAAACTTCTTCCTTGGCGCTAGACAGTAGGATTCTCTGGTTCTTTGAAGCCTGTACCAGTGATGATGACGTCCTCGGCCATTTCTTTAGGAGGAGTCTCTTCAGCAGGCTTGATAGGACTTGGCAGCTTAACACTGGACGGGTCAACACCCATTGGATCAACTATGGTATCATGAGTTTCTGGTGGCGGGTCACTTGCAGTGTCTTCAGGGTTCTGATTTGAAACCTCCAATGCTAGTGTCTATTTCTCCGGCTCATTGACCTTGGGATCTTCGGTCGGCTTGCTTATCTTCAGCTTCTTGCTTGGTTTGGCTATGCCACTGAAAACAAGACATATGTGGATTTAAATATTTTAGCATAAAAGTGTTAAAACAAAGAAGTCAAATGTTCTCACCCAGGGGCAATCTTGAAGGTAGGCAATTGAATTCCAGTGGAATCACCAAAGGATGAATTAGAAGTTCCCTGATAATTTGAGTCGGAAGGATTAAGGGGCTGACGAATAAGACCCGCCTTTGGAAAGGAGAAGATAGAATTTTGAGGCACCTATTTTTGGCGTATGCGAGGGACTGGCGTGTTTGGTAAGCCGACATGAAGGTCTCCACCTCCGTTGTGCCGGGTTCTACGCAGGCTTCGTGATGTTGTTTCTTCAAAATAAAGTTTGGATCCAAGTAAGCTAAAGGGTGAGGAAATCTTACTTTTCGGGTCACTTGCTGAACTGTTTGTGTTGGCAAAGGCTCTGAGTCGGAGGAAATAATAGTTACCTCTTCAACACCTGCATGGCTGGTCTCAGCGTCATCCTGGGAGGGGTCAGCGTCAATAAGATGTACAAAAAGGATCCAAGAGAGTCAAGTTGTACCTCCGACTCATCATCCAGGGTGATTTTCTCTGTTGTATCTGTTTTCTTCTTGGTCTTCTTGGAAGCTTTGGTCTTTGCCCTAGCCTTTTTGGCCGGTTTATCTTGAAGCTTCTTGTTACAAAAAGGAGAGTCGGCCTGAAGAAAGAAAGATAACAAGCAGAGTGCAGTGTATGAGAATAATGAATAAAGTAAAAATAGCTTGAAATGCTTACACCTAGAGCCGGGTTAAGGGCCAAGAAGGGGTTCAGCCCCATTTTGCTGTAGTTTTCTAGAGTTTCCCCAAGCAAGCACTTCATCATTTCATTGAGGTCCTTCTCTTCAAGACATGTTAGATTAAACCGTAAGGGGTTGTTTACATCTGTGTATGTGCACATTAAGCCAGGGCGGTCGCTCAAAGGCATAATCCTCCAGCCAACCCAGCATCAGACCAAGTCAACGCTGATAAAGCCATTTGCCATCAAGGCCCTTATCTTGGTAAAGGTGGGTCCGTATTTGGCCCGTTCGGCGGAGCTGATCCAGTCTGGAAGTGGGTGCCTTGGGTTGAGCCGGCAGAGGGTTCTCACCCACCGGAGAGGTGTCTTGGCAATAAAACCAAGTTTGATTCCAATCTTTGGGGTGACTGGGAAGCGCAGCTGCAGGAAAGACAATGTCTCTTTGTCTGTGGATAGAAATTCCGCCAAGTTCAAGGCTGGGCCTGTTTGTCATCTCTGTTTGGCGGTTCAGATAATAATATTCTCTAAAGAGGTCAACGTTGGCCTCTTCTTGAAGGTGTACTTCACAAAAGACTTGAAAATTGCAGATGTTGGAGACTGAGTTGGGTCCGATGTCTTGAGGGTGAAGCTGATAGAAGTTCAGAACATCACGGAAGAAGTTTGAGCTGGGCGGTGAGAAGCCTCAGAGCATGTGATCAGGAAAAACCAGAACTTCTCCTTCCTTTGGTTGATGTGGAACCTCGACTCCCGGAACCTACCAGTGGATGGCATCTTTAGATGACAAGACTCCCATATCAACAAACTCTTGGAGAGATCGTTCCATGACAGTGGAAACGACCCAGTCGCTGGATGTGACAGTCTTAGTCATTTTTATCAGGTGAAATCCTAGAAAGGAAGTTATGTTGGGTCAAATTTGTGATGATAAGCCGCCCAACAGCTACGAGAAGGGAAGTTTATTATGCAAAAATGGTTAATGTGCAAAGACTAAACGTTATGGAAGAAGAAATAGCATGGCTGAATTGGCAAGACACGGTTGGGTGATATCAACATTGGACAGATATTGGTGGTTTAACATTTCATAAGTAAGTTGGCTAGCATTTGGCGGATTACAAAGTATCATCTGAGCCTCCTACATAGCAGTGATCAAGCAGATATCGACAGATCTAGAGATGAATGAAATTTCATTAAGTGCTAGGCAAACAAGTTTCACAGATACTGCTTACAATTTTGGATATAAACCAGTTCGGAAATAGGCAGAAAATGATAAAACCTAATATGTAGAGGATGAACTATTGTGTTGGGGGTGAATCTCAACAGAAGGGAATAGATCTATGGATTGATAACAGATACTAAAGTAATGAAAGCATGACATCTACATCACTTCTGGGCTCAACTAAGCAACATAGCAAATGAACTACTGGCAAGAACGGTGAACTTCAATGAACACCAAAGAACTAGGGGCTATGGCGGACGGTGCACATAGATTTTAACATTACTCCTCAATGCATCGACATATTATTTGGAACGTGTCTTAACGGGATAGAGTCCGAAATAGCGAGACACATTCACGTAGGAGTATGTGCTTTATTGTGGGCAGTCTGGAACTGCAGAAATGATTTTGTTTTTAACAGAACAACAAATATTCATTTTTTGCAGGTTATCTTCTGTGCCACTGAATTGATCCGTATGTGGTTTCTACTCACTCTGACGGAGGCCACGGAGCGTTTGGTTACTGGATTTATCCATTGGGAGATGGTAGCATGGGATATCTTCAACCAGTTTGGATGGCAGTCATGGAATAGGATAGGCAATTAGTTTTCCTATGTTTCTTATGTCAGCCGGTTGTGGCTTTTTGGCTACTTTTTTATTGGCTCTTTGTGACCTTTTCTTTACTTTTCTTGACACTATACAGACCTTGTTGAACCTATTTGCTTTTTTATAAAGTTGGCCGTATGCATCATTTTGATGCAGAGGCCGGGGAGCCCCCCTTTTCGAAAAAAACCCAAAGAACTAGGGGAACCCTAATGCGGATTGGACGCAAAGAGAGATGTCTACCTGGCGATGCTAATGAATAGCGGAGGGGCGCCGCCATTTTTTGGTTGAGATCAGGTTGATGCAGCGGCCGAGTTGATGAAGTCAACTGGGACGGTTGAGCTCCGGAGGCGTTCGGTTGTCGCGAGGAGGAAGTAGAGACAGAGGTGGGGGTAAAAGTGAAAAAGAAAGCCCCTGTCCCTATTATAAGGAGGTGATAAGATGGCATGTGCGGAAATCGAGGAGGTAAAATGATTATGTTAACCATGCGGGCACCTCTATTTTTGGGAAGCCCATTAAGATAAAGATCCGTTGAGATGCCCTGGGTCTGGTGCGTAACTAATGCACATGACATCATGGCGGGTTATAGCAGACTGCGTAAAATTCGGCAGTGATGCACAGTCTGTTAAGTGAAGCAATGAAGATTGATATGAACAAGTTCAAATCATCCTAGGGCCTAATGTTGGGGATATAGCTCCGAGGTGTGACCATCCCAGGTGGGGCTAGGTTACACCATTAATATGAAGAAGGTACAGAGAGGCCCAAGGCGTGAAGACGGCCGCTCATGGAAGCAGGGCTAGAGAAAGCCTAGACCCGGGCCTACGAACCGACGTATGATGACTTGCCCAGTAAGGCATGATTTGTTAGAAACCGGGCCGATCACGTTGTGTGAGCCGGCCAAGACTCTGTAAGCCTCCTTGTCTCGACCTGTGTATATAAAGGTGAGACCCGGCGGCGGGTTAACTCAAGGTTCAATAGATCGAGAACTAGGTCAAGCGTATTCGCTCCCTTGTAATCGAAACCCAAGCAATACAACTAGAAGGATGACGTAGGCTTTTACCTCATTGAGAGGGGCCGAACCTGGGTAAACACCTTGTGTCCTTTGTCCCGTTCAACCCCTTCAATCTAACTACGTTGCGATGGCTCCACACCTAAATCCTTTTGCTAGGACATCTGCCGTGACAATTCCACGACACATCCCGATGAACAAGACCCTGTTTTGACCATTGGCGGTCGAAGAGAAGTCCGTTTCCTATATTTTGTGGTACGCCAGACCCCTCCCGATCAACATGACCCGTTTCGACCGTAGGAGCTCAAACATAAGTCGGTTCCTCCGTTTTGCGGTATGACAGACCCTCCAGATGAACAGGATCCCGTTTCGACCGTAGGCGGTCGAATAGAAGGCCGTTTCCCCTTCGTACTGCGGTACGCCAGACCATGTTTCAGCTATTCCGTCCAAGCCGGTTGGCTCTCGTTGAACATGACGCATTTCGTTGCCTCTCGATGAACACTACACAGTTTCTTTGTTCCGACCCTGCTGGTTGGCTGCCGATGAACAGGACGCCGTTGCTGCTGTCTGTTGCCTCTTCATGTACACGAGCCTTGGTCGTACATATGCGTGACTACGCATTCGAGGCCCCATCCGTATGTATGTACGTGGCCATATTTTTTGCCTTGTGGTTGTACATACGTGTATACGATTTAGACATGACTTTTTTTGGACCGATACATCGGGGGCTTTACTACGACACGTGCCACTGCTTTGCTCGGCCATGGTTCATCATTGCAGAGAGACCGATCGACCAGTATGTATGTACACATTCGCAACCAAACAGACAATGGTACGTATGCTTCGACCAGGTAGGTCCCAGCTATTAGGGAGGATAAGGAGGCACTTCCTTGCGTGCGAAGATATAGCTGGTGGGTCCTAGCTGTCAGTGGGAGGGATCATTTTTTCATGCCTAAATGGAGGCAGTTCCTTGCGTCTGAAGATGTAGCTAGTGGGTCTAGCTGTCAGTGCGACCGCGTATAGTCGTCTTCCGATGGTTGTCATTCGCTGACCACGTTAACAACGCCACACCGAGAGCACTAAGGCAGTGGACAACGGTGAGGCCTAGGAAGGGAACAACATGGAACCAGGGAAGACGGGACAGTGGATGCCCACGCGGAGGGGAGTACGAGGGTTGACTGGTAAGGCTGTGGTGTGAGGCTACCGCCATCATCGGAGAATAACAGGAGGTGTGGGTGAGTAGAGGGATGGCATGGCCAGCGGTAGCAGCACAGCCGGTCATGGGAGGCAGGAGCAGGCGGTCCTGTCGGCGCTTGTTTCGGTGGCTGGAGCAAGAAGATCAGAGATTGAAGAAGTAGCGCGACCGTTAGATGTTAATCGAATGGTCACTGCTGCTCAAATTTTTCGTTGACTAGGTTAACAAAGCCGTGCATATGTGTTAACTTAGTAGGCGCACAAGTCAGCTTCCGAATCAGGTGGGTCCGAGCTAGCAAAGGGAGGAATCATTTTTCTTGCGCGTAATAAGGAGGCACTTCCTTCCGTGCAAAGATGTAGGTCGTGGGTCCCAGCTGTCATGGGGAGGAAACTTTTTTTCGCATAATAAGAAGGAACTTCCTTGCGTGCGAAGATGTAGTTGGTGGATCCCAGCTGTCAGGAGGTGCAACCAGTTTTGTTCGCGTAATAAGGAGGCACTTGCTTTCATGCGGCCATGGACCACATGGGCTCCTACAGTCAGCCTCTCCACTTTATAATACTTTACAACCCATTTGCTAATTCTTAAGGATTTTTAGGAGCCCATATATTTTTATAGCATTACTGCCCATATACCAGCCATGGTTAAAAAATACTCCCAAAATTTTGCATATTTCGGTGAGGTCTGAACTGTTTTGAATCCCAAAATTTTGAGTCAGATTCAAACTAATTTGAAAAATAAATTTATATCAATTTAGAATCCAACTTAATTTCCCCTGAAAAAAATCAATGATATTTAAAATTTCGAAATCCTAAAAAAGATAATTTGAAACTAAATGCCGGTTTATTGTGTTTTTAAAATTTACAGCCCATTTCTGACTACTTATAGCCCATTTTCTGGGCAAGCGAATACATCCTTCTTCATCTTGAAAGATTTCTAGGCCAACAATTTGAGAAAAGCAAGATCGCCTCGGTTGTTATTGTCGGCGCCCTCGAACGGGGTCCCAGACTTGCTCGCTCATGGCTCACGGCGTGGCCCACCAAAGGGCCTCAGACGGCCCATCCTCGCGAGGCGGACGACACAAGGCCTCCTCGGGAGCGACCTCACCAGGTTGGCTGGCGAGGGGCGGAGAGATCAAGGCAAGGGACACCTCACGAGGTTCCTGTGACGCAAGCCATGACGACTGGAGCCAGGCGGGCGACAGTGTGCAGTGTCCTTGTTTCTTCTTTGATGCTAAAGAGGCAAGCGCAGACGAGGAGTCCCGAGGCTTCTGGCAAAGGTTTCCATATCAGTGCAACGTGACCAAGACCAGCAGGACGGCAAGAGGGAGGTCACCGTGGAGCCCAAGACGGTGTCACCACCAGAGCCTTTGGCAGGCGAAGACCACCTTTAGTCAGGATAACCTGTACTAGTTGTCTCCCTTCGAATTTGGCCCTTGTTGGCTCCCTTCCTGCTCAATATTTGGGAGGGGACCAGGGCTCGTCCTGGGCGGTCAGCTGCTTCGCCGCCTCCTGGGCCTTCTCGATGTCGGCCTGCTTCATGACAAGCTCCAGCTTACGCTCAGCCACCACGTCCTGGGTGGCCTTCAAGTCCTTGTGGGCCTGGCGAAACTAAGCCCGCGCCTCAGTGACGCGCTCCTCAAGGTCCGCATTCGCCTTGTCCACTACCACCATCCTGGACTTGGCCTTTTCCAGGCGGGCACGGTGAAGTTCCTAGAGCTTCTGGGAGTTGGCGCTCATGGCCGGGAGGAGCCGCTCTTCCTGGGAACCGCCGCCACCGGTGCTCGGTTCGTAAACAACTTCAAGCCCAGCGGCAGCGAGCACCTCATCATCAAACACCTCTCCATCAGTGGGTTCCCCGGTGCTCGCCGCCCCTGGGAGGTGGACGAACAGATTATCGCTCACCTTCAGGTACCTGCCTGAGCCAAATGCGGTAGAGGAGGAAGGTTGGTCGTCGACCGCCCCCTCCTCGGCACCGGCCTTGTCGGCCTCCCCGGCAGGCCCCTTGCCAGTCTCCTCGGCAGCGGCCTTGCCAGTTTCCTTAGTAGACCCTTGGCGGCCTCTTCAGCGGCAGTCTTGGCGGCCTCCTCGGCAGCGATCTTGTCGGCCTCGGTCGCGGCGTCCCTGGCGACCTCCTCGAGGATGGTGTCAACGTCCTCCGGGTCCGCCGGGGAAAGATCTGGACGCCGAGAAGGGGAGTGAGGCGAGGCCAAGACCAAGGTTCTAAAAAAAGAGAACGAACAAGGACAAAAGGCGAATCACTTACCCGTGTCGGGCTGGGTAGAAGAGGCCCCCTCCACGCCAACATTTGGCGCCGGGGCAGAGCTGCCAGCGCCCACGTTCTTCTCCTCCTGCTCCATGCGCATGGGCTTGGTGCTTGGCGCCCTTGCCAGGGACGCCCCTCGGGGCGGCGTGGTTGATGGGGGAGGCGTGTTGGGGGTGGCCCCTAGTGGCTCCTCCTGCTGCCGTCCTCCTCCTGCAACCACGGCAAGGTCAGCGCCAGGGGATCGTACCCCAACACACGTTGATGGGCAGTGAGTGGAGAAAGCACGCCGGCGGCTGCGCCGGGGGCTGTTATCCGGGCTGCTCTCCACCACCAGCGGCGTGCTCGAGGTGCCCGCCGGGGCCTGGCCGCCCGTCGAGGCCCTGGCCCTCTTCGCCACCCTCTGGGCCAGCGTCTCGACATCCCTGCAAAGATGAAAACATGTCAAGAAAAGCGGCACTGTCTGAGGGGACGGAGATGACAAAAAAAACAAGATGCTTACTCATCCTCCGCCTTCTCCTCTGCTGCACGGTCTGAGGAACCCAAAATCGAAGACGACCACCGTGTCGACATCTGCGGGAGGAGGGTAAGGAGATGGGGTCCGGCGACACTTGGACGAAGAGGAGGCAGTCACCTTCTTCTTCGTCACCGAGGCCTTCACCATTTTCCTTGCTGTCGCGGCCCTCGTCTGGCGCACGGACTCCCCCTGGACCTCCTGTCGTTGCACAGTCCTGCCAGGCCGGAACGGCTCGCCGGAGCTGGCCTACCGAGGGTGCGTCTCTTCCCCATGGGCGGAGGGTCGTCAGCCTCGGCCTCCTTCTCAGTCGACTCCTCGACCACGTCCTCAATGGGGGGGCCCGGTGTCAGCGCTGCTGGCCTCCCCGGCAGACTCCGCCCATTGGGCGACCTCCCTGTCCTCCGCAGCCGTGCCGTCTTCATCTTCCACAGCGCCGGCGCTGCCGGCCTCCTTAGCGAGCTCTGCCTCGGCCTCCGCCGCCCTGGCGGTGACGTAATCCAGCTCCGCTTGGGTGGTGTCCTGGATAAGCAACGGCTCGTCATGGACGTATCTCTCCGACAGGCTGTCGAAGAACCCCTGCACCCGCTCTGCCTCTGGCTCAACCCAATTTGGGTCAAGGCCGTGCGCGTTGAAGTCCGGCATCATGGCAATGATGTCGGATTGGCGGGAGTTTTTGCTCAGCGGGACCACTCCCATCGGCACCCCAAACAGCGGCCCCTTGACAACCTTGTCGGCCTTCGCGGCCTTGCCGGTTCTCTCGGCCCTGCCATCGCTGAACACATCAAGCTGGAAGATCCTCTGACAGAAACGACCTAGAATAATTACAAAAATTAGCATGATACATCTATTTGGTCTAATCTGCCTGTGTACAAAAATTAAGGCGGGAGAAGGAAGTGTACGTATGTCGTTTCGCACATGGAGGTGACATGTTCCCTATCGGAACCACAAGCCTTCTTGAGGGAAGCTCCGGTTTGCAATAAGCTTACACCAAAGCTTGTCCCAATTCGACCAAACAATTTACCGCAGCATGTTGCCAAGTTTCACGATTTACCGCAGCATGTTGCTGCCGTATCATGAAACCATGCCAAGTTTCACGATTTACCGCAGCATGTTGCTGCCGTATCATGAAACCATTCCCATTTCTTGCCCAGATGTTTTGGACACACATGTGATTTTTCAACCAACTTTGGTGCACTCGAGGATGTGCTTGTAGTTCAAATGTGAATTATGCACATTAGATGAAAAGACACTCAATTAATGTATAAAAAGGCCGAAGGAACCCGGAATAATTCCAAAATTTAGCACAATACTTCTATTTGGTCTAATATGCCTGTGTAAAAAATTAAGGAGGGATAAGGCAGTGTACGTATGTTGATTCGCACACGGAGGTGACACGTTCCCTCTCGGAACCACGAGCCTTCTTGAGAGAAGCTCCGGTTTGCAAGAAGCTTACACCAAAGCTTGTCCCTATTCGGCCAAACAATTTACCGCTGTATGTTGGTGCCATGTCATGACACCATGCCAAGCTTCATGATTTTCAGGCGTGTTTTGGATTTACAGGAATAAAAAAACCAAGTTTCTCAATCTTTTTGGCCAATTCACGACACCGAGATATTTGAATTTCAATCCCATTTCTTGCATGGGACCTAGAAATTCACCCAAGGAGACACACGTGATTTTTTCCACAAACTTCGGTGCACTAGAGCATGTGCTTATAGTTCAAATTTGAATTATGCAAATTAAATGCCCAAAAACCCAATTAATGTATAGAAAAGGCCAAACGAACCCTGAATAATTCCAAAATTTAGCACGATACTTCTATTATGTCTAATCTGCCTACGTAAAAAAATTAAGGCGGGAGAAGGCAGTGTACGTATGTCGTTTCGCACACGGAGGTGACACGTTTCCTCTCGAAACCACGAGACTTCTTGATTGAAGCTCCGGTTTGCAAGAAGCTTACACCAAAGCTTGTCCCAATTCGGCCAAACAATTTATCGCAGCATATTGGTGCCACGTCATGACACGATGCCAAGTTTCATGATTTTCAGGCGTGTTTTGGATTTACAGGAATTAAAAAATCAAGTTTCTCAACCTTTCCTGCCGAGCCACTATGCCCAGATGTTGAATTTCATTCCCATTTCTTGCATGGGACCTAGAAATTCATCAAAGAACACACATGTGATTTTTTAGCCAACTTTGCTGCACTGGAGCATGTGCTTGTAGTTCAAATGTGAATTAATGTATAAAAAAGGCCAAACGAACCCGGAATAATTCCAAAATTTAGCACAATGCTTCTATTTGGTCTAATCTGGCTATGAAAAAAATTAAGGCGCGAGAAGGCAGTGTACGTATGTCGTTTCGCACACGGAGATGACATGTTACCTACCAGAACCACGAGCCTTCTTGAGAGAAGCTTCGGTTTGCAAGAAGCTTACACCAAAGCATGTTTTGGATTTAGAGGAATTAAAAAACCAAGTTTCTCAATCTTTCCGGCCGAGCCACGACGCCCAGATGTTTGAATTTCATTAACATTTCTTGCATGGAACCTAGAAATTCACCCAAGGAGACACCTGTGATTTTTCAGCAAACTTTGGTGTACCAGAGCATGTGCTTGTATTTCAAGTTTGAATTATGCAAATTAAATGCCTGAAAACTCAATTAATGTATAGAAAAGGCCAAACGAACCCGGAATAATTCCAAAATTTAGCACGATACTTATATTTTGTCTAATCTGCCTGTGTAAAAAAATTAATTTGGGAGAAGGCAGTGTATGTATGTCGTTTCACACACGGAGGTGATATGTTACCTATCACAACCACGAGCCTTCTTGAGAGAAGCTTCGGTTTGCAAGAAGCTTACACCAAAGCTTGTCCAATTTGGCCAAACAATTTACCGCGGCATGTTGGTGACATGTCATGAAACCATGCCAAGTTTCATGATTTTAGGCCTGTTTTGGATTTACAAGAATTAAAAAAACAAGTTTCTCAATCTTTCCGGCCGAGCCACGACGCCTAGATGTTTTAATTTCATTCACATTTCTTGCATGGGACCTAGAAATTCACACAAGGACACACCTGTGATTTTTCAACAAACTTTGGTGCACTAGAGCATGTGCTTGTAGTTCAAATTTGAATTATGCAAATTAAATGCCCAGAAACTCAATTAATGTATAGAAAAGGCAAACGAACCCGGAAGAATTCCAAATTGTAGCATGATATACTTCTATGTTGTCTAATCTGCCTGTGTAAAAAAATTAAGGCGGGAGAAGGCAGTGTACATATGTCGTTTCGCACACGGAGGTGACACGTTCCCTCTCGGAACCATGAGCCTTCTTAAGAGAAGCTCCGGTTTGCAAGAAGTTTACACCAAAGCTTGTCCCAATTCGGCCAAAAAAATACTGCAACATGTTGGTGCCATGTCATGACAACATGCCAAGTTTCATGATTTCAGGCGTGTTTTGGATGTACTGGAATTATAACCAAGTTTCTCAATCATTCCGGCTGAGCCACGACGCACAGATGTTTGAATTTCGTTTACATTTCTTGCATGGTACCTAGAAATTCACCCAAGGACACACATGTGATTTTTCAACCAAGTTTGATGCACTGGAGCATGTGCTTGAGTTCAAATTTGAATTATGCACATTAAATGAATAGACACTCAATTAATGTATAAAAAATGCCGAACAAACCCGGAATAATTCCAAAATTTAGCACAAGACTTCTATTTGGTCTAATCTGCATGTGTAAAAAATTTAAGGCGGGATAAGGCAGTGTATGTATGTCGATTCGCACCCGGAGGTGACACATTCCCTCTCAGAACCACGAGCCGTCTTGAGAGAAGCTCCGGTTTGCAAGAAGCTTACACCAAAGCTTGTCCCTATTCGGCCAAACAATTTACCGCTGTATGTTGGTGCCGTGTCATGACACCATGCCAAGTTTCATGATTTTCAGGCCTGTTTTGGATTTATAGGAATTAAAAAACCAAGTTTATCAATCTTTTCGGCCGATTCACGACGCCGAGATATTTAAAATTCATTCCCATTTCTTGCATGGGACCCAGGAATTCACCCAAGTACACACACGTGATTTTGCAACAAACTTTGGTGCACTAGAGCATGTGCCTATAATTCAAATATGAATTATGCAAATTAAATGCCCAAAAACTCAATTAATGTATAGAAAAGGCCATACGAAACCGGAATAATTCCAAAATTTAGCACGATACTTCTATTTTGTCTAATCTGTCTGTGTAAAAAAATTTAGGCGAGAGAAGGCAGTGTACGTATGTCGTTTCGCACACGGAGGTAACATGTTACCTATCGGAACCACGAGCCTTCTTGAGAGAAGCTCCGGTTTGCAAGAAGCTTACACCAAAGCTTGTCCCAATTCAGCCAAACAATTTAGCGCGGCATGTTGGTGCATGTCATGAAACCATGCCAAGTTTCATGATTTTTAGGCATGTTTTGGATTTACAGTAATTAAAGAACCAGGTTTCTCAATCTTTCCGGCCGAGCCACGACGCCCAGACGTTTGAATTTCATTCCCATTTCTTGCATGGGACCTAGAAATTCACCCAACGACACACCTGTTATTTTTCAACAAACTTTGGGGCACTAGAGCATGTGCTTGTAGTTCAAATTTGAATTATGCAAATTAAATGCCCAGAAACTCAAATAATGTATAAAAAGGCCAAACGAACCCAGCATAATTCCAAAATTTAGTACGATACTTCTATTTGGTCTAATCCGCCTGTGTAAAAAATTAAGGCGGGAGAAGAAAGTGTACGTATGTCGTTACGCACACGGAGGTGACACGTTTCCTCTCGGAACCACGAGACTTCTTGAGAGAAGCTCCGGTTTGCAAGAAGCTTACACCAAAGCCTGTCCCAGTTTGGCCAAACAATTTATCAGAGCATATTGGTGCCATGTCATGACACGACGCCCAGATGTTTGAATTTCATTTACATTTCTTGCATGGGAACTAGTAATTCACCCAAGGACACACATGTGATTTTTCAACCAAGTTTGGTGCCTTTGGACCATGTGCTTGTAGTTCAAATTTGAATTATGCACATTAAATGAAAAGACACACAATTAATGTATAAAAAAGGCCAAACGAACCCGAAATAATTCAAAATTTTCGCACAATACTTCTATTTGGTCTAATTTGCGAGTGTAAAAAAATTAAGGCGGGATAAGGCTGTGTACATCTGTCGATTCGCACACGGAGGTGATACGTTCCCTCTAGGAACCACAAGCCTTCTTGAGAGAAGCTACGGTTTGCAAGAAGCTTACACCAAAGCTTTTTCCCTATTCTGCCAAACAATTTACTGTTGTATGTTGGTGCCATGTCATGACACCTTGCCAAGTTTCATGATTTTCAGGCGTGTTTTGGATTTACAGGAATTAAAAAACCAAGTTTCTCAATCTTTTCGTCCGATTCACGACGCTGAGATATTTGAATTTTATTCCCATTTCTTGCATGGAACCTAGAAATTCACCCAAGGACGCACACGTGATTTTTCAACAAACTTAGGTGCACTAGTGCATGCATGTAGTTCAAATTTGAATTATGCAAATTAAATGCCTAAAAACTCAATAATGTATAGAAAAGGCCAAACGAACCTGAATAATTCCAAAATTTAGCATGATACTTGTATTTTGTCTAATCTGCCTGTGTAAAAAATTAAGTTGGGAGAAGGCGTGTATGTATGTCGTTTCAAGACACGGAGGTGACATGTTACCTATCGGAACCACGAGCCTTCTTGAGAGAAGCTCCGGTTTGCAAGAAGCTTACACCAAAGCTTGTCCCAATTTAGCCAAACAATCTAGCACGACATGTTGGTGCCATGTCATGAAACCATGCCAAGTTTCAAGATTTTCAGGCGTGTTTTGGATTTACAGGAATTAAAAAACCAGGTTTCTCAATCTTTCCGGCCGAGCCACGACGCCCAGACGTTTGAATTTCATTCCCATTTCTTGCATGGGACCTAGAAATTCACCCAACGACACACCTGTTATTTTTCAACAAACTTTGGGGCACTAGAGCATGTGCTTGTAGTTCAAATTTGAATTATGCAAATTAAATGCCCGAAACTCAAATAATGTATAAAAAGGCCAAACGAACCCAGCATAATTCCAAAATTTAGTACGATACTTCTATTTGGTCTAATCCGCTGTAAAAAATTAAAGGCGGGAGAAGAAAGTGTCACGTATGTCGTTACTTTACGGAGGTGACACGTTTCCTCTCGGAACCACGAGACTTCTTGAGAGAAGCTCCGGTTTGCAAGAAGCTTACACCAAAGCTTTGTCCCAGTTTGGCCAAACAATTTACCGCAGCATATTGGTGCCATGTCATGACACGACGCCTTGAGATGTTTGAATTTCATTTACATTTCTTGCATGGGAACTAGTAATTCACCCAAGGACACACATGTGATTTTTCAACCAAGTTTGGTGCCTTTGGACCATGTGCTTGTAGTTCAAATTTGAATTATGCACATTAAATGAAAAGACACACAATTAATGTATAAAAGGCCAAACGAACCCGAAATAATTCAAAATTTTCGCACAATACTTCTATTTGGTCTAATTTGCGAGTGTAAAAAATTAAAGGCGGGATAAGGCTGTGTACATCCGTCCGATTCGCACATCGGAGGTGATACGTTCCCTCTAGGAACCACAAGCCTTCTTGAGAGAAGCTCTGGTTTGCAAGAAGCTTACACCAAAGCTTTTTCCCTATTCTGCCAAACAATTTACTGTTGTATGTTGGTGCCATGTCATGACACCTTGCCAAGTTTCATGATTTTCAGGCGTGTTTTGGATTTACAGGAATTAAAAAACCAAGTTTCTCAATCTTTTCGTCCGATTCACGACGCTGAGATATTTGAATTTTATTCCCATTTCTTGCATGGAACCTAGAAATTCACCCAAGGACACACACGTGATTTTTCAACAAACTTTGGTGCACTAGAGCATGTGCTTGTAGTTCAAATTTGAATTATGCAAATTAAATAGCTAACAACTCAATTAATTTATAGAAAGGCCAAACGAACTCGGAATAATTCCAAAATTTAGCACGATACTAATATTTTGTCTAATCTGCCCGTGTAAAAAAATTAAGTCGGGAGAAGGCAGTGTATGTATGTCGTTTCGCACACGGAGGTGACATGTTACCTATCGGAACCACGAGCCTTCTTGAGAGAAGCTCCGGTTTGCAAGAAGCTTACACCAAAGCTTGTCCCAATTTAGCCAAACAATCTAGCACGACATGTTGGTGCCATGTCATGAAACCATGCCAAGTTTCAAGATTTTCAGGCGTGTTTTGGATTTACAGGAATTAAAAAACCAGGTTTCTCAATCTTTCCGACGAGCCACGACGCCCAGATGTTTGAATTTCATTCCCATTTCTTGCATGGGACCTAGAAATTCACCCAAGGACACACCTGTGATTTTTCAACAAACTTTGGTGCACTAGAGCATGTGCTTGTAGTTCAAATTTGAATTGTGCAAATTAAATGCCCGAAACTCAAATAATGTATAAAAGGCCAAATGAACCTGGCATAATTCCAAAATTTAGTATGATACTTCTATTTGGTCTAATCCGCCTGTGTAAAAAATTAAGGCGGGAGAAGAAAGTGTACGTATGTCGTTACGCACACGGAGGTGACACGTTTCCTCTCGGAACCACGAGACTTCTTGAGAGAAGCTCCTGTTTGCAAGAAGCTTACACCAAAGCCTGTCCCAGTTTGGCCAAACAATTTACCGCAGCATATTGGTGCCATGTCATGACACGACGCCCAGATGTTTGAATTTCATTTACATTTCTTGCATGGGAACTAGTAATTCACCCAAGGACACACATGTGATTTTTCAACCAAGTTTGGTGCACTGGACCATGTGCTTGTAGTTCAAATTTGAATTATGCACATTAAATGAAAAGACACACAATTAATGTATAAAAAAGGCCAAACGAACCCGAAATAATTCAAAATTTTCGCACAATACTTCTATTTGGTCTAATTTGCGAGTGTAAAAAAATTAAGGCGGGATAAGGCTGTGTACATCTGTCGATTCGCACACGGAGGTGATACGTTCCCTCTAGGAACCACAAGCCTTCTTGAGAGAAGCTCTGGTTTGCAAGAATCTTACACCAAAGCTTTTCCCTATTCTGCCAAACAATTTACTGTTGTATGTTGGTGCCATGTCATGACACCTTGCCAAGTTTCATGATTTTCAAAGCGTGTTTTGGATTTACAGGAATTAAAAACCAAGTTCCTCAATCTTTTCGTCCGATTCACGACGCTGAGATATTTGAATTTTATTCCCATTTCTTGCATGGAACCTAGAAATTCACCCAAGGACACACACGTGATTTTTCAACAAACTTTGGTGCACTAGTGCATGCATGTAGTTCAAATTTGAATTATGCAAATTAAATGCCTAAAAACTCAATAATGTATAGAAAAGGCCAAACGAACCCAGAATAATTCCAAAATTTAGCATGATACTTGTATTTTGTCTAATCTGCCTGTGTAAAAAAATTAAGTTGGGAGAAGGCAGTGTATGTATGTCGTTTCGCACACGGAGGTGACATGTTACCTATCGGAACCACGAGCCTTCTTGAGAGAAGCTCCGGTTTGCAAGAAGCTTACACCAAAGCTTGTCCCAATTTAGCCAAACAATCTAGCACGACATGTTGGTGCCATGTCATGAAACCATGCCAAGTTTCAAGATTTTCAGGCGTGTTTTGGATTTACAGGAATTAAAAAACCAGGTTTCTCAATCTTTCCGGCCGAGCCACGACGCCCAGATGTTTGAATTTCATTCCCATTTCTTGCATGGGACCTAGAAATTCACCCAAGGACACACCTGTGATTTTTCAACAAACTTTGGTGCACTAGAGCATGTGCTTGTAGTTCAAATTTGAATTGTGCAAATTAAATGCCCAGAAACTCAAATAATGTATAAAATGGCCAAACGAACCTGGCATAATTCCAAAATTTAGTATGATACTTCTATTTGGTCTAATCCGCCTGTGTAAAAAATTAAGGCGGGAGAAGAAAGTGTACGTATGTCGTTACGCACACGGAGGTGACACGTTTCCTCTCGGAACCACGAGACTTCTTGAGAGAAGCTCATGTTTGCAAGAAGCTTACACCAAAGCCTGTCCCAGTTTGGCCAAACAATTTATCCGCAGCATATTGGTGCCATGTCATGACACGACGCCTTGAGATGTTTGAATTTCATTTACATTTCTTGCATGGGAACTAGTAATTCACCCAAGGACACACATGTGATTTTTCAACCAAGTTTGGTGCCTTTGGACCATGTGCTTGTAGTTCAAATTTGAATTATGCACATTAAATGAGAAGACACACAATTAATGTATAAAAAGGCCAAACGAACCGAAATAATTCAAAATTTTCGCACAATACTTCTATTTGGTCTAATTTATGAGTGTAAAAAATTACATGGCGGGATAAGGCTGTGTACATGCAATCGATTCGCACACGGAGGTGATACGTTCCCTCTAGGAACCACAAGCCTCCTTGAGAGAAGCTCTGGTTTGCAAGAAGCTTACACCAAAGCTTTTTCCCTATTCTGCCAAACAATTTACTGTTGTATGTTGGTGCCATGTCATGACACCTTGCCAAGTTTCATGATTTTCAGGCGTGTTTTGGATTTACAGGAATTAAAAAACCAAGTTTCTCAATCTTTTTGTCCGATTCACGACACTGAGATATTTGAATTTTATTCCCATTTCTTGCATGGAACCTAGAAATTCACCCAAGGACGCCTTTGCGTGATTTTTCAACAAACTTTGGTGCACTAGTGCATGCATGTAGTTCAAATTTGAATTATGCAAATTAAATGCCTAAAAACTCAATAATGTATAGAAAAGGCCAAACGAATCCAGAATAATTCTAAAATTTAGCATGATACTTGTATTTTGTCTAATCTGCCTGTGTAAAAAAATTAAGTTGGGAGAAGGCAGTGTATGTATATCGTTTCGCACACGGAGGTGACATGTTACCTATCGGAACCACGAGCCTTCTTGAGAGAAGCTCCGGTTTGCAAGAAGCTTACAACAAAGCTTGTCCCAATTCAGCCAAACAATTTAGCACGACATGTTGGTGCCATGTCATGAAACCATGCCAAGTTTCAAGATTTTCAGGCGTGTTTTGGATTTATAGGAATTAAAAAACCAGGTTTCTCAA
This sequence comes from Aegilops bicornis, assembly GCA_021605145.1. NCBI lineage: Eukaryota > Viridiplantae > Streptophyta > Magnoliopsida > Poales > Poaceae > Aegilops > Aegilops bicornis. The sequence goes on along the minus strand of CM038674.1, from coordinate 367,799,129 downwards.
TCTTTCCGGCCGAGCCACGACGCCCAGATGTTTGAATTTCATTCCCATTTCTTGCATGGGACCTAGAAATTCACCCAAGGACACACCTGTGATTTTTCAACAAACTTTGGTGCACTAGAGCATGTGCTTGTAGTTCAAATTTGAATTGTGCAACTTAAATGCCCGAAACTCAAATAATGTATAAAAAGGCCAAATGAACTGGCATAATTCCAAAATTTAGTACGATACTTCTATTTGGTCTAATCCGCCTGTGTAAAAAATTAAGGCGGGAGAAGAAAGTGTACGTATGTCGTTACGCACACGGAGGTGACACGTTTCCTCTCGGAACCACGAGACTTCTTGAGAGAAGCTCCGGTTTGCAAGAAGCTTACACCAAAGCCTGTCCCAGTTTGGCCAAACAATTTACCGCAGCATATTGGTGCCATGTCATGACACGACGCCCAGATGTTTGAATTTCATTTACATTTCTTGCATGGGAACTAGTAATTCACCCAAGGACACACATGTGATTTTTCAACCAAGTTTGGTGCACTGGACCATGTGCTTGTAGTTCAAATTTTAATTATGCACATTAAATGAAAAGACACACAATTAATGTATAAAAAAGGCCAAACAAACCCGAAATAATTCAAAAATTTCGCACAATACTTCTAGTTGGTCTAATTTATGAGTGTAAAAAAATTAAGGCGGGATAAGGCTGTGTACATCTGTCGATTCGCACACGGAGGTGATACGTTCCCTCTAGGAACCACAAGCCTTCTTGAGAGAAGCTCTGGTTTGCAAGAAGCTTACACCAAAGCTTTTTCCCTATTCTGCCAAACAATTTACTGTTGTATGTTGGTGCCATGTCATGACACCTTGCCAAGTTTCATGATTTTCAGGTGTGTTTTGGATTTACAGGAATTAAAAACCAAGTTTCTCAATCTTTTCGTCCGATTCACGACGCTGAGATATTTGAATTTTATTCCCATTTCTTGCATGGAACCTAGAAATTCACCCAAGGGCCTTTGCGTGATTTTTCAACAAACTTAGGTGCACTAGTGCATGCATGTAGTTCAAATTTGAATTATGCAAATTAAATGCCTAAAAACTCAATAATGTATAGAAAAGGCCAAACGAATCCAGAATAATTCTAAAATTTAGCATGATACTTGTATTTTGTCTAATCTGCCTGTGTAAAAAATTAAGTTGGGAGAAGGCGGTGTATGTATATCGTTTACGCATTACGGAGGTGACATGTTACCTATCGGAACCACGAGCCTTCTTGAGAGAAGCTCCGGTTTGCAAGAAGCTTACAACAAAGCTTGTCCCAATTCAGCCAAACAATTTAGCACGACATGTTGGTGCCATGTCATGAAACCATGCCAAGTTTCAAGATTTTCAAGCGTGTTTTGGATTTATAGGAATTAAAAAACCAGGTTTCTCAATCTTTCCGGCCGAGCCACGACGCCCAGATGTTTGAATTTCATTCCCATTTCTTGCATGGGACCTAGAAATTCACCCAAGGACACACCTGTGATTTTTCAACAAACTTTGGTGCACTAGAGCATGTGCTTGTAGTTCAAATTTGAATTGTGCAACTTAAATGCCCAGAAACTCAAATAATGTATAAAAAGGCCAAATGAACCTGGCATAATTCCAAAATTTAGTACGATACTTCTATTTGGTCTAATCCGCCTGTGTAAAAAATTAAGGCGGGAGAAGAAAGTGTACGTATGTCGTTACGCACACGGAGGTGACACGTTTCCTCTCGGAACCACGAGACTTCTTGAGAGAAGCTCCGGTTTGCAAGAAGCTTACACCAAAGCTTGTCCCAGTTTGGCCAAACAATTTACCGCAGCATATTGGTGCCATGTCATGACACGACGCCCAGATGTTTGAATTTCATTTACATTTCTTGCATGGGAACTAGTAATTCACCCAAGGACACACATGTGATTTTTCAACCAAGTTTGGTGCCTTTGGACCATGTGCTTGTAGTTCAAATTTTAATTATGCACATTAAATGAAAAGACACACAATTAATGTATAAAAAAGGCCAAACAAACCCGAAATAATTCAAAAATTTCGCACAATACTTCTATTTGGTCTAATTTGCGAGTGTAAAAAAATTAAGGCGGGATAAGGCTGTGTACATCTATCGATTCGCACACGGAGGTGATACGTTCCCTCTAGGAATCACAAGCCTTCTTGAGAGAAGCTCTGGTTTGCAAGAAGCTTACACCAAAGCTTTTCCCTATTCTGCCAAACAATTTACTGTTGTATGTTGGTGCCATGTCATGACACCTTGCCAAGTTTCATGATTTTCAGGCGTGTTTTGGATTTACAGAATTAAAAACCAAGTTTCTCAATCTTTTTGTCCGATTCACGACACTGAGATATTTGAATTTTATTCCCATTTCTTGCATGGAACCTAGAAATTCACCCAAGGACACACACGTGATTTTTCAAAAAACTTTGGTGCACTAGTGCATGTGCATGTAGTTCAAATTTGAATTATGCAAAGTAAATGCCTAAAAACTCAATAATGTATAGAAAAGACCAAATGAACCCAGAATAATTCCAAAATTTAGCATGATACTTGTGTTTTGTCTAACTTGCCTGTGTAACAAACTTAAGTCGGGAGAAGGCAGTGTACGTATGTCGTTTCGCACACGGAGGTGACATGTTACCTATCGGAACCACGAGCCTTCTTGAGAGAAGCTTCGGTTTGCAAGAAGCTTACACCAAAGCTTGTCCATATTCGGCCAAACAATTTACCGCGACATGTTGGTGCCATGTCATGAAACCATGCCAAGTTTCATGATTTTTAGGCCTGTTTTGGATTTACAGGAATTAAAAAACCAAGTTTCTCAATCTTTCCGGCCGAGCCACGATGCCCAGATGTTTGAATTTCATTCACATTTCTTGCATGGGACCTAGAAATTCACCCAAGGACACACCTGTGATTTTTCAACAAACTTTGGTGCACTAGAGCATGTGCTTGTAGTTCAAATTTGAATTATGCAAATTAAATTCCCAGAAACTCGATTAATGTATAGAAAAGGCAAATGAACCTGGAATAATTCCAAATTTTAGCACGATACTTCTATTTTGTCTAATCTGCCTGTGTAAAAAAATAAGGCGGGAGAAGGCAGTGTACGTATGTCGTTTCGCACACGGAGGTGACACGTTCCCTCTCAGAACCATGAGCCTTCTTAAGCGAAGCTCCGGTTTACAAGAAGCTTACACCAAAGCTTGTCCCAATTCAGCCAAAATATTTACCGCAGCATGTTGGTGCCATGTCATTATACCATGCGAAATTTCATGATTTTTTGGCATGTTTTTGATTTAGAGGAATTAAAAAACCAAGTTTCTCAATCTTTCCGGCCGAGGCGACGCCCAGATGTTTGAATTTCATTTACATTTCTTGCATGGGACCTAGAAATTCACCCAAGGACACACATGTGATTTTTCAACCAAGTTTGGTGCACTGGAGTATGTGCTTGTAGTTTAAATTTTAATTATGCACATTAAATGAAAAGCCACTCAATTAATGTATAAAAAAGGCCAAACGAACCCGGAATAATTCCAAAATTTAGTAAAATACTTCTATTTGGTCTAATCTGCGTGTGTAAAAAAATTAAGGCGGGATAAGGCAGTGGATGTATGTTGATTCTCACACGGAGGTGACACGTTCCCTCTCGGAACCATGAGCCTTCTTGAGAGAAGATCCGGCTTGCAAGAAGCTTACACCAAATCTTGTCCCTATTCGGCCAAACAATTTACCGTTATATGTTGGTGCCATGTCATGACACCATGCCAAATTTCATGATTTTCAGGCGTGTTTTGGATTTACAGGAATTAAAAACCATGTTTCTCAATCTTTCCGGCAGAGCCACCACGTCTAGATGTTTAAATTTCAATCACATTTCTTGCATGGGACCTAGAACTTCACCCAAGGACACAACTGTGATTTTTCAACAAACATTGGTGCACTAGAGCATGTGCTTGTAGTTCAAATTTTAATTATGCAAATTAAATGCCCATAAACTCAACTAATGTATAGAAAGGCAAACGAACCCGGAGTAATTCCAAATTTTGGCACGATACTTATATTATGTCTAATCTGCCTGTGTAAAAAAAATTAGGCGGGAGAAGGCAGTGTATGTATGTCGTTTCGCACACGGAGGTGACACGTTTCCTCTCGGAACCATGAGCCTTCTTAAGTGAAGCTCCGGTTTACAAGAAGGTTACACCAAAGCTTGTCCCAATTCAGCCAAAATATTTACCGCAGCATGTTGGTGCCATGTCATAAAACCATGCCAAGTTTCATGATTTTTTGGCGTGTTTTGGATTTACAGGAATTAAAAAACAAAGTTTCTCAATCTTTCCGGCCGAGGCGACGCCCAGATGTTTGAATTTCATTTACATTTCTTGCATGGGACCTAAAAATTCACCCAAGGACACACATGTGATTTTTCAACCAAATTTGGTGCACTGGAGTATGTGCTTGTAGTTTAAATTTGAATTATGCACATTAAATGAAAAGCCACTCAATTAATGTATAAAAAAGGCCAAACGAACCCGGAATAATTCCAAAATTTAGCAAAATACTTCTATTTTGTCTAATCTGCGTGTGTAAAAAAATTAAGGCGGGATAAGGCAGTGGATGTATGTTGATTCTCACACGGAGGTGACACGTTCCCTCTCGGAACCACGAGCCTTCTTGAGAGAAGCTCCGGCTTGCAAGAAGCTTACACCAAAGCTTGTCCCTATTCGGCCAAACAATTTACCGTTGTATGTTGGTGCCATGTCATGACACCATGCCAAATTTCATGATTTTCAGGCGTGTTTTGTATTTACAGGAAATAAAAAACCAAGTTTCTCAATCTTTCCGGCCGAGCCACGACGCCTAGATGTTTGAATTTCAATCACATTTCTTGCATGGGACCTAGAAACTCACCCAAGGACACACCTGTGATTTTTCAACAAACATTGGTGCACTAGAGCATGTGCTTGTAGTTCAAATTTTAATTATGCAAATTAAATGCCCATAAACTCAACTAATGTATAGAAAGGCAAACGAACCCGGAGTAATTCCAAATTTTGCACGATACTTATATTATGTCTAATCTGCCTGTGTAAAAAAAATTAGGCGGGAGAAGGCAGTGTATGTATGTCGTTTCGCACACGGAGGTGACATGTTTCCTCTCGGAACCATGAGCCTTCTTAAGTGAAGCTCCAGTTTACAAGAAGGTTACACCAAAGCTTGTCCCAATTCAGCCAAAATATTTACCGCAGCATGTTGGTGCCATGTCATGAAACCATGCCAAGTTTCATGATTTTTTGGCGTGTTTTGGATTTACAGGAATTAAAAAAAAAGTTTCTCAATCTTTCCGGCCGAGGCGACGCCCAGATGTTTGAATTTCATTTACATTTCTTGCATGGGACCTAGAAATTCACCCAAGGACACACATGTGATTTTTCAACCAAGTTTGGTGCACTGGAGTATGTGCTTATAGTTTAAATTTGAATTATGCACATTAAATGAAAAGCCACTCAATTAATGTATAAAAAAGGCCAAACGAACCCGGAATAATTCCAAAATTTAGCAAAATACTTCTATTTGGTCTAATCTGCGTGTGTAAAAAAATTAAGGCGGGATAAGGCAGTGGATGTATGTTGATTCTCACACGGAGGTGACACGTTCCCTCTCGGAACCACGAGCCTTCTTGAGAGAACCTCCGGCTTGCAAGAAGCTTACACCAAAGCTTGTCCCTATTCGGCCAAACAATTTACCGTTGTATGTTGGTGCCATGTCATGACACCATGCCAAATTTCATGATTTTCAGGCGTGTTTTGGATTTACAGGAAATAAAAAACCAAGTTTCTCAATCTTTCCGGCCGAGCCACGATGCCTAGATGTTTGAATTTCAATCACATTTCTTGCATGGGACCTAGAAACTCACACAAGGACACACCTGTGATTTTTCAACAAACATTGGTGCACTAGAGCATGTGCTTGTAGTTCAAATTTTAATTATGCAAATTAAATGCCCATAAACTCAATTAATGTATAGAAAGGCAAACGAACCCGGAGTAATTCCAAATTTTAGCACGATACTTATATTATGTCTAATCTGCCCGTGTAAAAAAAATTAGGCGGGAGAAGGCAGTGTATGTTTGTCGTTTCGCACACGGAGGTGACACGTTCCCTCTCGGAACCATGAGCCTTCTTAAGTGAAGCTCTGGCTTACAGGAAGCTTACACCAAAGCTTGTCCCAATTCAGCCAAAATATTTACCACAGCATGTTGGTGCCATGTCATGAAACCATGCCAAGTTTCATGTTTTTTTGGCGTGTTTTGGATTTACAGGAATTAAAAAACCAAGTTTCTCAATCTTTCCGGCCGAGCCGACGCCCAGATGTTTGAATTTCATTTACATTTCTTGCATGGGACCTAGAAATTCACCCAAGGACACACATGTGATTTTTCAACCAAGTTTGGTGCACTGGAGTATGTGCTTGTAGTTTAAATTTGAATTATGCACATTAAATGAAAAGCCACTCAATTAAAGAATAAAAAAGGCCAAACGAACCCGGAATAATTCCAAAATTTATCAAAATACTTCTATTTGGTCTAATCTGCGTGTGTAAAAAAATTAAGGCGGGATAAGGCAGTGGATGTTTGTTGATTCTCACACGGAGGTGACAGGTTCCCTCTCGGAACCACGAGCCTTCTTGAGAGAAGCTCCGGCTAGCAAGAAGCTTACACCAAAGCTTGTCCCTATTCAGCCAAACAATTTACCGCTGTATGTTGGTGCCATGTCATGACACCATGCCAAATTTCATGATTTTTAGGCATGTTTTGGATTTGCAGGAATTAAAAAACTAAGTTTCTCAATCTTTTCGGGCGATTCACGACGCCGAGATATTTGAATTTCATTCCCATTTCTTGCATCGAACCTAGAAATTCACCCGAGGACACACACGTGATTTTTCAACAAACTTTGGTGCACTAGAGCATGTGCTTATAGTTCAAATTTGAATTATGCAAATGAAATGCCCAAAATCTCAATTAATGTATAGAAAAGGCCAAACGAACCTGGAATAATTCCAAATTTTAGCACGATACTTCTAATTTGTCTAATCTGTCTGTGTAAAAAAATTAAGGCGGGAGAAGGCAGTGCACGTATGTCGTTTCGCACACAGAGGTGGCATGTTACCTATCGGAACCACGAGCCTTCTTGAGAGAAGCTCCGGTTTGCAAGAAGCTTGCACCAAAGCTTGTCCCAATTCGGCCGAACAATTTACCGCGGCATGTTGATGCCATGTCATGAAACCATGCCAAGTTTCATGATTTCCAGGCGTGTTTTGGATTTACAGGAATTAAAAAATCAAGTTTCTCAATCTTGATTATCGCAAAGCTTGTCCCAATTCGCCAAGAAAATTACTGCAGCATGTTGGTGCCATGTGATGACACCATGCCAAGTTTCATTATTTTCAGACGTGCTTTGGATTTACAGGTGAATTAAAAACCAAGTTTCTCAATCTTTTCGGCCGAGCCACGACATGACAGATGTTTGAATTTCATTTACATTTCTTGCATGGTACCTAGAAATTCACCCAAGGACACACATGTGATTTTTCAACCAAGTTTGGTGCATTAGAGCATGTGCTTGAGTTCAAATTTGAATTATGCACATTAAATTAAAAGACTCTCAATTAATGTATAAAAAACACCGAACAAACCCGGAATAATTCCAAAATTTAGCACAAGACTTCTATTTGGTCTAATCTGCGTGTGTAAAAAAATTAAGGCGGGATAAGGCAGTGTACGTATGTCGATTCAAGACACGGAGGTGACATGTTCCTCTCGGAACCATGAGCTGCCCCGAGAGAAGCTCGGTTTGCAAGAAGCTTACACCAAAGCTTGTCCCTATTCGGCCAAAAAAATTACCACTGTATGTTGGTGCCATGTCATGACACCATGCCAAGTTTCATGATTTCCAGGAGTGTTTTGGATTTACAGGAATTAAAAAACCAAGTTTCTCAATCTTTTCGGCCGATTCACGATGCCAAGATATTTGAATTTCATTCCCATTTCTTGCATCGGACCTAGAAATTCACCCGAGGACACACACGTGATTTTTCAACAAACTTTGGTGCACTAGAGCATGTGCTTATAGTTCAAATATGAATTATGCAAATGAAATGCCCAAAATCTCAATTAATGCATAGAAAAGGCCAAACGAACCTGGAATAATTCCAAATTTTAGCACGATACTTCTAATTTGTCTAATCTGTCTGTGTAAAAAAATTAAGGCGGGAGAAGGCAGTGCACGTATGTGGTTTCGCACACGGAGGTGGCATGTTACCTATCGGAACCACGAGCCTTCTTGAGAGAAGCTCCGGTTTGCAAGAAGCTTGCACCAAAGCTTGTCCCAATTCGGCCGAACAATTTACCGCGGCATGTTGATGCCATGTCATGAAACCATGCCAAGTTTCATGATTTTCAGGCGTGTTTTGGATTTACAGGAATTAAAAAATCAAGTTTCTCAATCTTGATTACTGCAAAGCTTGTCCCAATTCGGCCAAGAAAATTACTGCAACATGTTGGTGCCATGTCATGACACCATGCCAAGTTTCATGATTTTCACGCGTGCTTTGGATTTACAGGAATTAAAAAACCAAGTTTCTCAATCTTTTCGGCCGAGCCAGGACGCGCAGATGTTTGAATTTCATTTACATTTCTTGCATGGTAACTAGAAATTCACCCAAGGACACACATGTGATTTTTCAACCAAGTTTGGTGCATTAGAGCATGTGCTTGAGTTCAAATTTGAATTATGCACATTAAATTAAAAGACACTCAATTAATGTATAAAAAACACCGCACGAACCCGGAATAATTCCAAAATTTAGCACAAGACTTCTATTTGGTCTAATCTGCGTGTGTAAAAAAATTAAGGCGGGATAAGGAAGTGTGCGTATGTCGATTCAAGACATCGGAGGTGACATGTTCCCTCTCGGAACCATGAGTCATTCTGAGAGAAGCTCCGGTTTGCAAGAAGCTTACACCAAAGCTTGTCCCTATTCGCCAAAAAATTATCATTGTATGTTGGTGCCATGTCATGACACCATGCCAAGTTTCATGATTTCCAGGAGTGTTTTGGATTTACAGGAATTAAAAAACCAAGTTTCTCAATCTTTTCGGCCGATTCACGACGCCGAGATATTTGAATTTCATTCCCATTTCTTGCATGGGACCTAGAAATTCACCCAAAGACACACACGTGATTTTTCAAGAAACTAGTTCAAATTTGAATTATGCAAATTAAATGCCCAAAAACTCAATTAATGCATAGAAAAGGCGAGACGAACCCGGAATAATTCCAAAATTTAGCACGATACTTCTATTTTGTCTAATTTTCCTGTGTAAAAAAATTAAGGCGGGAGAAGGCAGTGTACGTATGTCGTTTCGCACACATAGGTGACATGTTACCTATCAGAACCACGAGCCTTCTTGAGAGAAGCTCCAGTTTGCAAGAAGCTTACACAAAAGGTTGTCCCAATTCGGCCAAACAATTTACCGCGGCATGTTGGTGCCATGTCATGAAACCATGCCAAGTTTCATGATTTTCAGGCGTGCTTTGGATTTACAGGAATTAAAAAACCAAGTTTCTCAATCTTTCCGGCCGAGCCACGACGCCTAGATGTTTGAATTTCATTCACATTTCTAGCATGGAACCTAGAAATTCACCCAAGGAGACACCTGTGATTTCTCAACAAACTTTGGTGCGCTAGAGCATCTGCTTGTAGTTCAAATTTGAATTATGCAAATTAAATGCCTAAAAACTCAATTAATGTATAGAAAAGGCCAAACGAACCCGGAATAATTCCAAAATTTTGCACGATACTTATATTTTGTCTAATCTGCCTGTCTAAAAAAATTAAGTCGGGAGAAGGCAGTGTACGTATGTTGTTTCGCACACGGGGGTGACATGTTACCTATCGGAACCACGAGCCTTCTTGAGAGAAGCTTCGGTTTGCAAGAAGCTTACACCAAAGCTTGCCCCGATTCGACCAAAAAATTTACGCGGCATGTTGGTGCCATGTCATGAAACCATGCCAAGTTTCATAATTTTTAGGCGTGTTTTGGATTTACAGGAATTAAAAAACCAAGTTTCTCAATCTTTCCGGCCGAGCCATGACGCCCAGATGTTTGAATTTCATTCACTTTTCTTGCATGGGACCTAGAAATTCACCCAAGGAGACACCTGTGATTTTTCAACAAACTTTGGTGCACTAGAGCATTTAATTTTAGTTCAAATTTGAATTATGCAAATTAAATGCCTAAAAAATCAATTAATGTATAGAAAAGGCCAAGCGAACCCGAAATAAATCCAAAATTTAGCACGATATATTTTGTCTAATCTGCCTATGTAAAAAAATTAAGTCGGGAGAAGGTAGTGTACGTATTTTGTTTCGCACACGGAGGTGACATGTTACCTATCGGAACGACGAGCCTTCTTGAGAGAAGCTTCGGTTGCAAGAAGCTTACACCAAAGCTTGTCCCAATTCGGCCAAAGAATTTACCGCGGGCATGTTGGTGCCATGTCATAAAACCATGCCAAGTCTCATGATTTTTAGGCATGTTTTGGATTTACAGGAATTAAAAAACCAAGTTTCTCAATCTTTCCGGCCGAGCCACGACGCCCAGATGTTTAAATTTCATTCACATTTCTTGCATGGGACCTAGAAATTCACCCAAGGACACATCTGTGATTTTTCAACAAACTTTGGTGCATTAGAGCATGTGCTTGTAGTTCAAATTTGAATTATGCAAATTAAATGCCCATAAACTCATTTAATGTATAGAAAAGGCAAACGAACCCGGAATAATTCCAAATTTTAGCACGATACTTCTATTTTTTCTAATCTGCCTGTGTAAAAAAAATTTAAAGCGGGAGAAGGCAGTGTACGTATGTCATTTCGCACACGGAGGTGACACGTTCCCTCGAGGAACCATGAGCCTTCTTGAGAGAAGCTCCGGTTTGCAAGAAGCTAACTCCAAAGCTTGTCCCAATTAGGCCAAAAAAATTACTGCAACATGTTGGTGCCATGTCATGACACCATGCCAAGTTTCATGATTTTCAGGCATGCTTTGGATTCACAGGAATTAAAAAACCAAGTTTCTCTATCTTTTCGGCCGAGCCACGACGCGCAGATGTTTGAATTTCATTTACATTTCTTGCATGGTAACTAGAAATTCACCCAAGGACACACATGTGAGTTTTCAACCAAGTTTGGTGCATTAGAGCATGTGCTTGAGTTCAAATTTGAATTATGCACATTAAATTAAAAGACACTCAATTAATGTATAAAAAACACCGAACGAACCCGGAATAATTCCAAAATTTAGCACAAGACTTCTATTTTGTCTGCGTGTGTAAAAAAAGTAAGGCGGGATAAGGAAGTGTACGTATGTCGATTCGCACACGGAGGTGACATGTTCCCTCTCGGAACCATGAGCCGTCCTGAGAGAAGCTCTGGTTTGCAAGAAGCTTACACCAAAACTTGTCCCTATTCGGCCAAAAAATTACTTGTATGTTGGTGCCATGTCATGACACCATGCCAGGTTTCATGATTTCCAGGAGTGTTTTGGATTTACAGGAATTAAAAAACCAAGTTTCTCAATCTTTTCGGCCGATTCACGACGCCGAGATATTTGAATTTCATTCCCATTTCTTGCATGGGACCTAGAAATTCACCCGAGGACACACACGTTATTTTTCAACAAACTTTGGTGCACTAGAGCATTTGTGTATAGTTCAAATTTGAATGATGCAAATTAAATGCCCAAAAAGTCAATTAACGTATAGAAAAGGCCAAACAAACGCGGAATAATTCCAAATTTTAGCACGATACTTCTAATTTGTTTAATCATGCGTGTAAAAAAAATTAAAGGCGGGGAGAAGGCAGTGCACGTATGTCGTTTCGCACACAGAGGTGGCATGTTACCTATCGGAACCACTAGCCTTCTTGAGAGAAGCTCCGGTTTGCAAGAAGCTTGCACCAAAGCTTGTCCCAATTCGGCCGAACAATTTATCATGACATGTTGATGCCATGTCATGAAACCATGCCAAGTTTCATGATTTCCAGGCGTGTTTTGGATTTACAGGAATTAAAAAATCAAGTTTCTCAATCTTGATTACTGCAAAGCTTGTCCCAATTCGGCCAAGAAAATTACTGCAGCATGTTGGTGCAATGTCATGACACCATGCCAAGTTTCATGATTTTCAGGCGTGCTTTGGATTTATAGGAATTAAAAAACCAAGTTTCTCAATCTTTTCGGCCGAGCCACGACGCACAGATGTTTGAATTTCATTTACATTTCTTGCATGGTACCTAGAAATTCATCCAAGGACACACATGTGATTTTTCAACCAAGTTTGGTGCATTAGAGCATGTGCTTGAGTTCAAATTTGAATTATGCACATTAAATTAAAAGACACTCAATTAATGTATAAAAAACACCGAACGAACCCGGAATAATTCCAAAATTTAGCACAAGACTTTTATTTGGTCTAATCTGCGTGTGTAAAAAAATTAAGGCGGGATAAGGCAGTGTACGTATGTCGATTCGCGACACGGAGGTGACATGTTCCTCTCGGAACCATGAGCAAATCTGAGAGAAGCTACGGTTTGCAAGAAGCTTACACCAAAGCTTGTCCCTATTCGCCAAAAAAAAATTACCATCGTATGTTGGTGCCATGTCATGACACCATGCCAAGTTTCATGATTTCCGTGGAGTGTTTTGGATTTACAGGAATTAAAAAACCAAGTTTCTCAATCTTTTCGGCCGATTCACGATGCCAAGATATTTGAATTTCATTCCCATTTCTTGCATTGGACCTAGAAATTCACCCGAGGACACACACGTGATTTTTCAACAAACTTTGGTGCACTAGAGCATGTGCTTATAGTTCAAATATGAATTATGCAAATGAAATGCCCAAAATCTCAATTAATGTATAGAAAAGGCCAAACGAACAGGAATAATTCCAAATTTTAGCACGATACTTCTAATTTGTCTAATCTGCATGTAAAAAATTAAGGCGGGAGAAGGCAGTGCACGTATGTCGTTTCGCACACGAAGGTGGCATGTTACCTATCGGAACCACGAGCCTTCTTGAGAGAAGCTCCGGTTTGCAAGAAGCTTGCACCAAAGCTTGTCCCAATTCGGCCGAACAATTTACCGTGGCATGTTGATGCCATGTCATGAAACCATGCCAAGTTTCATGATTTTCAGGGGTGTTTTGGATTCTGAGGAATTAAAAATCAAGTTTCTCAATCTTGATTCTTGCAAAGCTTGTCCCAATTCGGCCAAGAAAATTACTGCAACATGTTGGTGCCATGTCATGACACCATGCCAAGTTTCATGATTTTCAGGCGTGCTTTGGATTTACAGGAATTAAAAAACCAAGTTTCTCAATCTTTTCGGCCGAGCCACGACGCACAGATGTTTGAATTTCATTTACATTTCTTGCATGGTAACTAGAAATTCACCCAAGGACAATCATGTGATTTTTCAACCAAGTTTGGTGCATTAGAGCATGTGCTTGAGTTCAAATTTGAATTATGCACATTAAATTAAAAGACACTCAATTAATGTATAAAAAACACCGAACGAACCCGGAATAATTCCAAAATTTAGCACAAGACTTCTATTTGGTCTAATCTGCGTGTGTAAAAAAATTAAGGCGGGATAAGGAAGTGTACGTATGTCGATTCGCACACGGAGGTGACATGTTCCCTCTCAGAACCATGAGCCGTCCTGAGAGAAGCTCCGGTTTGCAAGAAGATTACACCAAAGCTTGTCCCTATTCGGCCAAAAAAATTACCGCTGTATGTTGGTGCCATGTCATGACACCATGCCAAGTTTCATGATTTCCAGGAGTGTTTTGGATTTACAGGAATTAAAAAACCAAGTTTCTCAATCTTTTCGGCCGATTCACGATGCCAAGATATTTGAATTTCATTCCCATTTCTTGCATCGGACCTAGAAATTCACCCGAGGACACACACGTGATTTTTCAACAAACTTTGGTGCACTAGAGCATGTGCTTATAGTTCAAATATGAATTATGCAAATGAAATGCCCAAAATCTCAATTAATGTATAGAAAAGGCCAAACGAACACGGAATAATTCCAAATTTTAGTACGATACTTCTAATTTGTCTAATCTATGCATGTAAAAAAATTAAGGCGGAGAAAGGCGGTGCACGATGTCGTTTCGCACACGGAGGTGGCATGTTACCTACTCGGAACCACGAGCCTTCTTGAGAGAAGCTCGGTTTGCAAGAAGCTTGCACCAAAGCTTGTCCCAATTCGGCCGAACAATTTACCGCGGCATGTTGATGCCATGTCATGAAACCATGCCAAGTTTCATGATTTTCGAGCGTGTTTTGGATTTACAGGAATTAAAAATCAAGTTTCTCAATCTTGATTATCGCAAAGCTTGTCCCAATTCGGCCAAGAAAATTACTGCAACATGTTGGTGCCATGTCATGACACCATGCCAAGTTTCATGATTTTCAGGCGTGCTTTTGGATTTACAGGAATTAAAAAACCAAGTTTCTCAACCTTTTCGGCCGAGCCACGACGCACAGATGTTTGAATTTCATTTACATTTCTTGCATGGTACCTAGAAATTCACCCAAGGACACACATGTGATTTTTCGACCAAGTTTGGTGCATTAGAGCATGTGCTTGAGTTCAAATTTGAATTATGCACATTAAATTAAAAGACACTCAATTAATGTATAAAAAACACCGAACGAACCCGGAATAATTACAAAATTTAGCACAAGACTTCTATTTGGTCTAATATGCGTGTGTAAAAAAATTAATACGGGATAAGGAAGTGTACGTATGTCGATTCAAGACATCGGAGGTGACATGTTCCCTCTCGGAACCATGAGCCGTCCTGAGAGACGCTCCGGTTTGCAAGAAGCTTACACCAAAGCTTGTCCCTATTCGCCAAAAAATTACATTGTATGTTGGTGCCATGTCATGACACCATGCCAAGTTTCATGATTTCCGTGGAGTGTTTTGGATTTACAGAGAATTAAAAACCAAGTTTCTCAATCTTTTCGGCCGATTCACGATGCCAAGATATTTGAATTTCATTCCCATTTCTTGCATCGGACCTAGAAATTCACCGGAGGACACACACATGATTTTTCAACAAACTTTGGTGCACTAGAGCATGTGCTTATAGTTCAAATATGAATTATGCAAATGAAATGCCCAAAATCTCAATTAATGTATAGAAAAGGCCAAAGCGAACTCGGAATAATTCCAAATTTTGTACGATACTTCTAATTTGTCTAATCATGCGTGTAAAAAATTAAAGGCGGGAGAAAGGCGGTGCACGTATGTCGTTTAGCACGGAGGTGGCATGTTACCTATCGGAACCACGAGCCTTCTTGAGAGAAGCTCCGGTTTGCAAGAAGCTTGCACCAAAGCTTGTCCCAATTCGGCCGAACAATTTCATCAGCGGCATGTTGATGCCATGTCATGAAACCATGCCAAGTTTCATGATTTTCAGCGTGTTTTGGATTTACAGGAATTAAAAATCAAGTTTCTCAATCTTGATTATCGCAAAGCTTGTCCCAATTCGGCCAAAAAAATTACTGCAACATGTTGGTGCCATGTCATGACACCATGCCAAGTTTCATGATTTTCAGGCGTGCTTTGGATTTACAGGAATTAAAAAACCAAGTTTCTCAATCTTTTCGGCCGAGCCACGACGCACAGATGTTTGAATTTCATTTACATTTCTTGCATGGTACCTAGAAATTCACCCAAGGACACACATGTGATTTTTCAACCAAGTTTGGTGCATTAGAGCATGTGCTTGAGTTCAAATTTGAATTATGCACATTAAATTAAAAGACTCTCAATTAATGTATAAAAAACACCGAACGAACCGGAATAATTCCAAAATTTAGCACAAGACTTCTATTTGGTCTAATCTGCGTGTGTAAAAAAATTACATGGATAAGGATAAGGCAGTGTACGTATGTCGATTCGCACACGGAGGTGACATGTTCCCTCTCGGAACCATGAGCCGTCCTGAGAGAAGCTCCGGTTTGCAAGAAGCTTACACCAAAGCTTGTCCCTATTCGGCCAAAAAAAATTACCACTGTATGTTGGTGCCATGTCATGACACCATGCCAAGTTTCATGATTTCCAGGAGTGTTTTGGATTTACAGGAATTAAAAAACCAAGTTTCTCAATCTTTTCGGCCGATTCACGATGCCAAGATATTTGAATTTCATTCCCATTTCTTGCATTGGACCTAGAAATTCACCGAGGACACACACGTGATTTTTCAACAAACTTTGGTGCACTAGAGCATGTGCTTATAGTTCAAATATGAATTATGCAAATGAAATGCCCAAAATCTCAATTAATGTATAGAAAAGGCCAAACGAACACGGAATAATTCCAAATTTTAGTACGATACTTCTAAGTTGTCTAATCATGCGTGTAAAAAAAATTAAAGGCGGGAGAAGGCGGTGCACGATGTCGCTTCGCACACGGAGGTGGCATGTTACCTATCGGAACCACGAGCCTTCTTGAGAGAAGCTCCGGTTTGCAAGAAGCTTGCACCAAAGCTTGTCCCAATTCGGCCGAACAATTTATCATGGCATGTTGATGCCATGTCATGAAACCATGCCAAGTTTCATGATTTTCAGCGTGTTTTGGATTTACTGAGGAATTAAAAATCAAGTTTCTCAATCTTGATTACTGCCAAAGCTTGTCCCAATTCGGCCAAGAAAATTATCGCAACATGTTGGTGCCATGTCATGACACCATGCCAAAGTTTCATGATTTTCAAAGTGCTTTGAATTACTGAGAATTAAAAACCAAGTTTCTCAATCTTTTTCGGTAGAGCCACATACAGAATGTTTGAATTTCATTTACATTTCTTGCATGGTACCTAGAAATTCACCCAAGGACACACATGTGATTTTTCAACCAAGTTTGGTGCATTAGAGCATGTGCTTGAGTTCAAATTTGAATTATGCACATTAAATTAAAAGACACTCAATTAATGTATAAAAAACACCGAACGAACCCGGAATAATTCCAAAATTTGCACAAGACTTCTATTTGGTCTAATCTGTGTGTGTAAAAAAATTAAGGCGGGATAAGGAAGTGTACGTATGTCGATTCAAGACACGGAGGTGACATATTCCCTCTCGGAACCATGAGCCGTCTGAGAGAAGCTCCGGTTTGCAAGAAGCTTACACCAAAGCTTGTCCCTATTCGGCCAAAAAAATTACCGCTGTATGTCGGTGCCATGTCATGACACCATGCCAAGTTTCATGATTTCCAGGAGTGTTTTGGATTTACAGGAATTAAAAAACCAAGTTTCTCAATCTTTTCGGCCGATTCACGATGCCTAGATATTTGAATTTCATTCCCATTTCTTGCATCGGACCTAGAAATTCACCCGAGGACACACACGTGATTTTTCAACAAACTTTGGTGCACTAGAGCATGCGCTTATAGTTCAAATATGAATTATGCAAATGAAATGCCCAAAATCTCAATTAATGTATAGAAAAGGCCAAACGAACCTGGAATAATTCCAAATTTTAGCACGATACTTCTATTTTGTCTAATATGTCTGTGTAAAAAAATTAAGGAGGGAGAAGGCAGTGCACATATGTCGTTTCTCGCACGGAGGTGGCATGTTACCTATTGTAACCACGAGCCTTCTTGAGAGAAGCTCCGGTTTGCAAGAAGCTTGCACCAAAGCTTGTCCCAATTTAGCCGAACAATTTACCGCGGCATGTTGATGCCATGTCATGAAACCATGCCAAGTTTCATGATTTTCAGGCGTGTTTTGGATTTACAGGAATTAAAAAACCAAGTTTCTCAATCTTTTCGGCCGAGCCACGACGCCCAGATGTTTGAATTTCATTCACATTTCTTGCATGGGACCTAGAAATCCACCCAAGGAGACACCTGTGATTTTTCAACAAACTTTGGTGCACTAGAGCATGTGCTTGTAGTTAAAATTTGAATTATGAAAATTAAATGCCTAAAAACTCAATTAATGTATAGAAAAGGCCAAACAAACCCAGAATAATTCCAAAATTTAGCACAATATATTTTTTCTAATCTGCACTGTGTAAAAAAATAAGTCGGGAGAAGGCAGTGTCACGTGATGTCGTTTCACTCACGGAGGTGACATGTTACCTATCGGAACCACGAGCCTTCTTGAGAGAAGCTTCGATTTGCAAGAAGCTTACACCAAAGCTTGTACCAATTCGGCCAAACAATTTACCGCGGCATGTTGGTGACATGTCATAAAACCATGCCAAGTTTCATGATTTTAGGCGTGTTTTGCATTTACAGGAATTAAAAAACCAAGTTTCTCAATCTTTCCGTCCGAGCCACGACGCCCAGATGTTTGAATTTGATTCTCATTTCTTGCATGGGACCTAGAAATTCACCCAAGGACACACCTATGATTTTTAAACAAATTTGGAGCACTAGAGCATGTGCTTGTAGTTCAAATTTGAATTACACAAATTAAATGCCC